>JAVIAB010000051.1:94048620-94586120 GCA_032433765.1 Megaustenia siamemsis
ACGATGGAGAAGTGTCTGGTGAACGATGGAGAAGTGTCTGGTGAACGATGGAGAAGTGTCTGGTGAACGATGGAGAAGTGTCTGGTGAACGATGGAGAAGTGTCTGGTGAACGATGGAGAAGTGTCTGGTGAACGATGGAGAAGTGTCTGGTGAACGATGGAGAAGTGTCTGGTGAACGATGGAGAAGTGTCTGGTGAACGATGGGGATGTGTCTGGTGAACGATGGAAAAGTGTCTGGCGAACGATGGAGAAGTGTCTGGCGAACGATGGAGAAGTGTCTGCCGAATGATGGTGAAGTGTCTGGAGAACGATGGAGAAGTGTCTGACGAATGATGGTGAAGTGTCTGGAGAACGATTGTGAAGTGTCTGGTGAACGATGGTGAAGTGTCTGGAGAACGATGGAGAAGTGTCTGGTGAACGATGGTGAAGTGTCTGGAGAACGATTGTGAAGTGTCTGGCGAACGATGGTGAAGTGTCTGGCGAACGATAGAGAAGTGTCTGACGAACGATGGGGATGTGTCTGACGAACGATTGAGAAGTGTCTAGTGAACGATGGAGAAGTGTCTGGTAAACGATGGAGAATTGTCTGACGAACGATGGAGAATTGTCTGGTGAACGATGGAGAAGTGTCTTGTGAACGATGGAGAAGTGTCTGACGAACGATTGAGAAGTGTCTGGTGAACGATGGAGAAGTGTCTGGTGAACGATGGAGATGTGTCTTACGAACGATTGAGAAGTGTCTGGTGAACGATGGAGAAGTGTCTCGTGAACGATGGAGAAGTGTCTGGTGAACGATGGAGATGTGTCTGGTGAACGATGGAGAAGTGTCTCGTGAACGATGGAGAAGTGTCTGACGAACGATGGAGGAGTGTCTGGTGAACGATGGAGAAGTGTCTGACGAACGATGGAGAAGTGTCTGACGAACGATTGAGAAGTCTCTGGTGAACGATGGAGATGTGTCTTACCAACGATTGAGAAGCGTCTGGTGAACGATGGAGAAGTGTCTCGTGAACGATGGAGAAGTGTCTGACGAACGATGGAGAAGTGTCTGGTGAACGATGGAGAATTGTCTGACGAACGATGGAGGAGTGTCTGGTGAACGATGGAGAATTTTCTGACGAACGATGGAGAATTGTGTGGTGAACGATAGAGAAGTGTCAGGTGAACGATGGAGAATTGTCTGACGAACGATGGAGGAGTGTCTGGTGAACGATGGAGAATTGTCTGACGAACGATGGAGAATTGTGTGGTGAACGATGGAGAAGTGTCTGGTGAACGATGGAGAAGTGTCTGACGAACGATGGAGAAGTGTCTGGTGAACGATGGAGAAGTGTCTGACGAACGATGGAGAAGTGTCTGGTGAACGATGGAGAATTGTCTGACGAACGATGGAGAATTGTGTGGTGAACGATGGAGAAGTGTCTGGTGAACGATGGAGAAGTGTCTGGTGAACGATGGAGATGTGTCTGACGAACGATGGAGAAGTGTCTGGTGAACGATGGAGAAGTGTCTGGTGAACGATGGAGAAGTGTCTGGCGAACGATGGAGAAGTGTCTGACGAACGATGGAGAAGTGTCTGGAGAACGATGGAGAAGTGTCTGACGAATGATGGTGAAGTGTCTGGAGAACGATTGTGAAGTGTCTGGTGAACGATGGTGAAGTGTCTGGTGAACGATGGAGAAGTGTCTGGTGAACGATGGTGAAGTGTCTGGAGAACGATTGTGAAGTGTCTGGTGAACGATGGTGAAGTGTCTGGCGAACGATAGAGAAGTGTCTGACGAACGATGGGGATGTGTCTGACGAACGATTGAGAAGTGTCTGGTGAACGATGGAGAAGTGTCTGGTGAACGATGGAGAATTGTCTGACGAACGATGGAGAATTGTCTGGTGAACGATGGAGAAGTGTCTTGTGAACGATGGAGAAGTGTCTGACGAACGATTGAGAAGTGTCTGGTGAACGATGGAGAAGTGTCTGGTGAACGATGGAGATGTGTCTTACGAACGATTGAGAAGTGTCTGGTGAACGATGGAGAAGTGTCTCGTGAACGATGGAGAAGTGTCTGACGAACGATGGAGGAGTGTCTGGTGAACGATGGAGAAGTGTCTGACGAACGATGGAGAAGTGTCTGACGAACGATTGAGAAGTGTCTGGTGAACGATGGAGAAGTGTCTGGTGAACGATGGAGATGTGTCTTACGAACGATTGAGAAGTGTCTGGTGAACGATGGAGAAGTGTCTGACGTCCGATGGAGAAGTGTCTGGTGAACGATGGAGAATTGTCTGACGAACGATGGAGAATTGTGTGGTGAACGATTGAGAAGTGTCTGGTGAACGATGAAGAAGTGTCTGGTGAACGATGGAGATGTGTCTGACGAACGATGGAGAAGTGTCTGGTGAACGATGGAGAAGTGTCTGGTGAACGATGGAGAAGTGTCTGGCGAACGATGGAGAAGTGTCTGCCGAATGATGGTGAAGTGTCTGGAGAACGATGGAGAAGTGTCTGACGAATGATGGTGAAGTGTCTGGAGAACAATTGTGAAGTGTCTGGTGAACGATGGTGAAGTGTCTGGAGAACGATTGTGAAGTGTCTGGTGAACGATGGTGAAGTGTCTGGAGAACGATTGTGAAGTGTCTGGTGAACGATGGTGAAGTGTCTGGCGAACGATAGAGAAGTGTCTGACGAACGATGGGGATGTGTCTGACGAACGATTGAGAAGTGTCTGGTGAACGATGGAGAAGTGTCTGGTGAACGATGGAGAATTGTCTGACGAACGATGGAGAATTGTCTGGTGAACGATGGAGAAGTGTCTTGTGAACGATGGAGAAGTGTCTGACGAAACGATTGAGAAGTGTCTGGTGAACGATGGAGAAGTGTCTGGTGAACGATGGAGATGTGTCTTACGAACGATTGAGAAGTGTCTGGTGAACGATGGAGAAGTGTCTCGTGAACGATGGAGAAGTGTCTGACGAACGATGGAGGAGTGTCTGGTGAACGATGGAGAAGTGTCTGACGAACGATGGAGAAGTGTCTGACGAACGATTGAGAAGTGTCTGGTGAACGATGGAGAAGTGTCTGGTGAACGATGGAGATGTGTCTTACGAACGATTGAGAAGTGTCTGGTGAACGATGGAGAAGTGTCTCGTGAACGATGGAGAAGTGTCTGACGAACGATGGAGGAGTGTCTGGTGAACGATGGAGAAGTGTCTGACGAACGATGGAGAAGTGTCTGACGAACGATTGAGAAGTGTCTGGTGAACGAAGGAGAAGTGTCTGGTGAACGATGGAGATGTGTCTTACGAACGATTGAGAAGTGTCTGGTGAACGATGGAGAAGTGTGTGACGAACGATGGAGAAGTGTCTGGTGAACGATGGAGAATTGTCTGACGAACGATGGAGAATTGTGTGGTGAACGATGAAGAAGTGTCTGGTGAACGATGGAGATGTGTCTGGTGAACGATGGAGAATTGTCTGACGAACGATGGAGAAGTGTCTGGTGAACGATGGAGAATTGTCTGACGAACGATGGAGAATTGTCTGACGAACGATGGAGAAGTGTCTGGTGAACGATGAAGAAGTGTCTGGTGAACGATGGAGATGTGTCTGACGAACGATGGAGAAGTGTCTGGTGAACGATGGAGAAGTGTCTGGTGAACGATGGAGAAGTGTCTGGCGAACGATGGAGAAGTGTCTGCCGAATGATGGTGAAGTGTCTGGAGAACGATGGAGAAGTGTCTGACGAATGATGGTGAAGTGTCTGGAGAACGATTGTGAAGTGTCTGGTGAACGATGGTGAAGTGTCTGGAGAACGATTGTGAAGTGTCTGGTGAACGATGGTGAAGTGTCTGGAGAACGATTGTGAAGTGTCTGGTGAACGATGGTGAAGTGTCTGGCGAACGATAGAGAAGTGTCTGACGAACGATGGGGATGTGTCTGACGAACGATTGAGAAGTGTCTGGTGAACGATGGAGAAGTGTCTGGTGAACGATGGAGAATTGTCTGACGAACGATGGAGAATTGTCTGGTGAACGATGGAGAAGTGTCTTGTGAACGATGGAGAAGTGTCTGACGAACGATTGAGAAGTGTCTGGTGAACGATGGAGAAGTGTCTGGTGAACGATGGAGATGTGTCTTACGAACGATTGCGAAGTGTCTGGTGAACGATGGAGAAGTGTCTCGCGAACGATGGAGAAGTGTCTGACGAACGATGGAGGAGTGTCTGGTGAACGATGGAGAAGTGTCTGACGAACGATGGAGAAGTGTCTGACGAACGATTGAGAAGTGTCTGGTGAACGATGGAGAAGTGTCTGGTGAACGATGGAGATGTTTCTGACGAACGATGGAGGATTGTGTGGTGAACGATAGAGAAGTGTCAGGTGAACGATGGAGAATTGTCTGACGAACGATGGAGGAGTGTCTGGTGAACGATGGAGAATTGTCTGACGAACGATGGAGAATTGTGTGGTGAACGATGGAGAAGTGTCTGGTGAACGATGGAGAAGTGTCTGACGAACGATGGAGAAGTGTCTGGTGAACGATGGAGAAGTGTCTGACGAACGATTGAGAAGTGTCTGGTGAACGATGGAGAAGTGTCTGGTGAACGATGGAGATGTTTCTTACGAACGATTGAGAAGTGTCTGGTGAACGATGGAGAAGTGTCTGGTGAACGATGGAGATGTGTCTGACGAACGATGGAGAAGTGTCTGGTGAACGATGGAGAAGTGTCTGGTGAACGATGGAGAAGTGTCTGGCGAACGATGGAGAAGTGTCTGACGAACGATGGAGAAGTGTCTGGAGAACGATGGAGAAGTGTCTGACGAATGATGGTGAAGTGTCTGGAGAACGATTGTGAAGTGTCTGGTGAACGATGGTGAAGTGTCTGGAGAACGATTGTGAAGTGTCTGGTGAACGATGGTGAAGTGTCTGGAGAACGATTGTGAAGTGTCTGGTGAACGATGGTGAAGTGTCTGGCGAACGATAGAGAAGTGTCTGACGAACGATGGGGATGTGTCTGACGAACGATTGAGAAGTGTCTGGTGAACGATGGAGAAGTGTCTGGTGAACGATGGAGAATTGTCTGACGAACGATGGAGAATTGTCTGGTGAACGATGGAGAAGTGTCTTGTGAACGATGGAGAAGTGTCTGACGAACGATTGAGAAGTGTCTGGTGAACGATGGAGAAGTGTCTGGTGAACGATGGAGATGTGTCTTACGAACGATTGAGAAGTGTCTGGTGAACGATGGAGAAGTGTCTCGTGAACGATGGAGAAGTGTCTGACGAACGATGGAGGAGTGTCTGGTGAACGATGGAGAAGTGTCTGACGAACGATGGAGAAGTGTCTGACGAACGATTGAGAAGTGTCTGGTGAACGATGGAGAAGTGTCTGGTGAACGATGGAGATGTGTCTTACGAACGATTGAGAAGTGTCTGGTGAACGATGGAGAAGTGTCTGACGTCCGATGGAGAAGTGTCTGGTGAACGATGGAGAATTGTCTGACGAACGATGGAGAATTGTGTGGTGAACGATTGAGAAGTGTCTGGTGAACGATGAAGAAGTGTCTGGTGAACGATGGAGATGTGTCTGACGAACGATGGAGAAGTGTCTGGTGAACGATGGAGAAGTGTCTGGTGAACGATGGAGAAGTGTCTGGCGAACGATGGAGAAGTGTCTGCCGAATGATGGTGAAGTGTCTGGAGAACGATGGAGAAGTGTCTGACGAATGATGGTGAAGTGTCTGGAGAACGATTGTGAAGTGTCTGGTGAACGATGGTGAAGTGTCTGGAGAACGATTGTGAAGTGTCTGGTGAACGATGGTGAAGTGTCTGGAGAACGATTGTGAAGTGTCTTGTGAACGATGGTGAAGTGTCTGGCGAACGATAGAGAAGTGTCTGACGAACGATGGGGATGTGTCTGACGAACGATTGAGAAGTGTCTGGTGAACGATGGAGAAGTGTCTGGTGAACGATGGAGAATTGTCTGACGAACGATGGAGAATTGTCTGGTGAACGATGGAGAAGTGTCTTGTGAACGATGGAGAAGTGTCTGACGAACGATTGAGAAGTGTCTGGTGAACGATGGAGAAGTGTCTGGTGAACGATGGAGATGTGTCTTACGAACGATTGAGAAGTGTCTGGTGAACGATGGAGAAGTGTCTCGTGAACGATGGAGAAGTGTCTGACGAACGATGGAGGAGTGTCTGGTGAACGATGGAGAAGTGTCTGACGAACGATGGAGAAGTGTCTGACGAACGATTGAGAAGTGTCTGGTGAACGATGGAGAAGTGTCTGGTGAACGATGGAGATGTGTCTTACGAACGATTGAGAAGTGTCTGGTGAACGATGGAGAAGTGTCTCGTGAACGATGGAGAAGTGTCTGACGAACGATGGAGGAGTGTCTGGTGAACGATGGAGAAGTGTCTGACGAACGATGGAGAAGTGTCTGACGAACGATTGAGAAGTGTCTGGTGAACGATGGAGATGTGTCTTACGAACGATTGAGAAGTGTCTGGTGAACGATGGAGAAGTGTGTGACGAACGATGGAGAAGTGTCTGGTGAACGATGGAGAATTGTCTGACGAACGATGGAGAATTGTGTGGTGAACGATGAAGAAGTGTCTGGTGAACGATGGAGATGTGTCTGGTGAACGATGGAGAATTGTCTGACGAACGATGGAGAAGTGTCTGGTGAACGATGGAGAATTGTCTGACGAACGATGGAGAATTGTCTGACGAACGATGGAGAAGTGTCTGGTGAACGATGAAGAAGTGTCTGGTGAACGATGGAGATGTGTCTGACGAACGATGGAGAAGTGTCTGGTGAACGATGGAGAAGTGTCTGGTGAACGATGGAGAAGTGTCTGGCGAACGATGGAGAAGTGTCTGCCGAATGATGGTGAAGTGTCTGGAGAACGATGGAGAAGTGTCTGACGAATGATGGTGAAGTGTCTGGAGAACGATTGTGAAGTGTCTGGTGAACGATGGTGAAGTGTCTGGAGAACGATTGTGAAGTGTCTGGTGAACGATGGTGAAGTGTCTGGAGAACGATTGTGAAGTGTCTGGTGAACGATGGTGAAGTGTCTGGCGAACGATAGAGAAGTGTCTGACGAACGATGGGGATGTGTCTGACGAACGATTGAGAAGTGTCTGGTGAACGATGGAGAAGTGTCTGGTGAACGATGGAGAATTGTCTGACGAACGATGGAGAATTGTCTGGTGAACGATGGAGAAGTGTCTTGTGAACGATGGAGAAGTGTCTGGTGAACGATGGAGAATTGTCTGACGAACGATGGAGGAGTGTCTGGTGAACGATGGAGAATTGTCTGACGAACGATGGAGAATTGTGTGGTGAACGATGGAGAAGTGTCTGGTGAACGATGGAGAAGTGTCTGACGAACGATGGAGAAGTGTCTGGTGAACGATGGAGAAGTGTCTGACGAACGATTGAGAAGTGTCTGGTGAACGATGGAGAAGTGTCTGGTGAACGATGGAGATGTTTCTTACGAACGATTGAGAAGTGTCTGGTGAACGATGGAGAAGTGTCTGGTGAACGATGGAGATGTGTCTGACGAACGATGGAGAAGTGTCTGGTGAACGATGGAGAAGTGTCTGGTGAACGATGGAGAAGTGTCTGGCGAACGATGGAGAAGTGTCTGACGAACGATGGAGAAGTGTCTGGAGAACGATGGAGAAGTGTCTGACGAATGATGGTGAAGTGTCTGGAGAACGATTGTGAAGTGTCTGGTGAACGATGGTGAAGTGTCTGGAGAACGATTGTGAAGTGTCTGGTGAACGATGGTGAAGTGTCTGGAGAACGATTGTGAAGTGTCTGGTGAACGATGGTGAAGTGTCTGGCGAACGATAGAGAAGTGTCTGACGAACGATGGGGATGTGTCTGACGAACGATTGAGAAGTGTCTGGTGAACGATGGAGAAGTGTCTGGTGAACGATGGAGAATTGTCTGACGAACGATGGAGAATTGTCTGGTGAACGATGGAGAAGTGTCTTGTGAACGATGGAGAAGTGTCTGACGAACGATTGAGAAGTGTCTGGTGAACGATGGAGAAGTGTCTGGTGAACGATGGAGATGTGTCTTACGAACGATTGAGAAGTGTCTGGTGAACGATGGAGAAGTGTCTCGTGAACGATGGAGAAGTGTCTGACGAACGATGGAGGAGTGTCTGGTGAACGATGGAGAAGTGTCTGACGAACGATGGAGAAGTGTCTGACGAACGATTGAGAAGTGTCTGGTGAACGATGGAGAAGTGTCTGGTGAACGATGGAGATGTGTCTTACGAACGATTGAGAAGTGTCTGGTGAACGATGGAGAAGTGTCTGACGTCCGATGGAGAAGTGTCTGGTGAACGATGGAGAA
This sequence comes from Megaustenia siamemsis, assembly GCA_032433765.1. Taxonomy (NCBI): domain Eukaryota; kingdom Metazoa; phylum Mollusca; class Gastropoda; order Stylommatophora; family Ariophantidae; genus Megaustenia; species Megaustenia siamemsis. The sequence continues at coordinate 94,056,993 of JAVIAB010000051.1, forward strand.
TTGTCTGACGAACGATGGAGAATTGTGTGGTGAACGATTGAGAAGTGTCTGGTGAACGATGAAGAAGTGTCTGGTGAACGATGGAGATGTGTCTGACGAACGATGGAGAAGTGTCTGGTGAACGATGGAGAAGTGTCTGGTGAACGATGGAGAAGTGTCTGGCGAACGATGGAGAAGTGTCTGCCGAATGATGGTGAAGTGTCTGGAGAACGATGGAGAAGTGTCTGACGAATGATGGTGAAGTGTCTGGAGAACGATTGTGAAGTGTCTGGTGAACGATGGTGAAGTGTCTGGAGAACGATTGTGAAGTGTCTGGTGAACGATGGTGAAGTGTCTGGAGAACGATTGTGAAGTGTCTTGTGAACGATGGTGAAGTGTCTGGCGAACGATAGAGAAGTGTCTGACGAACGATGGGGATGTGTCTGACGAACGATTGAGAAGTGTCTGGTGAACGATGGAGAAGTGTCTGGTGAACGATGGAGAATTGTCTGACGAACGATGGAGAATTGTCTGGTGAACGATGGAGAAGTGTCTTGTGAACGATGGAGAAGTGTCTGACGAACGATTGAGAAGTGTCTGGTGAACGATGGAGAAGTGTCTGGTGAACGATGGAGATGTGTCTTACGAACGATTGAGAAGTGTCTGGTGAACGATGGAGAAGTGTCTCGTGAACGATGGAGAAGTGTCTGACGAACGATGGAGGAGTGTCTGGTGAACGATGGAGAAGTGTCTGACGAACGATGGAGAAGTGTCTGACGAACGATTGAGAAGTGTCTGGTGAACGATGGAGAAGTGTCTGGTGAACGATGGAGATGTGTCTTACGAACGATTGAGAAGTGTCTGGTGAACGATGGAGAAGTGTCTCGTGAACGATGGAGAAGTGTCTGACGAACGATGGAGGAGTGTCTGGTGAACGATGGAGAAGTGTCTGACGAACGATGGAGAAGTGTCTGACGAACGATTGAGAAGTGTCTGGTGAACGATGGAGATGTGTCTTACGAACGATTGAGAAGTGTCTGGTGAACGATGGAGAAGTGTGTGACGAACGATGGAGAAGTGTCTGGTGAACGATGGAGAATTGTCTGACGAACGATGGAGAATTGTGTGGTGAACGATGAAGAAGTGTCTGGTGAACGATGGAGATGTGTCTGGTGAACGATGGAGAATTGTCTGACGAACGATGGAGAAGTGTCTGGTGAACGATGGAGAATTGTCTGACGAACGATGGAGAATTGTCTGACGAACGATGGAGAAGTGTCTGGTGAACGATGAAGAAGTGTCTGGTGAACGATGGAGATGTGTCTGACGAACGATGGAGAAGTGTCTGGTGAACGATGGAGAAGTGTCTGGTGAACGATGGAGAAGTGTCTGGCGAACGATGGAGAAGTGTCTGCCGAATGATGGTGAAGTGTCTGGAGAACGATGGAGAAGTGTCTGACGAATGATGGTGAAGTGTCTGGAGAACGATTGTGAAGTGTCTGGTGAACGATGGTGAAGTGTCTGGAGAACGATTGTGAAGTGTCTGGTGAACGATGGTGAAGTGTCTGGAGAACGATTGTGAAGTGTCTGGTGAACGATGGTGAAGTGTCTGGCGAACGATAGAGAAGTGTCTGACGAACGATGGGGATGTGTCTGACGAACGATTGAGAAGTGTCTGGTGAACGATGGAGAAGTGTCTGGTGAACGATGGAGAATTGTCTGACGAACGATGGAGAATTGTCTGGTGAACGATGGAGAAGTGTCTTGTGAACGATGGAGAAGTGTCTGACGAACGATTGAGAAGTGTCTGGTGAACGATGGAGAAGTGTCTGGTGAACGATGGAGATGTGTCTTACGAACGATTGCGAAGTGTCTGGTGAACGATGGAGAAGTGTCTCGCGAACGATGGAGAAGTGTCTGACGAACGATGGAGGAGTGTCTGGTGAACGATGGAGAAGTGTCTGACGAACGATGGAGAAGTGTCTGACGAACGATTGAGAAGTGTCTGGTGAACGATGGAGAAGTGTCTGGTGAACGATGGAGATGTTTCTTACGAACGATTGAGAAGTGTCTGGTGAACGATGGAGAAGTGTCTGGTGAACGATGGAGAAGTGTCTGACGAACGATGGAGGAGTGTCTGGTGAACGATGGAGAATTGTCTGACGAACGATGGAGGAGTGTCTGGTGAACGATGGAGAATTGTCTGACGAACGATGGAGAATTGTGTGGTGAACGATGGAGAAGTGTCTGGTGAACGATGGAGAAGTGTCTGACGAACGATGGAGAAGTGTCTGGTGAACGATGGAGAATTGTGTGGTGAACGATGTAGAAGTGTCTGACGAACGATGGAGAAGTGTCTGACGAACGATGGAGAAGTGTCTGACGAACGATGGAGAAGTGTCTGGTGAGCGATGGAGAATTGTCTGACGAACGATGGAGGAGTGTCTGGTGAACGATGGAGAATTGTCTGACGAACGATGGAGGAGTGTCTGGTGAACGATGGAGAATTGTGTGGTGAACGATGGAGAAGTGTCTGGTGAACGATGGAGAAGTGTCTGACGAACGATGGAGAAGTGTCTGGTGAACGATGGAGAAGTGTCTGACGAACGATGGAGAAGTGTCTGGTGAACGATGGAGAATTGTGTGGTGAACGATGGAGAAGTGTCTGGTGAACGATGGAGAAGTGTCTGGTGAACGATTGAGATGTGTCTGACGAACGATGGAGAAGTGTCTGGTGAACGATGGAGAAGTGTCTGGTGAACGATGGAGAAGTGTCTGGTGAACGATGGAGAAGTGTCTGGTGAACGATGGAGATGTGTCTGGTGAACGATGGAGATGTGTCTGACGAACGATGGAGAAGTGTCTGGTGAACGATGGAGATGTGTCTGACTAACAATGGAGAAGTGTCTGGTGAACGATGGAGATGTGTCTGACGAACGATGGAGAAGTGTCTGGTGAACGATGGAGATGTGTCTGGTGAACGATGGAGATGTGTCTGACGAACGATGGAGAAGTGTCTGGTGAACGATGTAGATGTGTCTGACTAACGATGGAGAAGTGTCTGGTGAACGATGGAGATGTGTCTGACGAACGATGGAGAAGTGTCTGGTGGACGATGGAGAATTGTCTGGTGAACGATGGAGATGTGTCTGACGAACGATGGAGAAGTGTCTGGTGGACGATGGAGAATTGTCTGGTGAACGATAGAGAAGTGTCTGGTGAACACGGCAGAAGAACAATAAGCAAAATGTTACATAATGCATAGGTTAATATCTTCTTAATTCTTTCCTTCCTTATTTGCCTTTCAGCGTCGAGGGGAGATATAATTTGGGGTCTTTTGCTCTTCTGTTGGCTGTTATGTGTCCTACTGTATTTAACATTCCATCAATCCATCGTTTTCGTGGTCGGTCCTCGGGTCTGGTGTCCTGGCAACTTTTAATGAAAGTTCGTTATGTTGTATTTTGGTATTTCTATCTTATCTCGTGGCCAAAATATTATATCTGTTGTTTCTTAATCTACTCTATAAAAAAGTAAAGTAAAGTACCCCCCGTCACGCCAAGTGGCGTATAGGGAAATATGGTGTTAGTGACCCTATATTTTACAGACCTTCAGCACATGATTTTTGGGGTAATGTGGTCGGTATTACGCCCGTGCTGCTTTTACTTTCCCAGAAAAATCCGGTACCCATTTAAGGCTGGGTGAACCCGGAGCCGTCGGTTGGGATCGAACCCTACCCCTTGTCCGTAGTAGTCCAGTTCACTAACCACTGAGCTATCGCGGCTCCTACTAATTTTTAGGGAATTAGTAAAACCCAGGTGTCCTCGCCAGGATTACGAACCCCGGCTGTTGCCGTGGTAAGCCAACCGTAATCTACTCTATGGAAGGAATTATTCTTAGCTTTTTTTTTTTCTTATTTCTTAACCTTTGATCTTATTTCTCAGGCTTTTTCCTGTTATTCCTCTAACACATTTCATCTCGTTAGTGGCTATTTTCTTATTGTTCTTTAGTCTAGGGTACAGGTCTGGAAATTGTATCACAACATTGGACTGAAGACTGTATTGTAGAGTGCCCCTTTGTCTCTAGATTTATTTCCTTCGTTGGACAATAGTGGTAATAGTTGTCCGTGATTTGACAAGCTTTGTTACATTTTCTTAGTACATGGTCTTGATAAGATACACGCAGCTGCGAAATATGGTTGCGGGGAAAAAAAAACGCTCGAGGTAAAGGTACAAGACTTGAACCGGCGTCTTAGCACACGAGTTTCTTCCCATATGTGCTGGGCCGCCTATCCAGTTCAAGCATCGAAACTCACGATGCGAGGCGACATTCCTCACCTTCCCAGGGTAATACCCTGGTACCCATTTCTGCCAACGGCTGGGTCGACCGTGGGGGTATTTTTTTTCCAACCACGAGTACAGTTCACACTGCTTCCAGCGGGAATCGAACACGGGTTGTCCGAACGTCGGTAGTCCAGTCGGGTGGTTATCCCTATCAGTCTACCGAGCCATGTGGGCATAGCCCTATCGGGTTAAGTGACACGTTATCTACCGTCTTTATCTTCTCTTTCCCAAGTGCTGCACAACAGATGAAACAGCCATAGTCTTAATGACCTATTTCATCGTCAGGAGGCGGGGACACGAACTAGCCTCGGTTAATGAATTCAGAATATTGTACAAGTTCGTGTTGATATTGATCCAACTAATTGTTGAGGTCCCTAAGTCCACGTGATCCGCTGCCGACTTGGCAATGACAGTTGTAGGAGTCTATGGGTAGACAAACTGAGACAGTTGTAGGAGTCTATGGGTAGACAAACTGAGACAGTTGTAGGAGTCTATGGGTAGACAAACTGAGACTGTTGTAGGAGTCTATGGGTAGACAAACTGAGACAGTTGTAGGAGTCTATGGCTAGACAAACTGAGACTGTTGTAGGAGTCTATGGCTAGACAAACTGAGACAGTTGTAGGAGTCTATGGGTAGACAAACTGAGACAGTTGTAGGAGTCTATGGGTAGACAAACTGAGACAGTTGTAGGAGTCTATGGGTAGACAAACTGAGACAGTTGTAGGAGTCTATGGGTAGACAAACTGAGACAGTTGTAGGAGTCTATGGGTAGACAAACTGAGACAGTTGTAGGAGTCTATAGGTAGACAAACTGAGACAGTTGTAGGAGTCTATGGGTAGACAAACTGAGACAGTTGTAGGAGTCTATGGGTAGACAAACTGAGACTGTTGTAGGAGTCTATGGGTAGACAAACTGAGACAGTTGTAGGAGTCTATGGGTAGACAAACTGAGACAGTTGCAAACAGGACGAATGGGGGAGATATTTCGGTGCTACTGGATTTAGGGAAAGGGGCGGTGGAGGGTTGTACCACGCAACAGTCAAGGTGCTTCCATCAACATCAATATGCCCCACTCGGTTTAGCAACGATGCTTTAGTAGTTCAACATGTTCTTTTGGCCAATTATTCTATGTGGTCGCTAAACACGCTCTATCCAAAGAGTACCAGTTTATAGCCTCTTATTAGCGTTCTTAGCGACAAACATGTGAACCTGTGTATGAGAGACTCTCAAACATTGTCTTTGTGTACTTTTTCTGGTTAGTCCAATAGTTGTCAGCATTGAGCCGTTTACACAGGCAAGACACTGAATAAAGGCAAACATCCAACAAGGGGTCACGAGATAATCAGGAATATCAATATGCTATTGTATGGTACCATAACGGTCACATGATTTAATGGCAAGACGCTGAAGAATGATGACAGGTTTGGCATGGCCTTCGATGACCGAAGGTCTGAAAGGTAACATATATCGACAAATAAGGAAACAAAGTGAACAGACGTACGTAGAGACAGTCAAGACAGAGTGGAAGGCACACACGATATATAGTAGCGGCATCAGTAGAAGAATAAATAGTTGCAGTAGTAGTAGCAGTAGTAATGGTAGTAGTAGCAGTAGTAATGGTAGTAGTAGTAGTAGCAGTAGAAGTAGTAGTAGTAGTAGCAGTAGTAATGGTAGTAGTAGTAGTAGCAGTAGAAGTAGTAGTAGTAGTAGCAGTAGTAGTGGTAGAAGTAGTAGAAGTAGTAGCAGTAGTAGTGGTAGTAGTAGCAGTAGTAGTGGTTGTAGTAGCAGTAGTAGTGGTAGAAGTAGTAGCAGTATTAGTGGTAGTAGTAGCAGTAGTAGTGGTTGTAGTAGCAGTAGTAGCAGTAGTAGTGGTAGTAATAGCAGTAGAAGTGGTAGTAGTAGCAGTAGTAGTGGTAGTAATAGCAGTAGTAGTGGTAGTAGTAGCAGTAGTAGTGGTAGTAGTAGCAGTAGTAGCTGTTGTTGTAGCAGTAGTAGTGGTAGTAATAGCAGTAGAAGTGGTAGTAGTAGCAGTAGTAGTGGTAGTAATAGCAGTAGAAGTGGTAGTTGTAGCAGTAGAAGTGGTAGTAGTAGCAGTAGTAGTGGTAGTAGTAGCAGTAGTAGTGGTATTAGTAGCAGTAGTAGTTGTTGTTGTAGCAGTAGTAATAGTAAAAATAGTAGTATCAGTAGCATTAGTAGTAGTAGTAGTAGTAGTAGTAGTAGTAGTAATAGTAATAGCAGTAGTAGTGGTAGTAGTAGCAGTAGTAGCGGTATTAGTAGCAGTAGTAGTTGTTGTTGTAGCAGTAGTAATAGTAAAAATAGTAGTATCAGTAGCATTAGTAGTAGTAGTAGTAGTAGTAGTAGTAGTAGTAGTAGTAGTAGTAGTAGTAGTAGTGGTAGTAGTAATAGCAATAGCAGTAATAGTAGTTTTCGTTGCGGTAGTAATAGTAGTATTTGAAGCGGTAGTAAAAGTAGTTGTAATATCAGTAATAGTAGTAGCAGTAACAGCAATAGTAGTAATTGTAGCGGTAATAATAATAATAGTAGTAGTAGCACAAACATGCTAAGAAATGGTAGCAGTCGTAGAAAAAGAAGTAATGGTAATAGTTGTTGAAGAAACAGAAATAGTAGTTGTAATAGTGGTAGAAGAAGAATTAGGACTGGTAGGTACGGACGGACACACCTTGCGTGATGGGGTGGTAGATCAACAACGAAGATAAATACATTTTTTGAAGGAAAACACATTTCCACAACATTGATATCTGTGGTGGCGATGCTGGATTTCCACAACTTGGATATCTGTGGTGGCGATGCTGGATTTCCACAACTTGGATATCTGTGGTGGCGATGCTAGATTTCCACAACATGGTGGTTAGTACGAAATAATTCCAGTGCTGTCATCATAGAATAGGAAGATCTCGAGTAGACGATTTGATATTAGTTGTATTATTATCTCAACGATCCTGGATACCATAAGAATATATTGATTAGTTATTTGAATAGAAAATTTAAATGTATAGAATGCAAGTAGATATACGCTCTTTCGAAAGAAGAAACAATAAACAACACTAATGAACGATACATTTTAAGGAGACAAAGAAAGAGATAGAGAGAGAGAGAGAGAGAGAGAGAGAGAGAGGGAGGGGGGGGGGGAAAATATCGCAGCAAGGTATGAGGTATGAACACAAAGTATTCGGACTGGATTTATTTTATTTTTTTTTTAACAAGATTTACAAACTTTACATTTTTCGTCTACAACGTCATCCTCTACAACGTCATCCTCTACAACGTCATCCTCTGCCAAACACTTAACCTGACATAGCTTGTACTCTTCCAAACTTTCCAATCATCTTCTGACAAAGTTAAAATAAACTGCACAGTCGCGTTGTATGGAATTTGCTCAAAGTCTTGAAATTAGTTCGTTAGAGAGATATTTATTTTTGAGAGAAGAAAAGAGTGACAGAAACAAACACTAGGTGAACTAGTTGTTTGTTGGTTCTATTCAATGTGGAGCCTAACCGACAGCTGATGTGTCATTTGTGCTGCATGAGCAGGCTCGTTGTCATGGTTGAGATGTCACACTTTTTACAATTCCACCATTTTGTGACGACCTGCGTTCTTTAAACACTGCAACATTTGACAGTAATGCTTCTCGTTGATTAACCAAACGGATCGTTTTAGCTATGCAGAGTTCTAATATAATCGTCATCATGACATTACTGCAGATCTTTATATAATTTGTGTTAGGTCTATACAATGTTACACTGGGCCATAGTTTCAGTAGAACAGCCATAATCCAATAGTAATCCATCATCAGCTATGGCTATTAAACAATGATTTCGCTGTTTGCGACATATTTCCAGAGCAGCTGAAACACGATCATTTCTTTCAAAAGCTGAAACATAGGTCAATCTTAGAATGACAGGAAACAGCCTGAGAGATAAGATCAGAAATGAAGAACCGAGAAAATAAGCGAGGAATAACCCCCACTATAGAATATACAAAAGAAACAACATATAAATGGGTTGGCCACGCAGAAAGATCAAAATACAACACAGCGAGCCTTCAACAAACGTTGCGAGAACACCAGACCCATGAGCCGACTACGAAAAAGATTGAGCGACGGAATATTAGAAACACTAGGAAACGTAACAGCAAAAGGCGAACAGAAGAGCAAAAGACCGCAAATTATACCTCTCCTTCCTCGACGCTGAAATGCAAATGAGAAAAGAAAGAGGAAGAAAAACACATCCCTGCCTCTCATCATGTTAAACACAGACCTGTCTCGATGACAGAGACCTGTATTTTATCAGCTGTCACAACCTGTATTTTATCAGCTGACTCAAACCTGTATTTTATCAGCTGACTCAAACCTGTATTTTATCTGCTGACTCAAACCTGTATTTTATCAGCTGTCACAACCTGTATTTTATCAGCTGACTCAAACCTGTATTTTATCAGCTGACTCAAACCTGTATTTTATCAGCTGACTCAAACCTGTATTTTGTCTGCTGTCACAACCTGTATTTTATCAGCTGACTCAAACCTGTATTTTATCAGCTGACTCAAACCTGTATTTTATCTGCTGACTCAAACCTGTATTTTATCAGCTGTCACAACCTGTATTTTATCAGCTGACTCAAACCTGTATTTTATCAGCTGACTCAAACCTGTATATTATCAGCTGTCACAACCTGTATTTTATCAGATGACTCAAACCTGTATTTTATCTGCTGACTCAAACCTGTATTTTATCAGCTGTCACAACCCTGTATTTTATCAGCTGACTCAAACCTGTATTTTATTAGCTGTCATAAACCTGTATTTTATCTGCTGACTCAAACCTGTATTTTATCAGCTGTCACAAACCTGTATTTTATCAGCTGACTCAAACCTGTATTTTATCAGCTGACTTAAACCTGTATTTTATCAGCTGACACAACCCTGTATTTTATCAGCTGACACAACCTGTATTTTATCAGCTGACACAAACCTGTGTTTGATCGGCTGGGTACAATTTTTGAATAAATGTAAATGAGACTTAACTGAAGATGCAGAAACTATTGTTAAGAGTCCATTGAACTGATCCGACCATGCTTGTCTTTAGCTAACTCACGAATAGTGATTGGCCAATTTTATATCACGACTGATGTCACAAGTTTGATAACGTTTTCATCTGCCCTATTTTAGGGTCCGCCTCTCCTCACTTGAAACTTCAACCGTTGCAAAGTTTAATTGTGCGGTAAACAGTGCTCCATAAGATCTAGTGCTGCAAGAAAGCTAAGTGTTCAACTTCATCCTATTAGGTCACAGAGTTCGATGATGAGGGCGTTTTTCCTCGCTGTTAATGCCTTCTCAATTCCAATGAGCTAACAGCACTTTTATTTTTCTGTCAGTTGAATGAACTAGAGAATACCAAGCTGGCACCGCGTTAGCTTAATCGAAGAAGGTCAGTGTGTTACCACAATCACTCGGCTGTTACAATAACAGCCCGTCTACTTCTACATAACAAGCGAGGACACTGGAGAGTTTAGAGGCGGGATAACAGAAGAGTTTAGAGGCGGGATAACAGGAGAGTTTAGAGGCGGGATAACAGAAGAGTTTAGAGGCGGGATAACAGGAGAGTTTAGAGGCGGGATAACAGAAGAGTTTAGAGGCGGGATAACAGAAGAGTTTAGAGGCGGGATAACAGAAGAGTTTAGAGGCGGGATAACAGGAGAGTTTAGAGGCGGGATAATAGGAGAGTTTAGAGGCGGGATAACAGGAGAGTTTAGAGGCGGGATAATAGGAGAGTTTAGAGGCGGGATAATAGGAGAGTTTAGAGGCGGGATAATAGGAGAGTTTAGAGGCGGGATAACAGGAGAGTTTAGAGGCGGGATAACAGGAGAGTTTAGAGGCGGGATAACAGGAGAGTTTAGAGGCGGGATAACAGGAGAGTTTAGAGGCGGGATAACAGGAGAGTTTAGAGGCGGGATAACAGGAGAGTTTAGAGGCGGGATAACAGGAGAGTTTAGAGGCGGGATAACAGGAGAGTTTAGAGGCGGGATAACAGGAGAGTTTAGAGGCGGGATAACAGGAGAGTTTAGAGGCGGGATAACAGGAGAGTTTAGAGGCGGGATAACAGGAGAGTTTAGAGGCGGGATAACAGGAGAGTTTAGAGGCGGGATAACAGGAACGTTCAGAGGCGAGGTCATAAAAGAGGTTACATGAGAGGTCACAGGAGAGGTCACAGGCGAGATCACAGGAGATATGAAAGGCGACGTCACAGGAGAAACCAGAGACGACGTCACGTTAAAGGCAAGAGGCGAAGTCACAGGAGAAACCAGAGACGACGTCACGTTAAAGGCAAGAGGCGAAGTCACAGGAGAGGTAACAGGCGAGGTCACAGGAGAGGTTACAGGAGAGATCATAGCCTATCTAAAATAAATTCTCTTTGTGTTCCAAACGGAAGGGATTTGATGTCTAGACAGGCTTGAGGAAATGAATATATTATGAAACATTCTGAATGAGAAGACAAACAATAACAGAACATATCCCACTTGATCCACGCCGTAATGGGAACACATAGAAATGTTATAAAGTCGTTTGCTTGTAGTAATAGATAAATAACATAACATAGCTTCCGTCACGTTTCCCTGCTATGGATCGTAATGGGTTATTTTGAAATGAAGAAAATCGGTCGCTTCACTGTGATGTGTGATGTTGGGTTTCTTACTGTTAAATTAAACATCTGTCTCACCGAGGTCTCCTGACTCTCGACACATGACTTTAATATGAAAGTTTTGACAGTCGATAATTAGTTATATTCCGTTCACAAATTTCTATCCAAACTCAACATCAGTTTTCTCAGAAACTGTTTGGTGTACTGCTGTGAATTTGTGCTTGCTGTCTTAGATTGTCCTCGACCTTGAGAAGTTGTAAACATTATGTCCAAAGACAAAGCGGATTTGGCTAAAATAGGCATCTCTTATATAAATTGTTTGTTAAAACGTTTAAAGTAGAAGAAACATTCGATTTTACAATTTTAGGCACCATGCATTACAATGTCAGGGTGATTGATGATTCGATGGCGCAATGACACTGTATAGAGAAGGTCGACATTTCTCAGTTTCACATCTGATTTATACTTCATCAGAACAGGGTATGTTGTTCATTTTGCACTTATTCAACAATGCCAAGGATGTTTTCCACTAATTTGGGAGAGCACTGGTTTTTCCATCAAGGATATTTGTGCGAATCAGCGACTGGGGTCTCTCTCATTGAAAGAGATTCGCTGGTGGCCTACTTCCTTCAGTAACTGACGAGTCTAAGAAGTTAACACCTGTTACAGGCTGGAGAATATGCAACCCATCTCGCTGCCAGTGCTCTTCTTTTTTCCGGAGCATGTGCTCTTCACATATCTTCCAATACTCAATGTCTGACTGTAAAATGGCATCCCGTACTACATTTGTAATATCACATATTTTAAACCTTATGTTCTGCGCTGTCATTTGCCCTTTGACTTTGGCCCACAAGAGCTCTAGTGAATTAAGGTGCGAATGATATGGAGGGAGTCAAAGTGAAGTCTGGACATGCTCTGTAATTATTTTGTGAACCAAAATTTGGCTTCTTCCTTTGTCTCCAACAAATATTGTACCATGGTGCAGGAGAATAAAAAACTGCATGCACAATTTCACAGGACAGAAGTGATTATTGAATTAGTCAACTGAAGACAGAAGGCCTTGCTCATTCCACTGAAAGATCGGTTCCCCTGGTTCACGCAACTTAATTAGTCCACGGATGTTCAACATCACTTTCTAGTTCATTGAGTGACTATTTATATGTTCAACATTACTTTCTAGTTCATTGAGTGACTATTTATATGTCCAACATTACTTTCTAGTTCATTGAGTGACTATTTATATGTTCAACATTACTTTCTAGTTCATTGAGTGACTATTTATATGTCCAACATTACTTTCTAGTTCATTGAGTGACTATTTATATGTCCAACATTACTTTCTAGTTCATTGAGTGACTATTTATATGTCCAACATTGCTTTCTAGTTCATTGAGTGAATATTTATATGTCCTACATTACTTTCTAGTTTCTTGAGTGAATATTTTTATGTCCAACATTACTTTCTAGTTCATTGAGTGAATATTTATATGTCAAACATTACTTTCTAGTTCATTGAGTGAATATTTATATGTCCAACATTACTTTCTAGTTCCTTGAGTGAATATTTTTATGTCAAACATCACTTTCTAGTTCATTGAGTGACTATTTATATGTCCAACATTACTTTCTAGTTCATTGAGTGACTATTTATATGTAAAACATCACTTACTAGTTCATTGAGTGACTATTTATATGTCCAACATCACTTACGCGTTCATTGAGTGACTATTTATATGTCCAACATTACTTTCTAGTTCATTGAGTGACTATTTATATGTAAAACATCACTTACTAGTTCATTGAGTGACTATTTATATGTCCAACATCACTTTCTAGTTCATTGAGTGACTATTTATATATCCAACATCACTTACTAGTTCATTGAGTGACTATTTATATGTCCAACATCACTTACTAGTTCATTGAGTGACTATTTGTTAATATAGTAAACCTTAGCCTTCATTCCTAATACTCACAAGAGAACAATAAGAGTCAGTTATTCGAGCAATGAATGTGAATCTACAACCACGAAGGGCCTGTAAGATCAAATAAAAAGAGGTGATTCCATACAAGAGCGCTATACAGAGAGCCACAGAAGATTGTTAAATCAATAAAGAACTGAAGTCATCAGTCACAACACGTTGAGGGATATACTGGGAGATGGTTCGAGAACTTATGGAGGTGCTCGATGTGGAGTTTGGATGATCTGTCCACTAACTGGCTAACACAACACACATAAAAAGTAAAAAGTAAAGTGCCCCCGTCATGCCAAGTGGTGTATAGAGAATATGGTGTTAGTGACCATACATTTTACAGATCTTCGGCACATGATTTTTATGGTAATGTGATCGGTATTACGCCTTGCCGCTTTAATTTCTCAGAAAAAAATCCGGACCCATTAAAGGCTGGATGAACCGGAAGTCGTCAGTTGGGATCGAACTCTACCTCTTGTCCTTTGTAGTCCAGTTCACTAACCACTGAGCTGTTGCGTCTCCCACACAATACACACAACTGATATTATATTAGAGAGTTTCTTTTACATAAACGATATCTGTGGAATTCTGGTAGTTCCAGCAATGACTGTTGTTTCCAACACATTCTAACGCGTGTGTGCACGTTAATGGTTCTATTGGCTTGCCAGTCAAGCGCATTCCATATAATTGAAGCAAGAAGTTGGCTTTTATACATTTGTGTATTAAATAGTGAAGTAAAAGAATCTTAAATTAAAATGTTGGCGGGACAATGGAAGATTAAACAAAAATTTTCCTGATCCGTTCTTGTCTTTTAAATCCGTAAGAAGCAATCATAAAGAATTGAGGACAAAATGCTATCGGCCATTCCACGCCTTAGAAAAAAGAGAGAACAATAATCGATCCAGTGATTAAAATAAAGAAGTCCCAAATGAAAAGAATTCCAGGAATGTAAAACAAATGTCAGTTTCACTATTAACAAAGAAAAATTTAAAAAATGAAATAATGAGAATCTTGGAGAGAATAAACTCACAGATAATAACAAAAAAAAAAAAAAAAAAAAAGATGAATTGACAACATCAGTGAGTTATCAAATTGGAAGAACACGAATCAAGTAATATTTAATATTTGAATAAAGCAAACACATCGTCAGAGACAGAGACATTTCTTTAAAATAAGCCAAACTTATGTAACAAGAGAGAATCAAGTGAAATGTGCTTTTCAATTAAACACGAAATCGTCGATCTGCAACGTTTTCCCTCAACCTGTATGTTCTAGGAATTAATCAAACATGGGGATTCCCCGAGCTATCCTATGATTTCCTTTCACGTTTAATGAATTGGTTTTGCTGCATTCATAGTTTTAGAATGATACATTGAGAGAGAACATGAGAGAGAGAGAGAGAGAGAGAGAGAGAGAGAGAGAGAGAGAGAGAGCTGACATTTAATCCAGTATCTTTGCACTAAAGGTGTCACCATAGATGCTCAGTCTATTTTAAAATAGAACACTGAAAACGCCGATGACAGGGCACATTTTAGTAGCTATCACGGAGATGCCTGTACACAAAGTTTGGTGTAGAGCTACAAGTAAGGAAACGCCGTCTGTGTTCATGTGACAAACGCGAGCCGGTCAGTTTAGTAAATGTGATGAAAATACACAGAAACATCTCTGAAGAATGCTCCAAGCATGAAATGGTAAAGGTATTCCATAGCATTACAACTTTTCTAGAGTTGAACTGTTAATTGTCTTGGGTGAAAGTTTTAGGGTTGTAAAGTGTCGGGTCTCACCTTCCTTGGATGACGTGAAACTTTGTAGGGGAATAGCATTTAAGACTTTCACTTTCCTTGGGTGAAACTTTGTCATCATCAAGTGCCGTGCCTACTGGCGTAGGTGATCATGTCTCTCCACAACTTTCAATCTCGACAGTTATTTATCATTTTTGTTGTTGACCTTCTGTCAAGCCATTCTCTTAAGCTGTCTGTTATTTTTTCTCTTTGCTTCCCTCTATCTCTTCGTCCCTCAATTTTTCCAGTTGTTACAGTATATTCCAGTTGTTCTCTTCTCATTACATGGCCAAAAAATGATGATTGTCTCTTCCTAATATTGGAAATTAGCTCTCTTTTTGCTTTGACCTCTCTCAGAACATCTTCATTACTCTTCTTAGCTATCCATGGTACTCTCAACATTCTTCTGTAAAACCACATTTCTACAGACTCCAGTGATTTTCTTGTCTGTTGTCCTATTGTCCATGATTCGCATCCATTCGTTAAGACTAGTTCTACATAACATTTAAGAACTCTTTTTCTTGTTTTTATTGTCAAAAATGGATTGCATAGTATTTTCCTCATTTTTTGGAATGTTGCTTTTGCCTGAACCATTCTGCATCTCACCTCTGTTGTACATCTTCCGTCTGAGGTTAACAAAGTTCCCAAATATTTAAATTCATTTCATCATCATCATCATTGAGTGCCGTCTCCGCAACGAAGGTTGGCTACCATGGAGCGCCATTCTGCTCTATCTCTTGCTTTGATGGTGCAGGTTGTCATCGGTTGATTTGTCCATCTTTTGATGTTACTCGTCCATATTAATCTTGGTCTGCCTCTGCCTCTTTTACCTTGTATTTTCCCCTCCAGGATCACTTTCAGTAGGCTGTTGTGTCTTTTAACATGGCCTAAGAATCGCATTTGTCTTGTTCTAATTGTGTTCAGAAGTTCTCTTTTCATTTTTAGTTGTTTTAAGACTTCGTCGTTTGTTTTCTTTTCCTTCCATCCAATTCTACCTATTCTTCTATATATCCACATTTCAAAGGCTTCAATTCTCTGTTCTGTTTTCTTGTCTAATGTCCATGTTTCAGCACCATATAGGAATATTGAGAAGATGTAACATTTTGCTATTCTTAGTTTTAGCTCTGGTGTTATTTGTTTTGATGTTAGTATGTCCTTCATGACATTAAAATTACTTTTGCCATTCCTATTCTTTTGTTTATTTCAGTTGTACATTTTCCATCACTGGTTATAGTATGTCCAAGGTAGTTATAGTTCTGAACTGTCTCAAGGTCTATTCCTTCAATTTTGATATCCACTTGTGGGTTTTGAGTATTTTCTTTGTTTATGATCATAGTTTTAGTCTTTTTGATATTCATATCTAGTCCATATTTTTTGCTTGTCGTGTTTATTTCATTAAGTAATTGTTGTAGGTCTTTAGGATTTTCTTCTAGTAGTACAGTATCGTCAGCATATCTTATGTTATTGATTATCTTTCCATTAATTTGTAGGCCTGGCATCTCTATGATGTTTTTAAAGATTTGCTCAGTGTATAGATTGAACAAGCTTGGTGATAGGATGCATCCTTGTCTTACTCCTCTTTTTTATATCAATGGGTGTAGAGAACTCTTTGTTATATTTTATTATTGCTGTTTGCTCCCAGTATAGATTGCATATTAGTCGTATATCCATGTCATCTAGATGTATCTCTTTTAGGCATTCTATAAGTTGTTTGTGGTGTACTCTATCAAAAGCTTTGGTGTAGTCTATGAAGCAGGCATATATTGGTTTGTTTACTTCTGTGTATTTTTCTATTAATGTTCTCATGCAGAATATGGCTTCTTTTGTCCCGCTATTTTTCCTAAATCCACATTGCTGCTCATCTAATTCAGTATTGATTTTACTCTGAATCCTTCCTTGTATAACTTTTAGCAAGATTTTTGTAACATGGCTCATTAGGCTTATTGTTCTAAAGTCACTGCATTCAACTGCACCATTCTTTTTAGGCAATGCAATGAAAGTTGATGTTTTTAGTTCATTTGGTATGTATCCTGTGTGGTATATGTCGTTGCATATGTCTGTAATCACTTCAATGCCAAAATCTTCAAGTGCCTGTATCATCTCTATCTGTATGCTGTCAGGTCCTGCTGCTTTTCCACTTTTCATTGTTTTTATAGCTTTTTCCACCTCAGATTTTAAGATTTTATAGCCTGATGTACATTTTATAACTGGTTTCTTGTCCCTTTGATCATGAAATAGTTCTGTTATATATTCCTGCCATCTATCTATGATATCCTTATTGTCTGTTAGCATTTTTCCTTTTTTGTCTGCAATGCATCCACCTTCTGTGGCTTTTTTTATTTTTATTAGTCATTCTCTTTATTTCTGTGTGCATTCCTCTTAGGTCTTGTTTGCTTTCCATAGTTTCTATTTCTATACATTTTTGGCTGAGCCAGTCTTCTTTTGCCTTTTTGCACATTTTGCGTATCTCATTATCTATTTTATTGTATTGGGCAGTGTTCTTCGCTTGTCTCCTTTCTTCCATTTTTTCTAAGATGGTGTTAGTTATCCATTTTTGTTTTTTTGTTCTTTTCTCTTTTGGGTAAGGTGACGCAGGCTTTTTGTATGCTTTTCTTTATGCATTGCCATTTGGTTGTTACTTTTTCATCAGGATTTTCTCTTCTGTATTGTTCAATTCCTTCCTCTAGCAGCTTCTGGTATGTGTTCTTTACTTGTATTGTATAGGTATCTTTAATATCTTTTTGATTTAAAGCTGTTATGTCGAGTGGGTTTGTTGATGAATTCGATTTTTGCTTGTTTCTCTTTAGTTTGATTTTCATTTTAATCATTACAGGATTGTGATCAGAATTAATATCTGCTCCTGGGTAGGTTTTGGCTTTCTTTACGCTGTTACGGAACCTTTCTTTTATCATTATGTAATCTATTTGATTCCTCTTCCTATCTCCAGGGCTTTTCCATGTGTATAGTTTCCTTTTCTCTTGCTCAAAGTAGGTGTTACATATCATCAGCCGGTTTTCTTCACAGAATTGTATTAATCTTTCTCCTCTGTCATTTCTTTTTCCTAAACCATGATTTCCTATAATTGTCTTATATCTACCTTTTCCTACTTTAGCATTCATGTCACCCATTACAATCAAGATGTCTGAAGATTTCACTTGCTTCATAACTTTATTTAGGTCTTCATAGTATGCCTCTATTTGTTCATCTGTGTAGTCTTGAGTAGGTGCATATGTCTGTATTATTGTTATGTCGAATGGTTTTGCTTTCAACTTGAGTAGTATAATCCTATCACTGTATGCCCAGAGGGTACTTATATATTTTTGTAGCTCTCTTTTTATCAGTATTCCTACCCCCCTTTGATGTTCTGTTGTGTTTCCTGAGTATATAAATGTATATTTTTCGTCTTCAATGTACCCACATTCTTTCCATCTAGTCTCTGATATGCCTAAAATATCTATATTTCATTTACCTGTTTTAATATTGTTCCACTTGTCTTTATTTTGCACTGAGATGATGTCTTTTTCTTTGTTGTTACCATTACCTCTGTCTTTTTGCTATTAAGGCTGCAGGTGAGTAGAATTTCAGACTTTCACTTTCCTTGGGTGAAACTTGTAGGGGAGTAGAATTTCAGACTTTCACTTTCTTTGGGTGAAACTTGTAGGGAAGTAGAATTTCACACTTTCACTTTCTTTGGGTTAAATTTGTAGGGGAGTAGAATTTCAGACTTTCACTTTCTTTGGGTGAAACTTGTAGGGAGGTAGAATTTCAGACTTTCATTTTCTTTAGGTGAAACTTGTAAGGAAGAAGAATTTCAGACTTTCACTTTTTTTGGGTTAAACTTGTAGGGGAGTAGACTTTTACACTTTCACTTTCTTTGGGTGAAACTTGTAGGGGAGTAGAATTTCAGACTTTCACTTTCTTTGGGTTAAACTTGTAGGGGAGTAGAATTTCAGACTTTCACTTTCCTTGTGTGAAACTTGTAGGAGATGTAGAGTTTCGGAATTCCACTTCTCTTTGATGAAATAATAGGGGGGGGGGAGGGAGGGGGGTTGTAGAGTGTTTAGTTAATAAAAGATTGTGGTGTTGGACGATGCAGAACTCTCTCTCTCATGTTGCCTTTTCTTCCCTACCAGCTCCCTTCATTCAACAGGGATGGCTGAGCGGATGTATCTTGAACTCTCTCTCATGTTGCCTTTTCTTCCCTACCAGCTCCCTTCATTCAACAGGGTTGACTGAGCGGATGAAACTTGAACTCTCTCTCATGTTGCCTTTTCTTCCCTACCAGCTCCCTTCATTCAACAGGGTTGACTGAGCGGATGAATCTTGAACTCTCTCTCATGTTGCCTTTTCTTCCCTACCAGCTCCCTTCATTCAGCAGGGTTGGCTGAGCGGATGAATCTTGAACCTTAGTGTTCAGCACGAAACATGAGCCGCTTACAAAGAGTTGACCGTTTCTCGTTCACTAATAAACAGTAAATAAGCGCTTATGACCGTTGAGCGAAGTAAATCTTCATCATAAAAGAAAGAAATGAAGTCCTCCGATGGATGCACTTTTATTGAAAGTTAATGTTAACTAAAACTAATAAATAAATTCAATTAACAATAGTAGGAACGATTTTAATCAAATATAATAACATCACTCGTCAGGTTTACAGAAGAGGGAGGATGCACATTTGCTAAGACAAACGAAGAGGTTTTCCAATAACTACAAGAACATCTCATTGGTATGAGCAAAGATTGTTGTGTCAAAAATGTGCAGATAAAACATAGACAAGTGAAATCATGCCAAAAGCAAGCAAAATAAAGAGCGCAAATAAGAGAAAAATAAAGAAAATGAAGACAGAAGTTGCAAATAAAGATCGTAAAAAGTAAAATGAGAAAAAGGACAGCAACTACTTCTACTACTGCTGCTGCTGCTACTTCTAATACTACTACTACTGCTACTACTACTACGACTACTACTACTACTGCTACTACTACTACGACTACTCCTACTACTAGAGTGTAATGGAATGTATGGTGAATAAAGGGACTAAATAAATTGATGAGGGAAGGATACAATTGATACTTTGATATTACTAATGTGTTGTTGTCCTGTGTTGAGTACTGTATCATGGACCAGCTCACCCACTTTGGTGTTACTAATGTGTTTTGTCCTGTGTTGAGTACTGTATCATGGACCTACTCATCCACTTTGGTGTTACTAATGTGTTTTTGTCCTGTGTTGTGTACTGTATCATGGACCAGCTCACCCACTTTGGTGTTACTAATGTGTTTTGTCTTGTGTTGAGTACTGTATCATGGACCTACTCACCCACTTTGGTGTTACTAATGTGTTTTTGTCCTGTGTTGTGTACTGTATCATGGACCTATTCACCCACTTTGATATTACTAATGTGTTTTGTCTTGTGTTGAGTACTGTATCATGGACCAGCTCACCCACTTTGATGTTACTAATGTGTTTTGTCTGGGGTTAAGTACAGTATCACGGACCCACTCATCCACTTTGATGTTACTAATGTGTTTTGTCCGGTGTTGAGTACTGTATCCTGGACCCACTCACCCACTTTGATGTTACTAATGTGTTTTGTCCGGTGTTGAGTACTGTATCATGGACCCACTCATCCACTTTGATGTTACTAATGTGTTTTGTCCGGTGTTGAGTACTGTATCATGGACCCACTCAACCTCGGTACTGTACCTGCTGGGTAAAACCTCGTTATGTTTCGTCTGAGAAAGCACTCAAACACCCCTCTGTCGCGCCTCGGAGAACGATGTGAAAAACACTGGAGAAAAGCTAACATGAGATAAATCAACACAAGATTCCCGGCGACCATGTTTCCGCACGTTTAAAATGTCGGATTTGAAATGTGATATTTCTGCCCTCCTGTCTATAGGTAAACATTTGCTAGATATCGATTGATTCTCAAAGGAGATAACTTATATATATATATATATATGTTAAAGAACAGATGCCGCTATGGATGTCAATACTGGACAATAGACGAACATATAAGACAATCTTTGAAGGCGATAGAAATATAGTTTTGTCTTCTTCAAAATATCTTCTTTTTTCTTCATTTCATAACCCAAGAAATAGTTAGGGCAGAGTTTGTCCATCTTCTGCATTTCTCTCTAGCTTCACTCATTTATTGGGATTCTGCAAAGCCGAAGCTTGTCAACTCTTTGATGTTTTCTTTCGATCTCTCCCCCTGACTGTCCTCTCTTTCACAGAGACCACGGCAGCTAAAAAGCAAATAGAGGTAGTTCAGAATGAGACTCAAGGAAAGATGGGAAACCTGTTACCAGGGTCAGAAGTAAACGACAATAAATTTGTTGCACTTTTATTTAGAACAATCAGCTTTATAATTCTGCATGTTCTGTTTAGTTTCATAAAACTATTTTCATTACAACTGTTGTAATTTAATAGATCTGAAATGAGACTTCTAGGAGGACTACTGTAGCGTCGAGATCTCAAATATTACGATAATAGCTCAATTATGCTTGATTGAAATCCTATCATTTGTACGATCGACTGTACTTTCTCATTTAATTGTGTGCAGTCTCTTTGTGAGGCCAGAAGTGTTACAGGTAAGAGGTGTTCTGTGACATAGATCAATGTCGTAGATGAGTAAATGTCGTGCTAGATGAGTAAATGTCGTGCTAGATGAGTAAATGTTGTGCTAGATGAGTAAATGTTGTGCTAGATGAGTAAATGTCGTGCTAGATGAGTAAATGTTGTGCTAGATGAGTAAATGTCGTGCTAGATGAGTAAATGTCGTGCTAGATGAGTAAATGTCGTGCTAGATGAGTAAATGTCGTGCTAGATGAGTAAATGTCGTGCTAGATGAGTAAATGTCGTGCTAGATGAGTAAATGTCGTGCTAGATGAGTAAATGTCGTGCTAGATGAGTAAATGTCGTCGTCGATGAGTAAATTTCGTCATAAGATGAGTAATTGTCGTCGTAGATAAGTAATATAATATACTCAATAATAATATAATACTCATTATAGTAATACTCAAAACCTACAAGCGGATATTAAAGTTTATAGAATAGACCTGGAGACATTTGAGAGCTACAAATACCTAGCACATACTATAACCAGTGATGGAAAATGTACAACTGAAATAAACAAAAGAATAAGAATGGGAAAAAGTAATGTTAATGCCATGAAAAATATACTAACATCAAAACAAATATGAGGGAGCAGAAGCGGCTGCATCCTGCGGTCGCAATAGCAGGGTCGGCGCACCATCAGCTGACGAAGACCTAGCAGTTCTACCTCCTCGTGGTCTCCCCTGGTAACAGTCTGCGTCTTTAAGACTGGCTAACAGAAGCTAGGATCGCCGTGTTCCCTGTAGTGGTGGCTGTTACTGATATAGAGGACCCAGTATTGCAGTACCTCTGCGCTGGATTAGAAATTTTCCAGCATAGCCTGGGACAGACGAACTCCAACCTCTCCAGTAAGAGCCGGGAATATCAAGAAAGTTATTACGACCCGCCACATCAATGAGTAAAAGGGCAACCTGCCCGCATCAACTCATGGCAATCCGTCAACAACAAAAAAACAAATAAAACCGGGGCTAAAACTAAGAATAGCAAAATGTTACATCCTCTCAATATTCCTGTGTGGTGCAGAAACATGGACATTAGACAAGAAACCAGAACAGAAAATTTAAGCCTTTGAAATGTGATTTATAAAAGAATAGGAAGAATTTGATAGAAAGAAAAGAAATCAAACAATGAAGTCTTGAAGCAACTAAAATAAAAAAGAGAAAGGTTAAACACAATTCTAACAAGACAAATGCGATTTTTGGGCCATGTTAAAGGACACAACAGCCTACTAAAAGTAATCCTGGAGGGGAAAATACAAGGTAAAAGAGACAGAGGCAGACCAAGACTAACATGGACGAGTAACATCAAAAGATGGACAAATCAGCCTATGACAACCTGCACCATCAAAGCAAGAGTCAGAGCGGAATGGCTCTCTATGGTAGCCAACCTTCGATGCGGAGGCGGCACTCTATGATGATGAGATGAGTAAATATAGTCCTAAATGAGTAAATGTTACGCTAACCTATCACAACAGTTGAAGAAGAGGAG
This sequence comes from Megaustenia siamemsis, assembly GCA_032433765.1. NCBI lineage: Eukaryota > Metazoa > Mollusca > Gastropoda > Stylommatophora > Ariophantidae > Megaustenia > Megaustenia siamemsis. The sequence goes on from JAVIAB010000051.1 coordinate 94,079,829, forward strand.
GCCAGTGTTCATCCTGATTACACTTTAACTTCCTAGACTCGCTGGGTCGACCTGAGAGCGTCGACCGAACCCATGTTCATAGACTCGCCAAAGTAGCTGGCAACTGGCGCTCTCGTGATGTGGCCATGGCATCGAATGCCTATCCCTAAAAGAGCCTGACGATAATAGGTCAATAACCTATACCTTTTGAATATGTGGTGAATGCGCTGGCAGCTGGGGATCGACATAATGTGTGATCTTAGCTGTCGATTTGGCAAAATGTGACAAATCGAAGCATCGCGACGATTCTTTACAAGAAAACATAGACGAATGACTAAGAAAGTATAATTAGTTCCATTACTAGAATGAATTACTAGAATGAATTACTAGAATGAATTACTAGAATGAATTACTAGAATCAACAACTTTCTAAAAAAAAAAAGTTCCACGGACCATGGCCTCACGATGCAGATTTATGCGACTTTTAATGAGATGTTTTCTGCGTCATCTGAAATTGATGAGAATTCTAATGGACACTCTGAGCACAACGTTGATGGTTCTATAAAGTAATACACATTTACATATGATTTAAATAGTGTTCTACAGACTGCACTTATTATGTCGGGTATTCAAGAACTTATGTATATCTCCTACCAATCAACGTTCTGATACAATCAAAGAAAGTTAATTCAACTGTGTCATTTCCATATTAATTGTCTTCTACATTTACGACTCTGGTTACACAATGAGTCAGCCAAACCTCGACAATGGGAACTAAAATAAACGGCTGCGTCTATGAGTCGTGAATCATGAAACGAGAATCACTGCAGGTCATAATTCTAGAACTAGATAAAATATTGTAAGAGAGAAGTACAGTTACTGTTCATATCTATTAATAGATTTACAAAGACCTACAGGCTGACAGGAAATTCCCGAAAAACCTCCAACTAGCGTGACGTTTTCAGCTTTGCGAGTAGGGGGGGTGGGGTGGGTAGAGTGACGTCAGCCTTCTGTCCCCTATACCTGACAGCGTCAAGCTATTTGGAGGGTTCCCCGGCTCTATGTACTTCACGCGGCTACTTGTTGTGCTACTCATTAAATTTACAAGATGAACGTTATGTTAGAATCTTGTGACATCAAATCGGAGCGTGAGATGGAATTTAAGTTTTTTCTCTTTAGGGAATTTGCACCGTGTTTCGTTCGTTGTAGGCTGCATTCACTAGAGTAATTGGGAATCCATGGGCGCAGCCATTGTTGTGTGTTATACGTCATCATAATGGCACATCTTATATCCCTTGACCGGCCATGTGCTAATCTTACGGTCTGTTGTTTGATGTGCGACGGGGATAATCTGAAGACTAATTGTGTCTTATATGTTCGGAATTGGAGTCAAAAACGATGTTCTAACATCATCAAACGCTACATATTAAAAAAAAATATGACGATCATCCTTTTCAGGAAAACGTGAACTTCCGGTCAATATGGTGGATAAGCGGCAGGGACCATTGAAGGCTATGCATGAAACGTGTTCCTTGTTGCAGTTTCCTCATATTCCAAGTCCGGCTTGTTGCAGGAGCTACTGAGTTAAGTGCTTTGTGCACACCGTGAGCTGTGTGTCTCATCCATTTTGACCATGTTTCCAGATTCCAATTATTTACGATGAATGATGATATCGTATGACAAGGAACAGTTGTCTGTGTTCACTTTCTGTGCGGTTTCGCCTTATGTCTTTTGGCGTGTGCTGAGACTGCTATGATGGGGACTGTAGTTACCTTTCTTTGTTTGGGAGATGAGATAGTATTCGGATGATTCCACTGGCACGGGCGGTTGAGCAATTATAGATTTTAATTCGTTTGCATTGATACCGGGGCCTTCCATAACCATAACTATTTGATGTACTATTCTTATTCGTCTACAGCGCTGGTAGGTCCTGACCGTCTCCGTTCTCTTTTAGAGAAGTTCGGAAATTGATGATGAAGATGTATCGTGCAATCTTTACTATAATGAAGACATGTTGATTGTTGGCTCGTTGAGGCAAATGATGATGTGTTCAAGTTTGATATGTAAAGCAATCGCTTCAAGATAACGTCTTTTGTAAGTGTTTATGTTGTCTCACAGTTTGTTGTACCATCAGCAATCTTGCTTCGTCTTACTCAGTGGTTTACAGTAATGTTCTACCAAGCGTCCGGGATAATATAACGTTGTCTATGTGAACAATTTAATGTGTTTCTGAATCTTTCGCTTTGTTCACCATATGATTTTTTGACCACTTGCATTTCATAAAAAAAAAAAAAATGTTTCTTTGGTAGATGATATGTGAACTTTATACAATAAATGAATTAAATGGACTTCCGGTCAATCTGGCGGACAGGCGGCAGGAATCGTTGAAGCTCAGTCCGAAAAGTGTTCCTTATTGCAGTTTCCTCATATTCCAAGTCCAGCTTGCAGCTGGAGCTACTGAGTTTAGTGCTCTGTGCCCGCCGTGAGCTGTGTTTTTCATCCGGATCGTGTTTCAATATTCCGATTGCTTACGATGAATGATGCTTTCGTTTGACGAAGGACAGTTCAACTGCGTTCACTTTCGGTGTCGCTTGGCCTTATGTCTTTTTGCGTGTGCTGCTATGATGGGGACTGCAGCTGCATTTCTTTATTTGGATCCTTCAATTAGATGAATTTTAATCCGGATGATTCCACTGGCATGGGCGATTGAGCATTTATGGATTTTAATTCGTTTGCAGAGATACCGTGGCCTTCGACCTACCATAACCATGAATTAAACAGAAGTAGAAAGAAACGGACAAATGAAGCACACGTTGACATCTGAAGTAAAAAATGGCTTATTTTCCTAACGTTGAAGCTTATCTACAATTTGCATGTTCACAAATTCGTCCAAGAATAGACTCATTTCCCAGGGACATCAATTCTACGTTGAAGGGTTTTAAACAAGCACTTGGCATTACCAGTCACGCATTTTTTTGCTAAGGAGAAATACATTAATTTGTCTAGGTCGTTACATAACGTTCTTCTTGTAATTTCAGCTGCCCAAAATGCTCACTCTCATTATAGCAGAATACTTGCTATGCGCTAAATTTGGTTTTAATATCGGTGAGAGTTATAACACTAGGTAGTGAAGTACGATCGCCTATGATCAGATATGTTCGGGTTCATTAGCAAGAAATATAGAAATAACAATTATAGATACCAGAAAGAAAAGCAATATAAGTTGAAAATAAATACTATAATCTTTCAAAGGAAGATTTTAAAATCTTGTGACATCAGCATACAATCCTGTAAGTGAAAGACTGCAAAATTCAGTGACATCAGTAAAGAATGAGGGCATAAGATAAAAGGGAAGGTCAGATGGCAACTTGAAAGTATACAATTGATGCTGAGTGCTACGATGTTCAAAGTACGAGATGATTGCTGAGATGATTACAGGTCCATGGTAACTATTGCGATATTGTATGGGACAGAGATGATTACAGGTCCATGGTAACTATTGCGATATTGTATGGGACAGAGATGATTACAGGTCCATGGTCACTATTGTGATATTTTATGGGACAGAGATGATTACAGGTCCATGGTAACTATTGCGATATTGTATGGGACAGAGATAATTACAGGTCCATGGTAAATATTTAGTAAGTAAAGAGCCCCCGTCACGCAAAGTGGCGTATAGGGAACATTGTGTTAGTGACCATACATTTTACAGACCTTCAGCACATGATTTATAGGTTAATGTGGTAGGTATTATGTCCGTGCCGCTTTACTTTCCCAGAAAAAAAATCCGGTACCCATTAAAGGCTGGGTGAACTGGAGCCGTTGATTGGGATCGAACCCTATCCCTTGTCGTTTGTAGTTTAGTTCACTAACCACTGAACTATCGCGGCTCCAGCATAAGCCAATGCTCTTGAAGATTTCTGTGATTTGTTTCTATGTTTACATGGGCTTTATCTGACTTCCTTTTTCCATTATGGGGCTTATGATAGTGCCTATCTTACAATTCTGCAATCAGATTTCCTTAGTGTGTGTTTGAATTTTTTGTCTGCGTTTTTGTAACCCGAGGAAGCGTTTTACAAACGACAGGTTGCAACGTCAGCGGCGGTACAAGGCTCAAAACAAAACATGATCACAATATTATATTAATGACATGAGAGTAATTATTAAAACACACCAAGTATTAAACACAGTGAAAAATATCAAATGAAGCGGTTCGACCATATCAATATAACGGTCGCTGACATCAGAGGATGTCTACAGCTGAACTATCAAGTCGCGCTCACAGCCGTCGAATTGACGGCTTCAGAGCTCGAGTAGGATAAAGAGACAGATGGATGAACAGAAGTCCTGTAGCGTCGAGGGTTGGCAAAATGTAGTATAATACTCGTAAGTTCAGGTATGACAGCAACAGCTGTTTACAACGCTTCAAGACATTTGTACATTGCATTAGATCAGAGAAGACACGACTTTTGTCAAGCGTGCATAGAAAGAGTTCTATAATTTTGTTTGTGAAAATCGTGTGGTGAAGTATGACATTTGGGGCAATCAGAGCTCCAAGGTTTCACCACCCACCTGCTAGGGAATGTCACTTCTCGGAAGTCACAAATGTCTGTGTAGACATGAGCTTGCTGGCGAGTAGCTGTTACCGATTTGTGTGACTGACTTGAGATTGCGGGCACCACATAGGCTCTAACATATAAAGATGTCAAGGAGCAGTGTTGTCGAGTTTGTCGGTCCTCGTACTGCACAGATGTGTCCAGCTGAACCAGTCAATAGAAGTGATATCGATACTGATGTCTCCTGCTGAACCAGTCAATAGAAGTGATATCGATACTGATGTCTCCTGCTGAACCAGTCAATAGAAGTGATATCGATACTGATGTCTCCTGCTGAACCAGTCAATAGAAGTGATATCGATACTGATGTCTCCTGCTGAACCAGTCAATAGAAGTGATATCGATACTGATGTCTCCTGCTGAACCAGTCAATAGAAGTGATATCGATACTGATGTCTCCTGCTGAACCAGTCAATAGAAGTGATATCGATACTGATGTCTCCTGCTGAACCAGTCAATAGAAGTGATATCGATACTGATGTCTCCTGCTGAACCAGTCAATAGAAGTGATATCGATACTGATGTCTCCTGCTGAACCAGTCAATAGAAGTGATATCGATACTGATGTCTCCTGCTGAACCAGTCAATAAAAGTGATATCGATACTGATGTCTCCAGCTGAACCAGTCAATAGAAGTGATATCGATACTGATGTCTCCTGCTGAACCAGTCAATAGAAGTGATATCGATACTGATGTCTCCTGCTGAACCAGTCAATAGAAGTGATATCGATACTGATGTCTCCAGCTGAACCAGTCAATAGAAGTGATATCGATACTGATGTCTCCTGCTGAACCAGTCGAAAAACATGGCGACGGCAAAGATGTGTCCAGCTGAACCAGTCAATAAAAGTGGCGCCTGCACAGTTCTAGTGGTTGCCATTTGTCAAGTTGTATATAATGACCAGCCATCATCGCAATCACATCATTAAAATAACCGACCACTGTAACCAGACACGTTATCATGTTACACCTTGATCGCAATCCACAGACAAGTAAAAATAGTTGAAACATTTTTAAAAAAATCAAAATAAAACGCGTAAACAGACAGAAGGAAAGATGAGGAGAGTCTTGATTTGTTGGGGTGACAGCTCAATCGGACATCCCCGAGGAGGTCACAACGTCGTTTTGATTCTATGTTGCCCTTAATACATCAAGCTGTAACCATTTATTGTTTGTTTGTGTTTTGTCATTCTGATGAACCTAAGGAGAATAATAAACATAAATATTGTAGGTACACAAGCTAGAAGTACAGCGACATTTGCTAAGTATAGACGAAAGAAGACTCCCGTGTAGGGCCTTCACATGATCACCCCGCGTGAGAGCGGAACACAAGAGAAACTCTAAGAGTAACCATTAATTGTGAGGTTTCAATGATTGGCTTAAGAACAAAACAAGAACTAGGAGTGAATCACCAGATATGGGGAGCTATGATTTCTGCTACATGTGTCGTCTTCGGCCCGAGGGGAACTAGCACAAAACCCAGGTATTACAAGGCCCGGCCTAACGCAGGTATTACAACAAGGCCCGGCCTAACGCAGTTATTACAACAAGGCCCGGCCTAATGCTAGTATTACAAACAGACCCCGGCCCAACGCAGGTATTACAACACGGCCCGGCCTAACGCAGGTATTACAACAGACCCCGGTTTAACGCATGTATTACAACAAGGCCCGGCCTAACGCAGTTTTTACAAGAAGGCCCGGCCTAATGCTAGTATTACAAACAGACCCCGGCCTAACGCAAGTATTACAACAAGACTCGGGCCAAGCACAAGTATTACAACAGGGCTAAAAGAAATTAAAGACTGTAACAGAAAATTCGGAAATAAGAGACAGCCCCAGAGAGGATGGTACAGTAGCTTGGCACTAGGAGTCAGCATGTAGAAGTTAGTATGTAGAAGTTAGTATGTAGAAGTTAGTGTGTAGAAGTTAGTATGTAGAAGTTAGTATGTATAAGTTAGTATGTAGAAATTAGTGTGTAGAAGTTAGTATGTAGAAGTTAGTGTGTTGAAGTAAGTGTGTTGAAATCAGTATGTAGAAGTTAGTGTGTTCAAGTTAGTGTGTTGAAATCAGTATGTAGAAGTTAGTATGTAGAAGCTAGTATGTAGAAGTTAGTGTGCAGAAGTTAGCGTGTAGAAGTTAGTGTGTAGAAGTCAGTTTGTAGAAGTTAGTTTATAGATGCCAGTGTGTAGAAGTTAGTGTGTAGAAGTCAGTGTGTAGAAGTCAGTGTGTAGAAGTCAGTGTGTAGAAGTCAGTGTGTAGAAGTCAGTGTGTAGAAGTTAGTGTGTAGAAGTCAGTGTGTAGAAGTCAGTGTGTAGAAGTTAGTGTGTAGAAGTCAGTGTGTAAAAGTCAGTGTGTAGAAGTCAGTGTGTAGAAGTTAGTGTGTAGAAGTCAGTGTGTAGAAGTCAGTGTGTAGAAGTTAGTGTGTAGAAGTCAGTGTGTAGAAGTCAGTGTGTAGAAGTTAGTGTGTAAAAGTTAGTGTGTAGAAGTTAGTTTGTAGATGTCAGTGTGTAGAAGTTAGTTTGTGGAAGTTAGAGTGTAGAAGTTAATGTGTAGAAGTCAGTGTGTAGAAGTTAGTTTATAGAAGTCAGTGTGTAGAATCAGTGTATAGAAGTCAGTGTGTAGAAGTCAGTGTGTAGAAGTTAGTTTATAGAAGTCAGTGTGTAGAAGTTAGTTTATAGAAGTCAATGTGTAGAAGTCAGTGTGTAGAAGTTAGTGTGTAGAAGTTAGTGTGTAGAAGTCAGTGTGTAGAAGTTAGTGTGTTATCGAACTTTGTCAATTATTTTATTTCTGAGTGCTGTTAAACACCCTATATGGCCCTGCATCGTTTAACATTTGTGGCTTGTATCGAAGCTGCACTCTAATATTTGTTCATCTCTAGCGTGACGTGCGGTATTGAAAGATAGATGCTCAATAGTGGCACTGAGACGGCAGGAGCATGCCTACATCTAAGATGACACCTGCTGATATTTTGATAAAGGAAAGGGGCTCATTAGCTCGCTGGCGCTGTGATCACATATATCAACGTTTTGGTTGTTGTAAAAGCGTTGTCTATATCGACATCAGCTTTGCACTTCATTTGAGCGGGCGTGACTTGTGAGATCTGTGGACTAATTTAGGGGCCTATACATAATATGCTAATGTTATCTCCCAATCGTGTACGTGTCAGTTTGCGTGGGAGGAAGTGGCTGAAATAGATTTGGAGAAAATGGGGATCCGAGAAAGAGAGAGAGAGAGAGAGAAATAGATAGATAGATAGATAGAGAGAGAGAGAGAGAGAGAGAGAGAGAGAGAGAGAGAGAGATGGCGAGAGAGAGAGGTGCAGACATTGGGAGAATGATAAATTATGAGTTTGAAAGAAAGAAAAAAGAATGGGGGAAATTTTGATGTGAAGTATATGATATTTTTCTATCGAGCCGATCTTCTAAACTTGAAGTATCTCACGAAAGGCAATCGAGGGAAATTACAAGTTTATTGATTGAGTGCGCATCAGTGAGCAGCTTATTCAGTATTTTTTCGTGAACAATCCTGGGAGAGCATCTAATGTGAACATCTGTTGCCGAACAGATTATGACGAAGTCTCATAATATTCTAAAATTAAATTTCTAGTGACAACTTGTCACAGAAACCATTTTTGATGTTTTTGATTGTAAGAAAACATGTCAAAGTAACCAGTGTTGATGTTTTTGATAGTAAGAAAGGCTGTCACAGAAACCATTTTGATGTTTTTGATAATAAGAAAGTCTGTTTAAAAAAAGTTCTGAAAGTAAATTTGGTTTGACTGTACTCCCCCATCCACCATACAGCCCTCACACAAGTCTGGTAACACGGGAAGCAATCACCAAATTTGGTTTGACTGTACTCCCCCATCCACCATACAGCCCTCACACAAGTCTGGCAACACGGGAAGCAATCACCAGATTGGGTTTGACTGTACTCCCCCATCCACCATACAGTCCTGATTTGGCACCCTCTGAATTCCATCTCTTTGGTCCACTTAAAGATGCCCTCCGTTGAACAAGGTGTGAAGATGAAGGAGTGATTCATGCAGGGAAGAATTGGCTACAAGACCAAGACACAGACTGGTAAAGGCTAGGAATACATGCACTTGTTGCGCGTTGGCGTAAAGCAGTACAAGTGGATGGATATTATGTTGAATGATACCTATGTTTACATGAATCCATTTATACTGTGTACAAATGTCATACTTTTGAAATAGCTGTTCCCGAGAAAACCGATGTGGTACATTATTTTCTGAATGCACTAAGTATATATTATTTTGCGCCCTGTAGAGGTATTTCTTCTATTGTTATTTGGTTGACCAAGCGGCCTTTATACCTCTGGTTCTATAGTTGCCCCCGACATACACCAGCAATGGTACTATGTGTCGTAAAGATAGTTATTTGGTTATTGCCAACTGCATTTATTCACATGATTTTATTCTTATCTCTATTTATTTTCAGTCCCAGCGGTTATGATCTCTTGTCAAGTGTGCTTATTTTATCTTGCATCTGTTGATGATTATGTGATAGGAGAAATATGTCATCAGCAAAGTCTAGATCATCAAGTTGATGGTCAATAACCACTAGATTCCTTTTCTGTTATTCTGCGTAATTTCATAATACAATCTATGCCCAATAAGAAGAGAAATGGAGATTATCCCTGCCTTACTCCTTTTCTTAATTCAAATACTTCTAAGATGCCTTTCGTGCACAACACTACGTTTCATCCCGTCAAACATTGTTCTTATCAGGTTAATAAACTTTATGGGGATCCGTAATGACTCAGTAAATTCCAAAGCATTCAAATATCAAATGACTTTTCGTAATCTATTTATCCGATATAAAGTGGGGACTGTAGTTCTAAGCTTTGTTCAACTATTATATGTAAGGCAGTTATTTGATCAACCCATGATCTGTTCTTCCTAAAACCTACTTGTTCATCTCTGAAATGTTTCTCTATGACCTCTTTTAGTCTCTCCAGAATGATTCTGCTTAATATTTTTTCTGGCACTGATAGTAGCATAATTCCCCCAATAATTTGTGCACGCCTGTAAACTTCCTTTCTTTGACAGCTTAATCATATCACCTTCTTTCAGTCATCATGAATGTCTTCTATCTCCCATACTTTATTTAGTAGATTATGTAACACCTTGGTAGAGCTTTTTTTTATTGTCTGAAAGAATTTCATCTGGTCCTGTTGTTTTACCATTTTGTAATAGATTGATAGCTTTCATTACTTCATCCATAGCCATCTACAGACTGACAAAGGCATGTGGGTTGACAAAGGCATGTGGGTTGACAAAGGCATGTGGGTTGACAAAGGCATGTGGGTTGACAAAGGCATGTGGGTTGACAAGAAATTCCCGGGAAACACCCAAACTAACGTGGCGTTTTCAGTTTTGCGAGTAGGGGTAGTTGTGGGTAGAGTGACGTCAGCCGTCTATAGCCCCTACAGCTGATATCGTCACGCTAGTTGGAGGGTTTTCAGATGTTATTTCCTACCCGCGTGCCTTTATAAATCTATAGTTTGGTGTGGTCCAACAATACTTTTTGCGTTCACCAAATAATAATGTGTTAACATAAAAAACAATGTCTTCCCCCCTTTTTTACATCGAAATCAATATTTTGGGATGACTTCATTCATTGTTCAGATCGTCAAGCTCTAACTATTTTTTTTTACTGGAAAAATGAAGCAAACAAATTCTAAAGAAGCCCAACATATCAGCTCGGTCTAACCGAGCCCTCGTCAAGCAGTGACAACCATTAATCTTTGGTCTTAGGGGCCGGAGATATCGAATGTCTTGCCCAAGACCCACGAAACGATTGTCCAGTAATCCAGATACACAGGTAAGACACATTTACAGTACTTTCAATTCTGTAAAATAAAAACCAAATGCAATTGCCTACACAACATAAAAGAAAACAAATTCATTCCAGCATAGAAAATAAAGTAAACGATATTGTGAAACAAAAAAAAAGCACTGAACCTCTCATATCTTTCAGAATTGGTGTACTTAGATCCACCAGCTTGTTTGGGGAAGGAACTAATGGATACTGTCCAAGTACACTAGTACAGTGATAATGGGTCTAGTACAGAGAGGATGGTTCTAGTACAGTGATGATGGTTCTAATACAGTGATGATGGATCTAGTACTGTGATGATGGTTCTAGTACTGTGATGATGGTTCTAGTACTATGATGATGGTTCTAGTACTGTGATGATGGTTCTAGTACTGTGATGATGGTTCTAATACTATGATGATGGTTCTAGTACTGTGATGATGGTTCTAATACTGTGATGATGGTTCTAGTACTGTGATGATGGTTCTAGTACTGTGATGATGGTTCTAGTACTATGATGATGGTTCTAGTACTGTGATGATGGTTCTAATACTGTGATGATGGTTCTAATACTATGATGATGGTTCTAGTACTGTGATGAGGGTTCTAGTGCAGTGATGATGGCTCTAGTACTATGGTGATGGTTCTAGTACTGTGATAATGGTTCTAGTACAGCGATAATGGTTCTAGTACTGTGATGATGATTGCATGAAATATCTTGTTTTCTCGAGTTTGAATTATTTTCACGCTAAAACACTCAGTAAAGGTTTTTTCTTGACAGAGTTCAACGCATGAAGTTTTGTGAAGAACCACGTTGTCTGTGATTCGTGTTCTTGTAATGTAATTAGCACAGTTGGTTAACCATCGACCGAGTTGTCGTGTGACTATTTTGTGGTCCCACCCATGTGTCTATGAAACCGTTTTATTTCAAAGTCCCAGTATTATCAACTTGTCATATTTCATTGTATATGTGATGCTGCCCTGAAACTTGTGACAGATTTCAGTTTCTTGAGAAACATGGGATTACAGAATGAGAAAACAAAGAACAAACAAAGAACATATAGAAGAAAGTAAACCAAACAATGACAGTAAATTAGCACTACATTTGTAAAAATTGCGATTTATGGAGGAAAAAAAAGAATTAGTCAATTCATTTTGTAAATGTTTTGCTGTTAATCTCATATGGGCATCAACAGAACAAGAATCTCACTTCTCCATTTCATTTTCAAAAAAAAAAAAAATAAGAAAGAAAGAAAAAGATGCAGGACCTTAGTAAAAAATGCTTTAGAGAATGATGAATGTGAAGGGAACAGGCAGAAATTAGGAACGAAGATGTCTGAGGAAGAACAAGTGTTCTGAACTGTATCCACATTGAAAGTATAGCCAAGCTATCACCAAGCAAGACCGCTCAGAAAGTAATTACAACCAGATGTAGCAGCAAAAGAGGCAAAGGTAGAACATGCAAAAGATGGAACATAACTAGTTGTGTTTGAGGCTAAACACATTCTCTGCCAGAAGTTCGACATTTTACTTTCATATTGCGACGCACAAGTAAGAAGATGCGGGTAGAGAAGAGATTCCAAGGGGGAGGGGGTGGAAAGGAATTAAGGAATAAATAACGAAAATATCAAGCAGGTAATAACCACGTTGATGCGCTGACCCACCTGAAGTGTGTGCTATACACTCAGTTGAAGTGTGTGCTATACACTCAGTTGAAGTGTGTGCTATACACTCAGTTGAAGTGTGTGCTATACACTCAGTTGAAGTGTGTGCTATACACTCAGTTGAAGTGTGTGCTATACACTCAGTTGAAGTGTGTGCTATACACTCAGTTGAAGTGTGTGCTATACACTCAGTTGAAGTGTGTGCTATACACTCAGTTGAAGTGTGTGCTATACACTCAGTTGAAGTGTGTGCTATACACTCAGTTGAAGTGTGTGCTATACACTCAGTTGAAGTGTGTGCTATACACTCAGTTGAAGTGTGTGCTATACACTCAGTTGAAGTGTATGTCTCTAATTACTCTATAAGCCAAGTATCTTCAATCTATTTCAATAACTAAGACTGTAGAAGATGTAAATCAATTCTAGAATAGCACGGACGTCAGCTTTACTAACAAATGTGAAATGAATTTAAATTGCGCGAGGCCAAATGATCAACTTAACATACACGATGAGACTACAGCTCGCACTCTCTTCAAGTTCTCCATGATTGGAACGTAATTGCTAAATTGGTACGGAAAATATATCATTATTCAAAGATGTTTCTGTGACATACATCCAAGAAGTGACAACCTGGAAACTTTTACATCACCAATAGAATCGGTCCACACGAAGGGTTTCTTACATAGTTAATGAAATAGAGATAATGCAAGTACTGGCATTTTACATTGAATGGCCTAGATCAAGGACTTCTTTCAAGGTAGAATGACTAAACGGAAGATGAAAGGGTAGACAAAGTAAGAAATGAATTTAGTTTCAAAGTTTAAATGGGGGAGCAACTCGAACAATCCAGATATAGATGAACAAAATAGTCTTTTCTTTCTGCCTTCATCCAACGATTTCTTGTTAACATAGACGCGATATTTGCGCCTTTCGGCTTCACTGTTCTGTCTTTGACATTTGTGGATGCCGGGTTGTTTTACCTCTTCCATCTTGACTTACCTGACCAGAAAGATTAGTCTGTGTACAGTGGCACCACTAGGAGGTGGAGCAGTGTCTGGATCAGCTCTTTTATTAACTGATCCTGATACATGCAGTCTGCTGTGGGGCGCAGGCTAGTCTCAGTCTCTCCCTGGTGGACATCTAGATTTCCCCCCCTTCCCAATAGAGACTCATAGGCACATTCGAGACAAATAGAAAAATTCGAGGCTAGTGGGCAAATTCGAGACTAGTGGGCAAATTCGAGACTAATAGGCAAATTCGAGACTAGTAGGCAAATTCGAGACTACTCAGTCTCGACTAATTCGAGTCAACGACTCAAGATGTCGTGGCTCCAAACCTCCCAAAGGAGTGAAACGACATCCTAGAATAATTATCTTATCGGTACAGACACCTTACCTATCGGTGCAGACACCTTACCTATCGGTGCAGACACCTTACCCTGTACCTACAAGCACGTTACCTATCGGTACAGACACGTTACCTATCGGTACAGACACCTACCTATCGGTACAGACACCTACCTATCGGTACAGACACCTACCTATCGGTACAGACACGTTACCTATCGGTAAAGACACCTTACCACAGATAAACTTTTGGCTTTCCCCAGGAATGACTGACTTAAGTGTCGCTTCCTGCCTACCACCTTCAACAAGCAAAACGGTATCCAGTTTTTATTTCGAGCTACAAGCATCTACCCAATCATTGTGCTCAATTCTGTTTTCTTGTACTTGACCTGCTGTATTATATGGTTAAATTGGAATGATCTTCAAAGCCGCAGGTAATATTTTCATCTTATCAGGTCTGCTATTTTAATGATCTTCTTAAATAAATAAAAAAACAGGGAGTTTTTCATCTTTTCAGGTCTGCTATTTTAATGATCTTCTTTTTAAAAAAAGCAAGCAAGGAGTTTTCATCTTATCAGGCCTGCTGTTTTAAAAAGATCTTCGAAGTAGCAGGTAAAGTCTTCATCTTATCTGGCCTGGTTAAACTATGACTATCTTCAAAGCTACATGGCACGTCATCATCTTATCTGTCCTGGTTAAACTATGACTATCTTCAAAGCTACATGGCACGTCATCATCTTATCTGGCCTGGTTAAACTATGACTATCTTCAAAGCTACATGGCACGTCATCATCTTATCTGTCCTGGTTAAACTATGACTATCTTCAAAGCTACATGGTACGTCATCATCTTATCTGGCCTGGTTAAACTATGACTATCTTCAAAGCTACATGGCACGTCATCATCTTATCTGTCCTGGTTAAACTATGACTATCTTCAAAGCTACATGGCACGTCATCATCTTATCTGGCCTGGTTAAACTATGACTATCTTCAAAGCTACATGGCACGTCATCATCTTATCTGTCCTGGTTAAACTATGACTATCTTCAAAGCTACATGGCACGTCATCATCTTATCTGGCCTGGTTAAACTATGACTATCTTCAAAGCTACATGGCACGTCATCATCTTATCTGTCCTGGTTAAACTATGACTATCTTCAAAGCTACATGGCAAGTCTTCATCTTATCTGGCCTGGTTAAACTATGACTATCTTCAAAGCTACATGGCAAGTCTTCATCTTATCTGGACTGGTTAAACTATGACTATCTTCAAAGCTACATGGCAAGTCTTCATCTTATCTGGACTGGTTAAACTATGACTATCTTCAAAGCTACATGGCAAGTCTTCATCTTATCTGGCCTGGTTAAACTATGAGTATCTTCAAAGCTACATGGCACGTCTTCATCTTATCTGGCCTGGTTAAACTATGACTATCTTCAAAGCTACATGGCAAGTCTTCATCTTATCTGGCCTGGTTAAACTATGAGTATCTTCAAAGCTACATGGCACGTCATCATCTTATCTGGCCTGGTTAAACTATGACTATCTTCAAAGCTACATGGCACGTCATCATCTTATCTGGCCTGGTTAAACTATGACTATCTTCAAAGCTACATGGCACGTCATCATCTTATCTGGCCTGGTTAAACTATGACTATCTTCAAAGCTACATGGCACGTCATCATCTTATCTGTCCTGGTTAAACTATGACTATCTTCAAAGCTACATGGCAAGTCTTCATCTTATCTGGCCTGGTTAAACTATGACTATCTTCAAAGCTACATGGCAAGTCTTCATCTTATCTGGACTGGTTAAACTATGACTATCTTCAAAGCTACATGGCAAGTCTTCATCTTATCTGGACTGGTTAAACTATGACTATCTTCAAAGCTACATGGCACGTCATCATCTTATCTGGACTGGTTAA
The DNA here is from genome assembly GCA_032433765.1 of Megaustenia siamemsis. NCBI lineage: Eukaryota > Metazoa > Mollusca > Gastropoda > Stylommatophora > Ariophantidae > Megaustenia > Megaustenia siamemsis. The sequence continues at coordinate 94,095,211 of JAVIAB010000051.1, forward strand.
ACTATGAGTATCTTCAAAGCTACATGGCAAGTCTTCATCTTATCTGGACTGGTTAAACTATGACTATCTTCAAAGCTACATGGCAAGTCTTCATCTTATCTGGCCTGGTTAAACTATGAGTATCTTCAAAGCTACATGGCAAGTCTTCATCTTATCTGGCCTGGTTAAACTATGACTATCTTCAAAGCTACATGGCAAGTCTTCATCTTATCTGGCCTGGTTAAACTATGACTATCTTCAAAGCTACATGGCAAGTCTTCATCTTATCTGGCCTGGTTAAACTATGAGTATCTTCAAAGCTACATGGCAAGTCTTCATCTTATCTGGACTGGTTAAACTATGACTATCTTCAAAGCTACATGGCACGTCATCATCTTCGTCGTGGGCAGTTTAAAAAAAAAACCCATTACATGGACGTATTTTGCGTTGTGTCATGGTTGCAGTTTAAGGCATGTTCCTGTAACTTGCATCAAGTACAACCAAGGTCAGCTCGGCATATACTGATAGTGGTTTACTTTCTATGACATTTGTCAGGGGAAACTAGCTAGTCTCTTCTCAGCGCTATATGGGTAGGATCCTGCAGCATTGATGACGTCATCAACGAAACATCTTTCACATCGTCGAGGAGCGCTATCCTTTCATGGTTTGAATAGAAAATACACAGTAGCACGGACTCTCTGAGTGAGGTGGCAACGATTTTAAATAACAGAAAGGACAGTGGAATATAATATTAGTCTAATATTTGTGTTACTCTCGGCACATTTTAGAGTATTATAATCAGCACTACATCAAGTCGACTTTCTTTCCTAAAAAAAACGATACTCATTACCTATTTAATTTCATTGAGTGACGTCTCCGCATCGAAGGTTGGCTAGCATTGAGCGCCATTCCGCTCTGTTTCTTGCTTTGATGGTGCAGGTTGTCATAGACTGGCTTGACCATCTTTTGATATTACTCGTCACTTTAATCTTGGTCTCTGTCTTTTTTACATTATATTTTCTCTTCCAAGATTACCTATAGTAGACTGCTGTGTTTTTTTTTAACATGCCCCAACAATCTCATTTATCTATTTTTTGAATTATGTTTAGCAGTTCTTTTTCACATTTAGTTGTTTTAAGACTTCATCGGTTATTTTATTTTCTTCCTGTTTTTCTATAAATCCATATTTCAAAGGTTTAAACTTTCTGTTTTCTTGTCTAATGTCCATATTTCTGTAACATACAGGAATATTGAGAAGATATAACATTTTGCTATTCATAGTGTTAGTCCTGGTATTATTTATTTTGATGTTAATATATTCTTCATGACATTAAAATTACTTTTTGACATTCCTATTATTTTTTTTTTATTTCAGTTTTCCATTTTCCATCACAGGTTATAGTATGTCGAAGGTAGTTGTAGCTCTGAACTGCCTGCATGTGTATTCCTTCAACTTTGATATCTGCTTGTAGGTGTTGAGTATTATCTTTGTTAATGATCCACTTGTAGGTGTTGAGTATTATCTTTGTTAATGATCCACTTGCAGGTGTTGAGTATTATCTTTGTTAATGATCCACTTGTAGGTGTTGAGTATTTTATCTTTGTTAATGATCCACTTGTAGGTGTTGAGTATTATCTTTGTTAATGATCCACTTGTAGGTGTTGAGTATTATCTTTGTTAATGATCCACTTGTAGGTGTTGAGTATTATCTTTGTTAATGATCCACTTGTAGGTGTTGAGTATTATCTTTGTTAATGATCCACTTGTAGGTGTTGAGTATTATATTTGTTAATGATCATATTTTCATGTAAAACCAAGAGAATAAAGAAACGGTCTGTATGGGAACTGGACCCGACATCTTATCATCAGTAAAACAATTTGTTAACCCCTGCTCTACCTTGGGTTGATTGAACTGTATCAAAATTTCCGACGTGAAATAAGCTTGGAAACACTACACAAGCCTGTCCTTATAGTCTTGTAACTGCGAGAGTCAAACTGAATCGATTGAACAGAAAGAATGTTCTGTTACTTGTTTAGTTTCGTACTTTTAACAAGTATCTCATGGCACTTGTAAACATTTCGACTACTTCATTTTTGTTTAGACTGAACTCAGGAATCATTTCATGATTATCTTAGACACGCTCTAACGTGCCAGAAAATATGCTCATCCTGGTAGATACCTTTTCAAATTGGCGATTTAAAAAAAAAAGATATGATCTCGACTTCTCTAGATTGTGATATCATGTCAAAAAGGTTATTAAATAACCAGATGGAGAGAGAGATAGAGATAGAGAGAGATGCAGTAGAAAAGAAAAAAGAGAAAATTAGATTCAAAATACGCTCTAGGAGAAAAATAAGGGACACAATATTTGAATTAAGTTGCACGCAATAGAAATGCTTAACTTTAATGGAAGATAGAAAGTTTAAGTAAACTATGATGAGTTGACAAAAGAAACATAAAGAGACCAAACGTACTGAAAATAAGTTGTGAAGGTGTCATAATTGACAGAGAAAACATAACTGGGTAGTGTAAACGAGTAAATTAGCGGTTTGGTGTGAAAATATTGGCTATTTGGAAGGCTTCTGACAGATGAAATAATGTTTTATGAATATCAGCTGCTACACGAGGTACACAATAATAACATGAGATGGAAGATGCACCACAGACATAAAAAGCAGAATAGGTCAGGCCAAAAAAGCATTTCATAAAATGAAAAATATCTTATGCAACAATATCTAAGTCAATAGAAATGAGACACAGATTTCATCGTTGCTATATAGAACCAATTCTGACCTATAGAAGCGAATCATGGACAGTAGACAAACAAATGAAAAGATGATTAGAGGCCACAGAGAGATGGGTTTTCTCAGAAGAATGTTGAAAGTTCCCTGGACAGCTAAAAAGACCAATGAGGAAGTTCTCAAAGAGGCCAACACAAAAAGGGAGCTCTTAAAAAACATCAGAAAGAAACAACCAACATTTTTCGGGCACATCATGAGAAGAGGAAAGTTAGAATACTTGGTTACAACTGGTAAAATAAAAGGAAAGAGAGGTCGCGGACGACAAAGAGAGAAAATACTAGATAGCTTGGTGTCATGTCATGGAAAACAGTCAACAACAGAACTGATACGATGCACTGTGGATAGAGGATTGTGGAAGGACATGATCGCCTACGCCAACTGGTATGACACATGATGATGATGACACGAGGGGCAAGTTAAAGAAGCTAACCAAGAAGTTAACCAAGAAGCTAACCAAGAAGTTAACCAAGAAGCTAACCAAGAAGCTAACCAAGAAGCTAACCAAGAAATTAACCAAGAAGTTAACAAAGAATCAACCAAGAAGCTAACCAAGAAGATAACCAAGAAGTTAACCAAGAAGCTAACCAAGAAGTTAACAAGGAAGCTAACCAAGAAGTTAACCAAGAGGTTAACCAAGAAGCTAACCAAGAAGCTAACCAAGAAGCTAACCAAGAAGCTAAACAAGAAGCTAACCAAGAATTTAACCAAGAAGTTAACCAAGAAGCTAACCAAGAAGATAATCAAGAAGCTAACCAAGAAGCTAATCAAGAAGATAACCAAGAAGTTAACCAAGAAGTTAACCAAGAAGTTAACCAAGAAACTAACCAAGCAGCTAACCAAGAAGCTAACAGGGAAGTTAACCAAGAAGCTAACAAGAAGCTAACCAAGAAGATAACCAAGAAGTTAACCAAGAAGTTAACCAAGAAGTTAACCAAGAAACTAACCAAGCAGCTAACCAAGAAGCTAACAGGGAAGTTAACCAAGAAGCTAACCAAGAAGCTAACCAAGAAGTTAACCAAGAAGTTAAATAAAGAAGCTAACCAAGAAGCTAACCAAGAAGCTAACCAAGAAGCTAACCAAGAATTTAACCAAGAAGTTAACCAAGAAGTTAAATAAAGAAGCTAACCAAGAAGCTAACCAAGAAGCTAACCAAGAAGCTAACCAAGAAGCTAACCAAGAAGCTAACCAAGAAGTTAACCAAGAAGCTAACCAAGAAGCTAACCAAGAAGTTTACATAAGAAGCTAACCAAGAAGCTAACCAAGAAGCTAACCAAGAAGTTAACCAAGAAGCTAACCAAGAAGCTAACCAAGAAGCTAACCAAGAAGTTAACCAAGAAGCTAACCAAGAAGTTAACCAAGTAGCTAACCAAGAAGCTAACCAAGAAGTTAACCAAGAAGCTAACCAAGAAGTTAACCAAGAAGCTAACCAAGAAGCTAACCAAGAAGTTAACCAAGAAGCTAACCAAGAAGTTAACCAAGTAGCTAACCAAGAAGCTAACCAAGAAGCTAACCAAGAAGTTAACCAAGAAGCTAACCAAGAAGCTAACCAAGAAGTTAACCAAGAAGTCAACCAAGAAGCTAACCAAGAAGCTAACCAAGAAGCTAACCAAGAAGTTAACCAAGAAGTTAACCAAGAAGTTAACCAAGAAGCTAACCAAGAAGCTAACCAAGAAGCTAACCAAGAAGTTAACCAAGAAGCTAACCAAGAAGCTAACCAAGAAGCTAACCAAGAAGTTAACCAAGAAGCTAACCAAGAAACTAACCAAGAAGCTAACCAAGAAGTTAACCAAGAAGCTAACCAAGAAGCTAACCAAGAAGCTAACCAAGAAGTTAACCAAGAAGCTAACCAATAAGCTAACCAAGAAGCTAACCAAGAAGTTAACCAAGTACCTAACCAATAAGCTAACCAAGAAGTTAACCAAGAAGCTAACCAAGAAGCTAACCAAGAAGTTAAACAAGAAGTCAACCAAGAAGCTAACCAAGAAATTAACCAAGAAGCTAACCAAGAAGCTAACCAAGAAGTTAACCAAGAAGTTAACCAAGAAGTTAACCATGAAGCTAACCTAGAATTTAACCAAGAAGTTAACCAAGAAGCTAACCAAGAAGCTAACCAGGAAGTTAACCAAGAAGCTAACCAAGAAGCTGACCAAGAAGCTAACCAAGAAGCTAAACAAGAAGTTAACCAAGAAGCTAACCAAGAAGCTAACCAAGAAGCTAACCAAGAAGTTAACCAAGAAGCTAACCAAGAAGCTAACCGAGAAGTTAACCAAGAAGCTAACCAAGAAGCTAACCAAGATGCTAACCAAGAAGCTAACCGAGAAGCTACCCAAGAAGCTAACCAAGAAACTAACCAAGAAGTTAACCAAGAAGCTAACCAAGAAGCTAACCAAGATGCTAACCAAGAAGCTAACCGAGAAGCTACCCAAGAAGCTAACCAAGAAACTAACCAAGAAGTTAACCAAGAAGCTAACCAAGAAGCTAACCAAGAAGCTAACCAAGAAGCTAACCAAGAAGTTAACCAATAAGTTAACCAAGAAGCTAACCAAGAAGCTAACCAAGAAGTTAACCAAGAAGCTAACCAAGAAGATAACCAAGAAGCTAACCAAGAAGCTAACCAAGAAGCTAACCAAGAAGTTAACCGAGAATTTAACCAAGAAGCTAACCAAGAAGTTAACCAAGAAGCTAACCAAGAAGCTGACCAAGAAGTTAACCAAGAAGCTAACCAAGAAGTTAACGAAGAAGCTAACCAAGAAGTTAACCAAGAAGTTAACCAAGAAGCTAACCAAGAAGCTAACCAAGAAGCTAACCAAGAAGTTAACCAAGAAGCTAACCAAGAAGCTAACCAAGAAGCTAGCCAAGAAGTTAACCAAGAAGCTAACCAAGAAGCTAACCAAGAAGATAACCAAGAAGTTAACCAAGAAGCTAACCAAGAAGTTAACAAGAAAGCTAACCAAGAAGTTAACCCAGAGGTTAACCAAGAAGCTAACCAAGAAGCTAACCAAGAAGCTAACCAAGAAGCTAAACAAGAAGCTAACCAAGAATTTAACCAAGAAGTTAACCAAGAAGATAATCAAGAAGCTAACCAAGAAGCTAACCAAGAAGATAACAAGAAGTTAACCAAGAAGTTAACCAAGAAGTTAACCAAGAAGCTAACCAAGAAGATAATCAAGAAGCTAACCAAGAAGATAATCAAGAAGCTAACCAAGAAGCTAACCAAGAAGATAACCAAGAAGTTAAACAAGAAGTTAACCAAGAAGTTAACCAAGAAACTAACCAAGCAGCTAACCAAGAAGCTAACAGGGAAGTTAACCAAGAAGCTAACCAAGAAGCTAACCAAGAAGCTAACCAAGAAGCTAACCAAGAATTTAACCAAGAAGTTAACCAAGAAGTTAAATAAAGAAGCTAACCAAGAAGCTAACCAAGAAGCTAACCAAGAAGCTAACCAAGAAGCTAACCAAGAAGTTAACCAAGAAGCTAACCAAGAAGCTAACCAAGAAGTTTACATAAGAAGCTAACCAAGAAGCTAACCAAGAAGCTAACCAAGAAGTTAACCAAGAAGCTAACCAAGAAGCTAACCAAGAAGCTAACCAAGAAGCTAACCAAGAAGTTAACCAAGAAGCTAACCAAGAAGTTAACCAAGTAGCTAACCAAGAAGCTAACCAAGAAGTTAACCAAGAAGCTAACCAAGAAGTTAACCAAGAAGCTAACCAAGAAGCTAACCAAGAAGTTAACCAAGAAGCTAACCAAGAAGTTAACCAAGTAGCTAACCAAGAAGCTAACCAAGAAGTTTACATAAGAAGCTAACCAAGAAGCTAACCAAGAAGTTAACCAAGAAGCTAACCAAGAAGCTAACCAAGAAGCTAACCAAGAAGTTAACCAAGAAGCTAACCAAGAAGTTAACCAAGTAGCTAACCAAGAAGCTAACCAAGAAGTTAACCAAGAAGCTAACCAAGAAGTTAACCAAGAAGCTAACCAAGAAGCTAACCAAGAAGTTAACCAAGAAGCTAACCAAGAAGTTAACCAAGTAGCTAACCAAGAAGCTAACCAAGAAGCTAACCAAGAAGTTAACCAAGAAGCTAACCAAGAAGCTAACCAAGAAGTTAACCAAGAAGTCAACCAAGAAGCTAACCAAGAAGCTAACCAAGAAGCTAACCAAGAAGTTAACCAAGAAGTTAACCAAGAAGTTAACCAAGAAGCTAACCAAGAAGCTAACCAAGAAGCTAACCAAGAAGTTAACCAAGAAGCTAACCAAGAAGCTAACCAAGAAGCTAACCAAGAAGTTAACCAAGAAGCTAACCAAGAAGCTAACCAAGAAGATAACCAAGAAGTTAACCAAGAAGCTAACCAATAAGCTAACCAAGAAGCTAACCAAGAAGTTAACCAAGTAGCTAACCAATAAGCTAACCAAGAAGTTAACCAAGAAGCTAACCAAGAAGCTAACCAAGAAGTTAAACAAGAAGTCAACCAAGAAGCTAACCAAGAAATTAACCAAGAAGCTAACCAAAAAGATAACCAAGAAGTTAACCAAGAAGTTAACCAAGAAGTTAACCATGAAGCTAACCTAGAATTTAACCAAGAAGTTAACCAAGAAGTTAACCAAGAAGTTAACCAAGAAGTTAACCATGAAGCTAACCTAGAATTTAACCAAGAAGCTAACCAAGAAGCTAACCAAGAAGCTAACCAGGAAGTTAACCAAGAAGCTAACCAAGAAGCTGACCAAGAAGCTAACCAAGAAGCTAAACAAGAAGTTAACCAAGAAGCTAACCAAGAAGCTCACCAAGAAGCTAACCAAGAAGCTAACCGAGAAGCTAACCAAGAAGCTAACCAAGAAACTAACCAAGAAGTTAACCAAGAAGCTAACCAAGAAGCTAACCAAGAAGCTAACCAAGAAGCTAACCAAGAAGTTAACCAATAAGTTAACCAAGAAGCTAACCAAGAAGCTAACCAAGAAGTTAACCAAGAAGCATACCAAGAAGATAACCAAGAAGCTAACCAAGAAGCTAACCAAGAAGCTAACCAAGAAGCTAACCAAGAAGTTAACCGAGAATTTAACCAAGAAGCTAACCAAGAAGTTAACCAAGAAGCTAACCAAGAAGCTAACCAAGAAGTTAACCAAGAAGCTAACCAAGAAGTTAACAAAGAAGCTAACCAAGAAGTTAACCAAGAAGTTAACCAAGAAGCTAACCAAGAAGCTAACCAAGAAGCTAACCAAGAAGTTAACCAAGAAGCTAACCAAGAAGCTAACCAAGAAGCTAGCCAAGAAGTTAACCAAGAAGCTAACCAAGAAGCTAACCAAGAAGATAACCAAGAAGTTAACCAAGAAGTTAACCAAGAAGTTAACAAGGAAGCTAACCAAGAAGTTAACCAAGAGGTTAACCAAGAAGCTAACCAAGAAGCTAACCAAGAAGCTAACCAAGAAGCTAAACAAGAAGCTAACCAAGAATTTAACCAAGAAGTTAACCAAGAAGCTAACCAAGAAGATAATCAAGAAGCTAACCAAGAAGCTAACCAAGAAGATAACCAAGAAGTTAACCAAGAAGTTAACCAAGAAGTTAACCAAGAAACTAACCAAGCAGCTAACCAAGAAGCTAACAGGGAAGTTAACCAAGAAGCTAACCAAGAAGCTAACCAAGAAGTTAACCAAGAAGTTAAATAAAGAAGCTAACCAAGAAGCTAACCAAGAAGCTAACCAAGAAGCTAACCAAGAATTTAACCAAGAAGTTAACTAAGAAGTTAAATAAAGAAGCTAACCAAGAAGCTAACCAAGAAGCTAACCAAGAAGCTAACCAAGAAGCTAACCAAGAAGTTAACCAAGAAGCTAACCAAGAAGCTTACCAAGAAGTTTACATAAGAAGCTAACCAAGAAGCTAACCAAGAAGCTAACCAAGAAGCTAACCAAGAAGTTAACCAAGAAGCTAACCAAGAAGCTAACCAAGAAGCTAACCAAGAAGCTAACCAAGAAGTTAACCAAGAAGCTAACCAAGAAGTTAACCAAGTAGCTAACCAAGAAGCTAACCAAGAAGTTAACCAAGAAGCTAACCAAGAAGTTAACCAAGAAGCTAACCAAGAAGCTAACCAAGAAGTTAACCAAGAAGCTAACCAAGAAGTTAACCAAGTAGCTAACCAAGAAGCTAACCAAGAAGCTAACCAAGAAGTTAACCAAGAAGCTAACTAAGAAGCTAACCAAGAAGCTAACCAAGAAGCTAACCATGAAGCTAACCAAGAAGTTAACCAAGAAGCTAACCAAGAAGCTAACCAAGAAGTTAACCAAGAAGCTAACCAAGAAGCTAACCAAGAAGCTAACCAAGAAGTTAACCAAGAAGCTAACCAAGAAGCTAACCAAGAAGCTAACCAAGAAGTTAACCAAGAAGCTAACCAATAATCTAACCAAGAAGCTAACCAAGAAGTTAACCAAGTAGCTAACCAATAAGCTAACCAAGAAGTTAACCAAGAAGCTAACCAAGAAGCTAACCAAGAAGTTAAACAAGAAGTCAACCAAGAAGCTAACCAAGAAATTAACCAAGAAGCTAACCAAAAAGTTAACCAAGAAGTTAACCATGAAGCTAACCTAGAATTTAACCAAGAAGTTAACCAAGAAGCTAACCAAGAAGCTAACCAAGAAGTTAACCAAGAAGCTAACCAAGAAGCTAACCAAGTAGCTAACCAAGAAGCTAAACAAGAAGTTAACCAAGAAGCTAACCAAGAAGCTAACCAAGAAGCTAACCAAGAAGCTAACCAAGAAGCTAACCAAGAAACTAACCAAGAAGTTAACCAAGAAGCTAACCAAGAAGCTAACCAAGAAGCTAACCAAGAAGTTAACCAAGAAGCTAACCAAGAAGCTAACCAAGAAGTTAACCAAGAAGCTAACCAAGAAGATAACCAAGAAGCTAACCAAGAAGCTAACCAAGAAGCTAACCAAGAAGTTAACCGAGAAGTTAACCAAGAAGCTAACCAAGAAGTTAACCAAGAAGCTAACCAAGAAGCTAACCAAGAAGCTAACCAAGAAGCTAACCAAGAAGTTAACGAAGAAGCTAACCAAGAAGTTAACCAAGAAGTTAACCAAGAAGCTAACCAAGAAGCTAACCAAGAAGCTAACCAAGACGTTAACCAAGAAGTTAACCAAGAAGCTCACCAAGAAGCTAACCAAGAAGCTAGCCAAGAAGTTAACCAAGAAGCTAACCAAGAAGCTAACCAAGAAGCTAGCCAAGAAGTTAACCAAGAATCTAACCAAGAATCTAACCAAGAAGCTAACCAAGAAGCTAACCAAGAAGTTAACCAAGAAGTTAACCAAGAATCTAACCAAGAATCTAACCAAGAAGCTAACCAAGAAGCTAATCAAGAAGCTAGCCAAGAAGTTAACCAAGAATCTAACCAAGAATCTAACCAAGAAGCTAACCAAGAAGCTAACCAAGAAGTTAACCAAGAAGTTAACCAAGAAATGAACATTATATATTGCACATGGCGGCAAGATCTTGTAGCACCAGTGTTTTTGAAGGAGATAGGTCGGGGTTGCTAGTGGTGGGAGGTGTTAGTGTATGGGTCAGTTTAACTTAACAATACTGTTACTAAGATTTAAACGGCCGTAGAATCTCTGACATTTGAAATATCTCCCCGGCAGCGACTTAGCACCTGGTGTTTTATATTTAAATTTGTCACTTGGATCCATGCTGCTCGTCAACAATACTGCTTGTCACGTGACCTCAACAACCTTGACATCAGGGTCATAAAACGACCTATTAGATCCAGAAGTTGTTTGAACTAGATGACCTTGAGCATGTGGCAAGTATGAAATGTTTAGCAAATTATTTTGTTCAGAACTTCAAAGAAATGTTCTCATTGAAGTTATTTATGTAAACATGCCAATTTCCAGATATTTATTTAGAACGATTTCAAGATTTGATGATTATCTTAGACACACTTTAACCTGGCAGAAAGTGTGCTCATTGTGTTAGTTGCACCTGCAAATTGGCGATTTATGAAGAAACAAAATCATCGCTTCGACTTGTATAGTTTAGACGCGTTGTCTATGGGCAGATATTCTTGTACGGATTGTCTCTTGTCCTCTGTATTTTCTTTTGTTTGTTTGTGGAATTTTGCGAAAGCTATAAGAATACATTGTGTCTATATATCTCTATGCCAATCTCTCACCCGGAAGTTGCTGTATAAATAGATATTTAATGTTTATGACAGTTTAATGACTTCCTTCAGTCCAGTTGATGGACAGTCCCTCAAGTTGCAAGGTATGGCGACAATGGGTGGGGGTTCAAATCCAGGTTTAGACTCTCTGTTGTTCTCTGTGTTTTCTGTTCTTTGTGACATTGTCAGACCCTATAAACATACCTTAATCCTTGTATATTTATGATTATCTCTCGACTCGGAGACTTCCGTCTCTATTAAATATGTAAATGTGTTTTATGATTGCCGTGATGTATGTACCCTAAAGTACGCTAACCGAACTATTAAAATCTGCCGGAGATACAGATTGGCTACTTCAACTACATCACACATATTATGATTAACAATAAAAGTACCCCAGTAACGAAACAACACCACTACCATACCTACATAGAAAGGAAGGATATTAAGTGTGATTGTACCTAATATTACGAAATATTTAGAAAAATACTAGAAAAGAGACTGGGCCCATATGCGAAATACAGTTAAATGAGGCACAGATTTAAATAGGATGACCATTCATAAGGTTTTCATCGAGACAGTACTACTTTCCCATGCCTCCCTAACGTAATATTGTCAAAAATAAATTATAACCCGCAATATTATATTAATATTGTCAAACATAAATTATAACTCGCAATATTATATTAATATTGTCAAAAATAAATTATAACTTATAACTTTATTTGAATATGATGAACACAAGTAATTACGAAGTTTGATTCACAGTGAATGCAACCCACCTCTACATCAGATTGATTGCATGGATCGTGTTATTGAAGAGTAATTGTGAATTACATTTGTGTATGCAGTGTAGTTAATAACAAATTAAATTAGTTTTACTTTTTCACGCATTAAGAATATTTCTTAACTCTTAGTTTTGCCAGATCAATATTCTGTTTTTGCCACGCCAATGTACTATTTTTAACATATCAATGTTCTATTTTTTGCCATCTAAATGTTCTATTTTTATTATCCTAATGTTATTTTTTTGTCATCCCAATGTTCTATTTTTGCAATCTCAATGTTCTATTTGTATTATCCCAATGTTCTCTTTTTACTACTCCAATGCTCTATTTTTACCATCCCAATGTTCTATTTTTTTCAATCTCTATATTCTGTTTTTCCCTTCTCAATGTTCTATTTTTACCTTCTCAGTGTTCTATTTTTGTCATACCAATATTCTATTTTCACGATTACATGTAGCAGAATACTTGGAGTGTTGTGTAACAGATTACTTGGGGTGTTGTGTAGCAGATTACTTGGGGTGTTGTGTAACAGATTACTTGGGGTGTTGTGTAGCAGATTACTTGGGGTGTTGTGTGGCAGAATACTTGGGGTGGTATGAAGAACAACTGGAGTGTTTTGTAACAGAATAATTGGGGTGTTGTGTTGCAGCATACTTGGGGTGTCGTGTTGCAGAATACTTGCAGTATTGTGATGCATAATACTTGGGGTATTGTGTTGCAGAATACTTGGAGTGTTAGGTAACGTTAAATGGAAAAATGCAGACCTAAATTTTTACAGATGCAACAAAACAAACAAAATAATCGGATAAATACATCAAATATAAAATTTTTAAAAATGTGATGATGAATACAAAAATGGCAATTTGCAATTCTGTACTTCTGTCAACCAATGACAAACATGGGTGTTAACAATGAAAGAGAAAAGAAGGATAACAATTACTAAAATGAGATGCCTTCAAAGAACACTTAATGGAAGAGTAAAAACGCAAAATAAAGAATTAATTAATGAGAAAAAAATGGGATAACACGATTCCTGAGGTACATCCAAAGACAAGAAAATGCATATTTTGGACACGCATCCCGCTTATTGGAAAATGGCACGCAACAGAAGATCATAATTAATAAAAAAATACAGCAATAAAGAATATAATCAATAAAATGGAGTAACAAAGAGCATAATCTATAAATGTAACAGTAAGCTAGTGAAAGCATGTGAGCAGGTAACTTAGTTGTTACCCGCTTCCCAAAAGACAATAACAGTAACAGATGGTAGCGACCAGCAAGTTGGGAAGAAATTTAAGTATGGAAAAATTCCAGCCAGAATAACAAGTTAAGGGAGTAAAAGTTTATAGTGGGTAGTGGACACACAGAAAGTGGTGAGGAAGGTAAGGTAGAATTATACTGAGAGTTTAGGTCCATGGAAATTTCCACGATTTCCACAACAGCAGGTTGGGGAAATAACAATATAGCATGCGTTGACCCCATGTCTTGGGCCCGTTTGATAAATAAGTTATCATCCAACTATCAGGAAAGGTCGTTGTCATGAAGTAACCATTATTTAAATAGGGCATAGAAAGTCACGAAAACAAGGTGTTTTTATCAAACCATGAAATAGTTAAAGTTTATGTCACAGAATGACAAGGAATGACCAACTCAAGTGATCAGAAGAGTGCAAATTGTCACTTTGCGACAGTTTGATTGGCTGCTGATTTTAGGCAAGAGTGTGAGGTTGGAGTATTTAAACTTCAACACTATAGGTTTTAGTTAGTCCGAAGTCAGGACAGAACAGTTGAGTTACAGTTACAGTTTAAGATACAGAAGTCAGGGATAAGAATTAGACAGTCAGAGATAGAGACAGTCAGGAATGAGAATTAGACAAGTTAGGAAATTAGACACACAGTTAGAAAAGTTAAGATTAGAAAGTTGAGCCAGTTAGTTAGGAAGTTGAGAATCTTCAAGCTGTAGTTTAAGTCAGTGGAAACGTTATTAAGTAAGTTGATAGAAAGTAGTGAGTATAGCAATGAAAATATGAACTTTAGTGTTGTGAAAGTGCTTAAGAGTATTTCAAGTTGTTTCACATTCCTCATGAACGTAAGTTGAATAATGTATGCATGATATGCATTTGGGACTGATCATAGCCATCGGCGATTTGCCTCAGAGAAGTCCCGAATTAAGTAACATTAATTTAAGATAAGTGCATCCACTACAGAACGATCATAAGCCCAGATTAATAAAAGAAATAAATAAACTGATTATGATTATATAATGAGAGAAAAAGAGTCTGTCATGAATTACCTGTTGTGATCAACTAATAAATGTTTGTTCTGTCAATGAACGATGAATAATAATAACAATAATAAAAAGATAAAGAACGAATAACATCAGAGCTCTATAATATAAAATGCAGCAACAGAGAGCATAATCTATAAAATGCAGCAACAAAGAGCATAATCTATAAAATGCAGCAACAAAGAGCATAATCTATAAAATGCAGCAACAAAGAGCATAATAAATAAAATGCAGCAACAAAGAGCATAATAAATAAAATGCAGCAACAAAGAGCATAATAAATAAAATGCAGCAACAAAGAGCATAATAAATAAAATGCAGCAACAAAGAGCATAATAAATAAAATGCAGCAACAAAGAGTATAATCTATAAAATGCAGCAACAAAGAGCATAATAAATAAAATGCAGCAACAAAGAGCATAATAAATAAAATGCAGCAACAAAGAGTATAATCTATAAAATGCAGCGACTGAAATGGAAGACACCTATGAGATGGACAAGAGGTTATCTGGGGTCGCACAAAGCTCCATGTGTGAGGCAGACCATGGGACACTCCCATGAACACTCAATTCGAAACTGGAAGGCAGAAGAGGATGGAGAACAAGACAAATAGCAAACTCCTGATTGGCCCTTTTAGTTGTCCCACCGTAGTAGCACAGAATATGACTGTCGATTTTTTTAGATCGAATATGCAGAAATAACATTACTAAAGATCCATCCTACAAAGGAAAACAGATAATCTCATCACAATAATAAAGCATGTCCCTTTTGAACTTGGCTCCCATTTCAACTTTCCCTTCAAGTTTTCTCTGATTTGCTAGAGACGTCCAACTTACACTCATCTTTTTCTCGATCTTCACCTCTCTCTCTCTATCTCTATCCCCCCCCCCCCCCCTTTCTGTCTCTCTATCGTTTAATTGAAAATATTCTCCCATAACTATCTGTTTCTGTTCTGATCATTATGTCGTTTTACAAGGCCAAAACAATTTTTCTTGTATCTATGTTCTATGTCAATTAAATATATGGAATTATAAATTCTTGAAAGTTGAACATGTTTTGTTCTTTTCTCCGTTCATGATATTCAGTTGTATTCTTCTGTAACACTTGCATTCAACGACATCTTTTTTTTCAGCAGATCTGTCAATTATCCATGTTGCACGGTCATATGTTACTAAGGGAAAAATAAAACTCTAAATAAAAGTTTGGGAAATTGGAAAGAAATCTGTCATGGAGAATTATGATTTTGAAAATAATGATGAGACAATCTCCTCGTTAACGTAATTATGTCATTGTTTATCTGACGTCATAACTCACTTGATCTATTTGTTAGCTAAAAGCCTATTTTGTACAACTCGCTATTGAGTAATGTCAATTCTATAATTAACTCACCTAAAAATTCATAACTTTTAAAAATAAATAATAATTCACATACACACATGAATTAGCTGTCACTGATTTGGTAATTTATAGCGCTATTAGGATATTATGTTTTAAATTAAAATCGTTGTAACCATTTTTATCAATCAAAAAAAAAATAAATAAATAAATACATTGCTCTATGTACCAAGCCACTGAAAGTGATCTATCTATCTTTCGTTCGCCTGAAGCATTGTCTATATCTGCAATGTCGTTTCCTGTATAAATGTTACTGTCTTTTGTAATTCTTGCAGTGGCCCATATAGTTTTGTCTGTAGTGTTGTATCTATGGGCCAATGGATTTTCCTCAGTCTACTATATTCAGTGCAGTCTTGAAGTATGTGTTCAGCAGTCTGGGGCGCCTGTCCACATGTACAAGTAGTTGAGGTGCCGATCTTGAATTTTGTATACATGTGACTATGGAGTCGATTGTGTCCTGTTCTGAGACGTATAATGATAACTTGTTCATATCTATTCATATTATAAAAGGCATCCTGATTTGGGGCTTGTGGTCCTCTGATTGATTTGATTATCTGTTTCTTATGATGGTATGTAACAGGTGTATCTAGTTGTGTGCCTGTTGAACCTTCCTTTGCCAACTGATCTGCTTTCTCATTTCCTGGTATTCCACAGTGAGATGGGATCCACTGCAGGGCAACCCTGTGGTGCTTGCAGAGTTCAGTCAATAAGGTCTGCAGATGTGGTAATTTTCTGGATTGTAGTGCCTGGAGTACTGATCTTGCATCTGTCAAAAACACTACAGGCTGCGGGCTAAGATTAATGTTCAGCAGTTTTTCTATTGCTAACTTTATTGCTTGTATTTCTGCATCATAATTGTGACAATATTTCCCTGTTGCTATTTTATTCATATCCCTAGTGTTATTTGGGTATTCTATATATGCACCTGCTCCCCCATTTTTTACTGCATTCTGTGCTGATCCATCTGTATACACACGAATCCATAGGTCTTGTGGGTATTCTTCATCCAGGAAACTGAGAGTTATTGTTTTTCGCTGTAGACTATTCTGTTCCTCTTTATCAACTATTCCTTTCACTTCTGTCCGTATTTGAACTGATAATCCAGATTCCTCTGTCCAGGGAGTCTGTTCTGGTATGGGCAGTAGGGGGTTAACAGCTCTTGGCATGTCTGGTGTTTGTCTACTAATACGCTTGGCTTGGTGGATAAAACTGCTTCTCTTAAGTCGTCCCAATGCAAGATTTTGGAATCGGTCCTTCATTGGATGTCTCGGCATGCAAGCAAATTTTTCTGCCTGTATCAGCACCTTTGTGTCCCTCCGTTCTCTCAGTGCTGGTATCCTCCACAATTTCTCCATCTCTAATATTGGTGTTGATTTCATTGCTCCTGTGATGACCCTAAGTGCCTGGTTTTGTACTTTATCCAGTTCTTGAAGTGTGGTGTTTGATGCTGAACACCATGCAGATGATCCATATTCTAAATGTGGGCGTATACTCTGTTGGTAAACTTTACTGAGTATTTTCCCACTCGCACCCCACGTAGTTCCACACAGCTTTCTTAGAATAGCCAATTTTCTCCTTGCTTTTTGGGTTGCCTTATTTATCTGCTGTTTCCAAGATAGTTTGTTATCAAATGTAACTCCGAGATACGTAGCCTGTATGTCTTCTTTCACAGGCTCATTGTTTATATAGATGGCTCCTGCTTTTTGTTTTGGGGAAAGAGTGAAAAGTGTAGTACTGCATTTGTCTGTATTGATGCTGATACACCATCTATTTGTCCATGAATTCAGTGCATTCATAGCTCTTTGTAACAATTTGGAGGCCACTGTTGCATACTCCTCTGTGCACCACATTACCAAGTCATCTGCATACATTGCCACTTTGATACCATGTGGTAGTTCAGTAACTAGGTCATTGATGTAGATCAGAAAAAGTGTTGGAGATAGTACCCCTCCCTGTGGAACGCCCTGGCGCAGTAAGACCTTCTTACTCTTAAGACCATCCAGTTGCACTCTGGCTCTCCTGTTATGCAGGTATGCTTTGACCCATTTGTACATCCTGCCATTTACTCCATAATTTCTCAGTTTCTTCAAAAGCCCTTCCTTCCATACCTTATCAAATGCTTTCTTTAGGTCTATCCATGCTGCTAGTACCAGTTTCTTTTCTTGAAACGCATCCTCAATTTCCTGGGAAAGATAGGTTGCCTGATCTTCGGTAGAGTAACACTGTCTAAAGCCTGCTTGTTGTGGGACAAGGAGATTTTCACTTTCCAGGTACCACTGCAGTCTGAGATTGATTATACGTTCCATTGTTTTACACAAACAGCTTGTAAGGCTGATTGGTCTATAGCTGGATGTCATTGAACCATCTTTTCCTGGCTTTAGTAATGGTATCATAATTGCTTCTCTCCATGCCTGTGGCACTTTACCTGTGATCCAGCAAATGTTGTAGATCTGCAGTAGTTTTGCTTTAGCTGCAGTTCCCAAGTTCTTAATCATTTCATTAGACACTCCATCACTACCTGGTGACTTTTTCATTTTTAATTTGGATATTGCCAGCTCTAGCTCTCTTTGTGTAATGGGTATTTCCATGACTTCATGTGCAGTCTCTTCTTGTCTTGCATTTTGTTGTTTTAGACGGGTCTCTTGACGTTTCTCTAGGCTAATTTCAATATTGTTGTCATTTGCAAAGGAGTCTGCAAAGTGATTTGCTGCATGTTTACCTGTTAGAATGTTTCCATCCTTCTTCAGTGTAATTTTTGTGTTCCCTTCTGTACCCTCATCATTCAGCTGTTTTACAAGCTTCCACACTTTTCTTGTGTCTCGTTCTAGATTCATGTACTCTGTTTTCTCTTTCCAACTTCTCCGTCTGGCTTGTAGTTTAGCCCATTGAAATTTGGCTTTAGCATGCTGATAGTTATTGTGGTGTTCCTGGCAGGGGTTATTTTCTGCTTGTTTTCGAGATGTTTCCATGTCATTGTGCAGTTGCTCTAGTTCACTATTCCAGTATGGTTTGTAGTGTTTCCGTGCCCCTCTGGGTATTGTTTCACTGGCAGCTTGTATTATTAGTCTACTGAATTCATCAACTATTTTGTTGATGTCTCTGTCTGTATTTAGATCTTTAGTCAGTACACTGGTGTAATGTTGATACATTTTCCAGTCTGCCTTTTTGTAATTCCATCTGGAGAGAGTGCTGCTCTCCCTGACGGCCTCATTTTGCACCACTAAAAAGACAGGTCGGTGGTCGCTGCCTCCAAGTTGTTTCCCAACAATACGTGTGATATTCCAATCCAGGTCTGGTGAATGGAAAGCAAGGTCTGGTGTAGATGTGGTATGCCATGATCTGGAATAGAATGTTGGTGGATCTGTTGCCTGGTTTAATAGTATAAGCCCATTGTCATCCTGCCAATTTTCAAGCTCTTCACCTCTCTTGTCCATATCTTCATAGCCCCAGCTCTGTGAATGGCTGTTAAAGTCTCCACATACAATTATTCTTTCTTTTAATGTAATTGTGTCTAGTGCTAGTGGGCGGTCACTCGGACAGTAATAGTTAAGTAGATGGAAGTCTGTATTTCCTGTCCTGAGGTGCAGTATTTGATATTCCGCCCCATCCATATACACTTCAATCTGACATGCATTAATGTTGTTCCTTACAAGAGTCAGTTTTCCGCCCTTTTGTCTGTTTTTCCTGTCAGATCGGTAGCACTGGTATCCCCTAATCTTCAAGGCTATGTCGTTGTTTAGATGGGTTTCCTGCAAACAGCATATGCTTACTTGTTCTTCATGCAGGATATTTTCTAATTCT
The DNA here is from genome assembly GCA_032433765.1 of Megaustenia siamemsis. Lineage (NCBI taxonomy): Eukaryota > Metazoa > Mollusca > Gastropoda > Stylommatophora > Ariophantidae > Megaustenia > Megaustenia siamemsis. Next base: position 94,114,402 of record JAVIAB010000051.1, read on the forward strand.
ATCTTTTTACTGTACCCATCTCTTTTGCTGTTGATGCCTTCAGCATTCCAGTGCATTATTTTGAGTGGTCTTATTTTGGGTTGGCCAGTAACTCTATTCTCTCGCCCCCTGACTCCACAGAGCGATTGAGAAGGACATCCAGTAATATAGGTTGGGCCCTTTCGAGGCTGAGGGCCCGGCGCTGCACCTGCCTGAGTGTCCATCACAGGGCGAGTGCCATATCGATTTGCAGTTATAGGCATGCTTCCCATTGGCGTGAGTGCGTGGCATCCTGATTTTTGTAGTGCGCCTTTTGGCTGGTTGCCTCCGACTTCAGCACTTAAAATTGCTAGAGCAGACTGTGGTCTTGCACGGGTGTAGGAAGGCCTGGCCAGTCTTGGTTTTCAGTCCCTGGTGACTGTTAAGCCCCATCCCCACGACAAGGAGCTGGCCTTGATGGGGACTGAAAGTGAGAAAACACGTCATTGATTCAAGCCTGCGGCGACTTGCGGTAAAGAGCAGAAGAGATTAAAAGAAAGAAAAGATAGAATAACTCCAAGACGGCAAGATTACAGTTCATACAGACCAGCTGCATTGGTCAAGATTCTTCTTTTTATTAATTCATTGGGTGTTGCACATCGAGGGTTGGACTTTATATGTTTATATAAAGATATTAGAGACAACTGTTCCATGTGTAATACTTGCTCTGAGAATATGTTACACTCAAACATGCTAAGAATATGTTACACTCAAACAAGCTAAGAATATGTACTCTCAAACATGCTAAGAATATGTTACACTCAAATATGCTAAGAATATGTACTCTCAAACATGCTAAGAATATGTACTCTCAAATATGCTAAGAATATGTACTCTCAAACATGCTAGGAATATGTTACACTCAAACATGCTAAGAATATGCACTCTCAAATATGATAAGAATATGTACTCTCAAATATGATAAGAATATGTACTCTCAAACATGATAAGAATATGTACTCTCAAATATGATAAGAATATGTACTCTCAAATATGCTAAGAATATGTACTCTCAAATATGATAAGAATATGCACTCTCAAATATGATAAGAATATGTACTCTCAAACATGCTAAGAATATGTACTCTCAAATATGCTAAGAATATGTATTCTCAAATATGCCAAGAATATGTACTCTCAAATATGCTAAGAATATGTACTCTCAAACATGCTAAGAATATGCACTCTCAAATATGATAAGAATATGTACTCTCAAACATGCTAAGAATATGTATTCTCAAATATGCTAAGAATATGTACTCTCAAATATGCTAAGAATATGTACTCTCAAACATGCTAAGAATATGCACTCTCAAATATGATAAGAATATGTACTCTCAAACATGCTAAGAATATGTACTCTCAAATATGCTAAGAATATGTACTCTCAAACATGCTAAGAATATGTTACACTCAAACATGCTAAGAATATGTTACACTCAAACATGCTAAGAATATGTTACACTCAAACATGCTAAGAATATGTACTCTCAAACATGCTAAGAATATGTTGCACTCAAACATGCTAAGAATATGTACTCTCAAACATGCTAAGAATATGTACTCTCAAACATGCTAAGAATATGTACTCTCAAACATGCTAAGGATATGTTACAATCAAACATGCTAAGAATGTGTTACACTCAAACATGCTAAGAATATGTACTCTCAAACATGCTAAGAATATGTACTCTCAAACATGCTAAGAATATGTACTCTCAAACATGCTAATGATATGTTACACTCAAACATGCTAAGAATATGTTACACTCAAACATGCTAAGAATATGTTACACTCAAACATGCTAAGAATATGTTACACTCAAACATGCTAAGAATATTTTACTCTCAAATATACTACGAATATGTACTCTCAAACATGCTAAGGATATGTTACAATCAAACATGCTAAGAATATGTTACACTCAAACATGCTAAGAATATGTACTCTCAAACATGCTAAGAATATATTTTACTCTCAAACATTCTGAGAATATATTATTCTCAAACATTCTGAGAATACGCTACTCTCACACTTGTAAGTGGTTTTAGGAAGTCATTGCCAGCTGTTTATGATCTACTTTACGAGACACATATAACATCCAGCTATAACGGTTAAGTTATTTTTTAACCTACGCAGAATTTCTGAACTGAAATGAATTAATTTTTTTTTACGGCGTGACACCGAAGGTATATCTTCGGTGTGAGAGAGCAGCCAATGTTGGTGTTGCATGGCCCACTTCCGAGAAACGCTCGTATTTATATATGTCGGTCTAGCAAAACTTGAGCAAATAACATGTTCAGTATTTATCAGTTTATTTTCTGTGTTAGCAGCCCCGTTCAGTAATTGCGCGGTTATGAAGCGTAGAAACGCCATCCAAGATGAGGCAGCTTAACCACGTTTCACATGAACTCTCAAAGAATCATCTCTCTGTTTAGTCTTCAGTAAGTGCACATACATTATTGTTCTTGCATGTCGACACACGATCACATTACTTCTGGCAGTAGTCATTAGTACTTCAATCTACAACCTAATCACTCAAAAAGATCTGGGTACAGTACATAAACCCTCTAAGTTGACTCCAACACGTTCGTTAATATAATTTCAATGATGGTAGACATTAAAAAAAAACCTGAATGCCAGTAACTTGCAAATGTTCAAATGTTTTCAAAATTCAACAGCAGCCCCGTGTTGTTAAGTCTGTTATATCTTCTTATAGGTGTTCTATTTCTCTATGTATTAGTTCCTGAACGTCTGTGAATAGATGACTAGTGAGCTTCTACTTGGAGAACTTCCGGAACTAGTACGTGAAAAAGTAGAAAACTTACAAAAACACTAATATAGACTTACACGAGCCCAACATAATATGAAAATCAAAGCCAAAATAACGGAGGTAATGAACGCAAAAAAAAAAAAAACTAGCAGAACAATAACCACAGACGCAGACAAAACAAGTGGATAAATGTAAATACCTGGGAAAACTTGTGGCAAATGAGATATTTACAAACCAACCAATGAATGTTAAGTTCTAAACTGAAAAAGAAAACTAACAGACCTGACATGCTTTAAACGCATGATAGGAAACAGCCCGAAGGATGAGGTCAGAAGTGAAGAAGGAATAAATAAAAATGCTAGGGATAATTCCCGCCATTGATAACATACACATTCAACAGATAACATTGTTGGCCAGGTGTTTGAACAGAAAGATCAAAATAGATGAGATACTATAACCAAGCATACAGTTTGACTACTAAGCACAATTCAAACAAGACAAATACGATTTTTGGGCTATGTTAAAAGTCAAAACAGCATACTAAAAGTAATCCTGGAGGGAAAAATACAAGGTAAAAGAGGCAGAGGCAGACCAAGACTAACATGTACGAGTAACATCAGAAGATGGACAAATCAGCCTATGACAACCTGCACCATCATAGCAAGAGACAAAACAGAATGGCGCTCCATTGTAGCCAACCTTCGTTGCGGAGAAGGCACTTATGATGATGACTATAACTAAATTTCCATAACCAAATAACACAACGAGCCTTCAGCAAACATTACGAAGGCATCATACCTAAGGGTCGACAGCGAAAAATGATGGACTGATGGAATGTTAGAAACTCTATAAAATATAACAGCTGGACACGTCCGAGTGGCTTAACAGGACATGACAATGGTGAGGGATGGAAAATCAAGAGCCACCATCACCTGTCACTCATGTCCTAGACTAAGAAAGTTGAGGAACTTCTCCGGTCCTACGGAGATCGTCCATCTGAGTTAAAGCTTTCTGCAGTGCTTTCAAAAGTGTGTGGCGAGTGTGTGATTTTTGGCATTTTTAGGCATTTAAAAAATGTTGTGCAAAATGAAATACACACACGCACACACACATACAGAGAGAGAGAGAGAGAGAGAGAGAGAGAGAGAAAGACAGAAAACATATAATTATAGGAGCCTGAACAAGGAATTTATTGTTATCTTACATATACATTCAGTTACGTTCCAGTCCAGCTCGATCCATTCATCTAACAATGAAATCCATTCTTCTTGTTTTATTTTGAGCGAAAGGTTAATAACTATCTCCGTGATTTCTGCATGTCGCTGGTGAGGACATTTTTCTCCGATGAAATTTCATTTCATCTCATTTCTCATTGAAATTTCATTTAGCCGTTCCTGATTCATGGTGCTCCTCAGAAAAGTTGTTCTTGTCAATGTCGAAGAAGTTTTCAGACTCTGATGTAGTCTTGTGAACTCTGAGGAAGATTTGTATCACTTTCGTAGTTTCACTGAGAGAACACCAGCTAACTTCTAATGATTACATTTCAGCAGGTTAATTCATTTGCAGTATTCATGCATATCGGATCTACCGTGGAATACGCTCATTTCAGTTTCAAGTTACTCCTTGTCAATCATGGGATGTGCCTCAGCGGTCAGTTCTGTCTCTTCTGTAGACAGTTTATTCTCAACACTAGTGAAGTTTTTCTTGTTAAACAATTTAGAAGCTACTAACTGTTGATTGAAGTAATATCTGTCGCTTATATCAACACATATGTAGTCACATACTAACTGTTGAGTGAAGTAATATCTGTCGCTTATATCAACACATATGTAGTCACATACTAACTGTTGAGTGAAGTAATATCTGTCGCTTATATCAACACATATGTAGTCACATACTAACTGTTGAGTGAAGTAATATCTGTCGCTTATATCAACACATATGTAGTCACATACTAACTGTTGAGTGAAGTAATATCTGTCGCTTATATCAACACATATGTAGTCACATACTAACTGTTGAGTGAAGTAATATCTGTCGCTTATATCAACACATATGTAATCACATACTAACTGTTGAGTGAAGTAATATCTGTCGCTTATATCAACACATATGTAATCACATACTAACTGTTGAGTGAAATAATATCTGTCGCTTATATCAACACATATGTAATCACATACTAACTGTTGAGTGAAAGACAATCTGTCGCTTATATCAACACATATGTAATCACATACTAACTGTTGAGTGAAAGACAATCTGTCGCTTATATCAACACATATGTAATCACATACTAACTGTTGAGTGAAGTAATATCTGTCGCTTATATCAACACATATGTAATCACATACTAACTGTTGAGTGAAAGACAATCTGTCGCTTATATCAACACATATGTAGTCACATACTAACTGTTGGGTGAAACAATAGCTTTGGCTTATATCAACATATATCAATGGACTGATCTGTATTTGATGTTTAGTGGATTTGAGTAAAGCAGCTTTTTAAGAAAGAGATACTACATTTGAATTATGATAAGAAATTAAAACCAGCAGTCGCGAAGGGACTGCGAAAACCTTCGTCCTTGAATACTCCGGTTGGCAAAACTTACAAGTCTATGTAATAAAGTTTGTCAACACACCTTGCATAAGAATACACACCTTGCATAAGAATACACACCTTGCAGACGAATATACACCTTGCAGAAGAATACACACCTTGCAGACGAATATACACCTTGCATAAGAATACACACCTTGCAGACGAATATACACCTTGCAGAAGAATACACACCTTGCATAAGAATACACACCTTGCAGACGAATATACACCTTGCAGAAGAATACACACCTTGCATAAGAATACGCACCTTGCAGAAGAATACACACCTTGCAGAAGAATACACACCTTGCATAAGAATATACACCTTGCATAAGAATATACACCTTGCATAAGAATACACACCTTGCAGACGAATACACACCTTGCAGAAGAATACACACCTTACAGAAGAATACACACCTTACAGAAGAATACACACCTTGCAGACGAATACACACCTTGCAGAAGAATACACACCTTGCAGAAGAATACACACCTTACAGAAGAATACACACCTTGTAGAAGAATACACACCTTACAGAAGAATACACACCTTGCAGAAGAATACACACCTTGCAGAAGAATACACACCTTACAGAAGAATACACACCTTACAGAAGAATACACACCTTACAGAAGAATAAAGAGTAGAGGAAGGCTAGGATAGACAATGATCGAGTGGGGGAGGAGGGCAGAGACCTAGAAATGGAGAATCGATGTTGCTGCAGACATTAGAGACTATTCGTCCATCGGGGATGGTCACTTTTGAAGTCCGTCAACCGCTTCTGATGTGTGGATTCACTTATAGACGCCGCTAATGGAACAATTCGTTGAGTGGAAGTAATCGTTGTATTCTATAAATATCTGCATCCCTGTGTATGACTCCACAGTCTCGTGCCATGTCTCTCCAGTCTTCTGCTATGGTTCCCCAGTCTCGTGCCATGTCTCTCCAGTCTTCTGCTATGGCTCCCCAGTCTCGTGTTGTGGCCCAAATGTTACACTATTTTAACTTGTGCCGCCCCACCCACCTTTGGAAAATCCTGTAGCCTATCGGAGGCTGTATGGCCCATCATTTGAGAAACACTGACTTACATTCCTTCAAACATAGAATAAAGCATTCCGACCATCAACACTTGCCCTAGGACCACAAGAAAAGGTCACATCACAATATATCGGTGGCACGTGATTAGACATAGAACTTGAACGAATTCATATTTTAAAAATGTTGCCTTAGTTGTAAGTACATAATTGGACGACATAGTTTGTTGGTGCTATTATCTACACAGCTAGTTGTTATATACTTCAAAGTCCTGGTTGGAATTTCATTGTTATGGACAGCACAACACTTTGTTATTATGTAAATATAAAAACATATCAGTGCTAGGGTGTACCAGTTTTAACTCTTTATTTCTGTCAACAAATATTTTTTCGGACGAACACAAAGTTCAGTGTACAGAAACGAAAGGTTACCATCTTGGTTGTGAACTTAAAATTCAGCTTAACTGCTCTCGCGCGCTGTAGAATGTTTACATCAGAAACATAGCGACATGTTGCAATAGATTAATGGACATCAACACATGTACACAAGTTACTAGCATGATAGAAACAAGTGGAGGCGGGCTCTGTACGCAGGCAATGGGTAGAGTCATTGCAGAGGTCAAAAATACGTAATATGTATACCTTTGTCTACGTCCCTAGAAATCCGGGAGTACGTGGAAATGAAAGAGTGGACAGGTTGGCTAGCTGCGCTGTCGTTGAGGACGGTCAACCAATGGATCGGGCGGACATCATAAATACCCTCCAAGATGTGAGAAAGACACAGGACTTTGATAACCATGAGTCCACGTCACTCCTTCGAATGAAAGAGATGAGAGTTAAGATGGGCATAGCCAGAAATGAGAAACTTAGTGGGCGTGTATAAGAAGACTTATCAACCAACACAGAAATGGAGTCGTCAGTCGCTGAACACTTCCAGACTTGTTGAGGAGGGTATCTGAGCACCTATAGACATGTTCGGAGTGCAATGATGATGACCCGCAAATAATTCAACAGCACAAATTACTTCCTTCTGTGTGTTGCCGGGGCCTCATTATGAGGAATGTAAAGAATAGTGACACTGTGACCTTCCAGACATGTCGTAAGAGGCGACTAAGGAGGTTGATCGATGGCTTGACAAGCTGTCATTGTAAAAAGTATTGTTATGGAAACAGAGCCATAGATTTTAAAAGCAGTGATTTCTGCCATATATGTACAATATGTGCCATTTTGGCACGCAAGGTTTCTGTTTTTGATATTGTGGTTCTGCCCTATGTGCCGTCTTCGGCTCGAAAGGACAATAGATAGATAGATACACAAATTACTTCTCTGTCATAGGAGCTGTAAGACAGCCACATATTCTCAATGAAAACAATAACATGATAAAATGAATTATGTAAAAATGGATAAAAACGAGCAAGTTATTAGATGGCACAAACAGGAAGAGCAACATTGATACTAATGGATCTTTCATTCTTACTGTCATTAAAAGACAGCATAACATAGGAACAAATGTCAATGACTATAAATAATTATTAGAAATTAGAGGTATTTCCACTGTCGATAAAATATTTAAGAAAAGAGAAGGTATCTGTGTCAGTTGACAACTCTTAAATGTATTTACATTTACTCATTTTTTCATAATTGTCATCTGAACATAATTGTCATCTGAACATAATTGTCATTCACAACATCGCTTTTTCAAGAAAAATTCATCATCATGTGCCATACCGGTTGGCGTAGGCGATCATGTCCTTTCACAATCTTCTATCTACAGTGCATCGTATCAGTTCTGTAGTTGACTGTTTTTCATGCCATGACACCAAGCTATCCAGTATTTTCTCTATTTGTCGTCCGCGATCTCTCTTTCCTTTTATTTTGCCAGTTGTAACCAAGTATTCCAACTTTCCTCTTCTCATGATGTGACCAAAAAATGTTGATTGTTTCTTTCTGATGTTTTTTAGGAGCTCCCTTTTTGTGTTGGCCTCTTTGAGAACTTCCTCATTGGTCTTTTTAGCTGTCCAGGATACTTTCAACATTCTTCTGAGAAATCCCATCTCTGTGGCCTCTAATCGTCTTTTCATGTTTGTCTACTTTCCATGATTCGCTTCCATAGGTCAGAATTGGTTCTAAATGGCACCAATTAACTCTCTTTCTCACTTCTATTGACATAGATTTGTTGCATAAGATATTTTTCATTTTCTGAAATGCTATTTTGGCCTGAGTATCTGATGTTATTATTGTGCCCAAGTATTTGACGCGTTGCACTTGTTTCAGATTTGTCCTGTTTATTTTTATGCTGCATGATGGAGATGGTGTCTTCGATATGACCTTTACTTCTGTTTTCTTACTATTCAGATTGAGACCTTTCTTATTGCTTTCTTTTATTATTATGTCTATCATTTCTTGTAGTTCATTCTCTGTCTCTGCTATTAAGACTGTGTCATCCGCATATCGCAAATTATTTATTTTGTGACGGTTGACTTCAATTCCTTATTTGTCTACTATCCATCTCATAATATTTTCACTTTAGTGAAAACAAATCCGGTGACAGAACACAGCCTCGTCTGACTCCTTGTTTTAAAAATTGAAATTGTCCTGTTTGGTTGCTAATTTGTACAGCTGCTGTTTGTTGCCAGTACTTGCTTTTTTATAATTCACAGATCCTTGCCATCAATGTTTAATTTTTCCAGCATATTGATTATTTCCACATGCTTTACTTTGTCAAATGCTTTTGTGCAGTCTATAAAGCACATACTCGTATATTGATCTTTCTTTACCTATATAGTTCTTTCTATCAATGTTCTTAAGATGTATATTGCATTATTGGTGCCCTTTCCTTCCACAAATCCATATTGTCCCTCATTTATTTTGGTTTTATTTTATTCCTTACACGTCTTATGATGATTCTTAGTAATATTTTCGTCATGTGGCTCATGAGGCTAATAGTGCGATGGTCTTCACAATCAGTAGCGCCTGACTTCTTTGGTATGGCTACAAAGATAGATTTTAGTAGATCTTCGGGTATGTGTCCAGTGTTATATATGTCATTCAGTAGTTTTGTTATGACTTGTACTCCAAGCTCTCCTAAAGCATTTATCTCTTCGATTGTTATATTGTAGGGACCTGGAGCTTTTCCTCTTTTCACGTGTTGAATTGCGTCCTCCACTTCACTCTGCATTATTGGTGGTCCTGTGTCTTTGTTTGAATTGTTTAGCTCTGGTCTTTCATCATCATAGAGTTGACTGATATATTCTGTCCATCTTTCTATTGTCTTCTCCTGTCCCATTATTATATTTCCTTCCTTTGATTTCACACATCCTGAAACTTTGACTTTTCTTCCTGTTAATTCATTTAACTGATTGTGCATACATTTTGAGTCTTTCTTTTGTTCTTTTTCCATTCTTCTTTCCCATTTTTCCCATTTCTGTTTTAACCATCCTTCCTTTGTTTCTCTGCATTGTTTTGGATCTTTTTGTGCAATATTTTGTATATCCATTCTTCTTTCTTATGTTGTCTTCTTTCGTCCATTAGTTGTAATATTTCTTCTGTCATCCATTTCTTTTTGTTGATTCTTTTAGTCACTGGTATTGATGTTTGTTAAATCGATTGTTTGAGCATTTCCCACTGCTCCGCGATGTCCTGTATTTTCTCAATAGCACTATTTCTATTTTGCACTATCACACTGTACTTATCACTCATTTGTTTATCTACTCTAAGCATATCTAGTTCTAATTTTATATTTCTTGGGGATTTCTGTGCCTTCCGTAGTTTTATTCTTATCTTTCCAACTACTGGTACATGGTCGCTATTGCAATCTGCTCCTGTTTTAACAGATGTTAGCCCATTCCAGAATCTTCTCTGTACCAGTATTAAATCAATTTGATTGTGTACTTTTTTGTCTGAGCTTTGCCATGTCCATAGTCCCCTAGGGTGTTGTTTGAACCAGATGTTACCTATAATCATTTCACGTGTCTTTGCCCAATCTATCAATCTATCTCCTCTGTCATTCGTCTCTCCAAGGTCATGTCCCCCCAGTCATTTTGCACTTTAGCTGTTCCTACCTTTGCATTGAAATCCCCCAATATAATAGTTATTTCTTGGGATTTACACTGTTCTATGGTCATCTCTGGCTCATTATAAAAAGTGTCAATGTGCTCTTCTTCGCTATTACTTGTTGGTGCATAAGCTTGAATTATGTTGATATCCATTGTTCTGCCTTTCAATTTTACTAGCAGAATTCTATCTGAAACTGGTCAAAATCATTTCACTGTTTTGCTTCTTTCTCTATCTAACATGATGCCTACTCCTCTTTCGTGTGTGTTCCCCCAGAGTAAATTAGATTTTCCACTGTCGCGTTGTAATAATCCTGCTCCTGTCCATCTCATTTCACATAGTCCCAAGATGTTCAATTTCATTCTCTTCATTTCTTGACTGATGTTTTCTAGTTTTCCAACCTGGAATGCTGATCTAATGTTCCAAGTTCCTATTGCTAGTGTCTCTTTATTTTTGATCTTGCATACAGTTGCTTGATGACGATCGGGTGTCACTTGCAGCACATGACGCTCCCTACCGGACGAGGTGCCTGTGAAGTCCCCATTAACGTCGTTAGCTGTAGATATTAAGTTGTGATTCGTCATGATTGTTCTAAGCAATATAAGAAGGTAGTTTTTGACTTTTACGCAGAAAAGTGCAATGAAGATCCGAAATTAATCAGACCTTGGGTGCATTTTCTGCAGCGATCGAGAGGACGTGGACTAGATCCGCCATCTTGAAAACGGAAGTCTCCACTGGAAATGATGACAGTGGAAATGATGATATGCTTGATACATCTGTGTCGCTAAAGCGAGGTCGTAGGTCGACAACAGTCCGTTTTTGACGAATCAAGTGTTGTGAGTGAGACATTCCTCCGTCTAGACTAGATCTGTGCTTTACGTCACATTAGTGCTGTTCAAGACCGTTATTGGGATTCTTTGACGCAAGTTATTTCCACGTTACACATTAATGTAAACTACTTCGTCAGTCGCAGTTTTGTCTCTTTGGGGAAGTTGCTTCGTGTTTTGTTCGTCGTAGACTGTTTACACTTGAGTAATCAGACATAAGTCTAAAGGTATCGAGATTATGAGTTTGGCGACATTGTGGGCTACGTCATCGTATTGGTTCCCTAAACCGGTCGTGCGCAAATCTTACGGTCTGCTGTTTGATGTGCAACAAGAATTTGACGACTGACTGTGTGTCTCTATGTTCGGAATTGGAGTCATCAACGATGGCCTAACATCATCAAGTGCTACGATGATCATCATTTTCAAGAGGACGTGACTTACCGGTATAAGGGGATAGGCGGCGGGAACAAATGAAGGCTATGCATGAAAAGTTCCTTGTTGCAGTTTCCTCATATTACAAGTCGCATGTCTGTGTTAGTCACCTCTAGTGACTCGGGCAGATGGTGCTCGTAAACCTGGGAAGGCCGACCATCTAAGGGCAGAATCCCCCGACAGAAAAGATCAACTGCTGCCTTGCAGGAAGATTGGGGACAATCAAAGGCTAAGGAAAGCAAACCTGAAAAAATGCTGGCTGAAATCGGATGCACTGGGCCACTGGCGCAGAACACAGTGCAACGTATTAACGGGTGTTCAGTCAGAGTGGATCTGACAGACTCTAATTGTGATGTTCTGTCTGTGGGGGCGATCAACACACTTAGCCTGACAGCTGACTTCATATGAGAGTCTGGAATCCTTACTCTGATTGAGTCCTGAACGCAGAGAGAGAGAGAGAGAGAGAGAGGTAGTTTACCATTCCTTTCCTTCTTGGCAGTGACTGTACTAGTCGGAGATCGCAGTCCTTGTCTCTAAAATTAAAAGTTTTATAAACTCATTTTTGGTGTAGAAATCGAGCATCTGCTTAATATGGCGAAAGTAAAGAAAAATACCGTTCTTCCCAAGAATACTTTTACTACATTTAGTATATTTACAACATTTATTATATTTACTACATTTTCTATATTTACTACATTTACTATATTTACTACATTTCTATATTTACTACAGCTACTATATTTACTACATTTACTACATTTACTATATTTACTACATTTACTATATTTACTATGTTTACTACATTTTCTATATTTACTATATATTGTGTAAGACTGAGGGTTAAGCAAAAGAAAGATAAAAACAGAAAAATAAGGAAATGAAAGCAGAAACTGCTGGCGAATAAAGGCAAGGTAATGGCATTTCATTTGTGAGGACACTATATTATAAGAGAACGTCTGATTTCGAATTGTTTATTAAATCACTAACCGAATTCATGGCGAGGCCCTAGTGCTTATAAGAGATGTGAAATTCTCAATACCGATTTTCCCCTAAAGTGATTTCTTTCTTGGAAAATGTAATAAAAATTAAATGTTTGCTGAACTGAAATTAGAAAGAAAATGAAATGTCGACCGAAACACTTCGATCAGTCTAAACATGAAAAACACTGGCCAGAGAGGCACAAAAGATTTATGTAATAGAGAGGAATTGGGAGAGAGATGGTGTGGAAGGATGCATATGTGAGAAGGCAAGAAAACGGCAGTGAAAGAAAGAGAGAAGGAGAGAGTGAGAGAGGGAAAGAGGGAGAAAGAGAGAGAGTACAAATTAAATGGATAAAGATCGAGTGCTTAGTCTTATCTGAGGCAAACGATATAACGTATTTTCTACACAAATCGAGCGCTTAACAATCCTTTATCATCATCAAGTACCGGGCCTACTGGCGTAGGTGATCATGTCTTTCCACAACTTCCGATCACGACAGTTATTTATCATTTCTGTTGTTGACATTCTGCCAAGGCATTCTCTTAAGCTGTTTGGTATATTTTCTCTTTGCTTCCCTCTATGTCTTCGTCCCTCAATTTTCCATGTTGTTACAATATATTCCAACTGTTCTCTTCTCATTACATGACAAAAAATGATGATTGTTTCTTCCTAATATTGGAAATTAGCTCTCTTTTTTCTTTGGCCTCTTTCAGAACGTTTTCATTACTCTTCTTAGCTGTCCATGGCATTCTTAACATTCTTCCGTAAAACCACATTTCTACAGACTCCAGTATTTTCTTGTCTGTTGTCCTTTTGTCCATGATTCACATCCATATGTTAAGACTGGCTCTACATAACATTTAAGAACACTTTTTCTTATTTTTATAGTAAAAAATGGATTGCATAGTATCTTCCTCATTTTTTGGATAGCTGCTTTTGCCTGGACCATTCTGCATCTCACCTCAGATGTACACCTTTCGTCTCAGGTTAACAAAGTTCCCAAATATTTAAATTCATTTACCTGTTTTAATATTGTTCCACTTGTCTTTATTTTGCACTGAGGTGATGCCTTTTGTTTTTTGTTATTACCATTACTTCGTCTTTCTGCTATTAAGGCTGAGTCCTTTATTTTTGCTTTCTTTCACTATAATGTCCAACATTTCTTGTAACTAATTTTCACTCTTAGCGATTAAGACTGTATCATCAGCATACCTTAGATTATTTATATTATGACCTCCAATTGTTATTCCAGGCATGCCCCTTATGGATCTTAAAATAATCTCACTATAAAATATTAAACAATTCTGGTGACAGCACACAACCTTGCCTAACACTCTGTTTTATTTGTTGAAACATTCCCAATTGGTTTCCAGTTCTTATGGCCGCTGTTTGTTGCCAGTACATGTTCTTTATTATTATTTTATCTTTGCTGTCTATGTTTATGCTTTCTAAAATTTTGATTATTTCTTGGTGCTTTACTTTGTCAAATGCTTTGGTATAATCTATGAAACATAGATATAGATCTGTTTTCACTTCTGTGGCTCTTTCTACTAAAGATCATATGATGTATATGGCATTGCTTATTCCATTATCTCTAACAAAACCACACTGTTCATGGCTAATGTCTGGACTAATTTTGTTTCGCACTCTTCGCATGGTGATTCTTAGTAATATCTTAGTCATATGACTCATAAGGCTTATTGTGCGATGACCATCGCATTCAATCGCACCAGATTTCTTTGGTAGGGCTATGAATATTGATTTGAGCAGGTCACCTGGTATATATCCGGTGTTGTAGATATCATTCAATATTTTGTTATTATTTCTATTCCAAAATCACCCATGGCTTCAATCACTTCTTTAGTTATATTATCTGGTCCAGGAGCTTTCCTGCTTTCATGTTGCGCAAGGCATCTTCCACTTCTTTGAGTATTCTGGTCCTTCGCCTTCTTCCTTAATATTTAATTATGTTAGTTCATCATTATAAACATCTTTAATGTATTTATTAACAATCCTTACTCGTAGCTAATATATATATATATAATATATATATATATATATATATATAAACAATATGCTATTGCCAAGGCAACAGTTTCCCAAAGCTTAAGAACTTTGACATGTTGCCCTACTGTGGGTACTGGCACCATCAGTGTTCAATCTCCGGTGTGATCTTTCTGTGAGACTTTGACCGAGATTGAAATACAAGTGAATACAGAGTACTGTTATGATATGGTAATTATGGTCGAGAACAAGACTGCGCGGGGGTGGGGGGAGAGAGAGAATGTGTGAGATAGAAAGAGCGAGAGAACGAGAAAGAGAATACGATTACATAATGAGAAAACAAATGCATTATTTTAATCGTTCTATTCTAGAGGCGATGAGTGTCCACACTAATTAATCAATGACTGAACCTCGTCTGTCCTTCTTGTCAGTCACAATTACTCAAGCTATTTCCCATTTTGTTTCCTTTAAAAAAATAATTGTAACATCTATTCTTCTACATTTTTATTGTGTATGTAATCTGTAGGGCATTTGTTGCTTTCATCTCTTGCATCCCATCTTCCCAGCAACAAATCACAGCATCGACAGTTTGAAATAAAATAAAAGATACGAAATGGAAGTGAGCAGTGCACAGCTTCTACTTTGCAAGTAAACAATCTCACAGCTTCTACTGTGCCAGTAAACAATATCACAGCTTCTACTGTGCCAGTAAACAATCTCACAGCTTCTACTGTGCCAGTAAACAATATCACAGCTTCTACTGTGCCAGTAAACAATCTCACAGCTTCTACTGTGCCAGTAAACAATTTCACAGCTTCTACTGTGCCAGTAAACAATATCACAGCTTCTACTGTGCCAGTAAACAATCTCACAGCTTCTACTGTGCCAGTAAACAATTTCACAGCTTCTACTGTGCCAGTAAACAATATCACAGCTTCTACTGTGCCAGTAAACAATTTCACAGCTTCTACTGTGCCAGTAAACAATTTCACAGCTTCTACTGTGCCAGTAAACAATCTCACAGCTTATACTGTGCCAGTAAACAATTTCACAGCTTCTACTGTGCCAGTAAACAATCTCACAACTTCTACTGTGCCAGTAAACAATCTCACAGCTTCTACTGTACCAGTAAATAATTTCACAGCTTTTACTGTGCCAGTAAACAATTTCACAGCTTCTACTGTGCCAGTAAACATCTCACAGCTTCTACTGTGCCAGTAAACAATCTCACAGCTTCTACTGTGCCAGTAAACAATCTCACAGCTTCTACTGTGCCAGTAAACAATCTCACAGCTTCTACTTTGCCAGTAAACAATCTCACAGCTTCTACTTTGCAAGTAAACAATCTCACAGCTTCTACTGTGCCAGTAAACAATCTCACAGCTTCTACTGTGCCAGTAAACAATTTCACAGCTTCTACTGTGCCAGTAAACAATATCACAGCTTCTACTGTGCCAGTAAACAATCTCACAGCTTCTACTGTGCCAGTAAACAATTTCACAGCTTCTACTGTGCCAGTAAACAATCTCACAGCTTCTACTGTGCCAGTAAACAATCTCACAGCTTCTACTGTGCCAGTAAACAATCTCACAGCTTCTACTGTGCCAGTAAACAATCTCACAGCCTCTACTGTGCCAGTAAACAATCTCACAGCTTCTACTGTGCCAGTAAACAATCTCACAGCTTCTACTGTGCCAGTAAACAATCTCACAGCTTCTACTGTGCCAGTAAACAATCTCACAACTTCTACTGTGCCAGGAAGCAATCTCACAGCTTCTACTGTGCCAGTAAACAATTTCACAGCTTCTACTGTGCCAGTAAACAATCTCACAGCTTCTACTGTGCCAGTAAACAATCTCACAGCTTCTACTGTGCCAGTAAACAATCTCACAGCTTCTACTGTGCCAGGAAACAATCTCACAACTTCTACTGTGCCAGTAAACAATCTCACAGCTTCTACTGTGCCAGTAAACAATCTCACAGCTTCTACTGTGCCAGGAAACAATCTCACAACTTCTACTGTGCCAGTAAACAATCTCACAGCTTCTACTGTGCCAGGAAACAATCTCACAACTTCTACTGTGCCAGTAAACAATCTCACAGCTTCTACTGTGCCAGTAAACAATCTCACAGCTTCTACTGTGCCAGGAAACAATCTCACAGCTTCTACTGTGCCAGGAAGCAATCTCATGTCTTTCTCTGATATTGTAAGCCAAACTAGTCCATGCATGTTTATTCAACAATTATCATTAATTAAATTTGGCTTGAAACAGAAACAGGAAGTTATGGACGGAAGCGCGGCTGTAGACATTTTAAAATGTTATGAGTTCAATGATGTGCAAGAGTTCGGTTGCTTTGAGATAACCGCCGCTTTTAATAATCTTATTTTGGTTGGCGTTGAAAACTAGCCGAATATGAAGTGGTAAACAAGCTGACGGGCGCACACAAATATCTCACACTTTAGCATTAACATAAACTGACACTTAATGAAAGAAGTAAAACAACACGAGATTAATAAAGAGAGATTCTTATTGCTAGCAACGTATAGGATGGAGAGCATTTGTATCTCCTACTTTGGCTTTATTTCATCTGATGATTAAGATGACAAATGAAGATAGGCTTTCTAAAATGGCTTCTGGAGTGATAGATATCCTGATTAATTGGCTGGTACAAAAATAAATGAGGCAGTTTCCGGTCAAAGTTCCGAATGAAATTAATATTTATGAGCAATTTGAATAAATGTATGAATAATTCATCCATGATGTTTTCTTCCTATGCGTAATCTTTTAACTACATCAATAATATTAATAATAATAATAAAAAGAAAACATTAAATAACACGAATTTGACAGCACGGGAGAAAGAAATCAGAGGCCATGGTCTTTGCATAAAAAAAACATTAACGTTGTCGTCACAGCTTGCGGAATAGTTAGCCATCATATCTCTCTCAACGACAACCACTACATTTACTAATATGTTCAGTATCACGCCTAGTCGCCCTATTTTCCCAGATGCAAATTTCTGGTATTCATTTGCAGAGATTATGTGAACATCGAAGTCCCAGCACTTGTGAACTGGGTCCAGACCCACTTGGTCAGTATGCAACCACTTAGTTGCCTTGGTCAGTTACCTTATTCTACTCTATCCATGAAATGCCCACTGATGAGTTAGGTAGAAACGTTGATGAGAATCTAGAATAACAGCATCGGGAGATCATCATCGAGAGATATATTAAAAGTATCAAGAAATGTGGCATCATCATCATCATCGAGAGATATATTAGAAGTATCAAGAAATGTGGCATCATCATCATCAAGAGATATATTAGAAGTATAATAAGTGACATCATTATCATCAAGAGATATCTCTCTCTCCCTCTCTCTCTCTGCGATCAAGACTCAATCAGAGTAGGATTCCAGACTCTCCCATGAAGTCAGCTGTCTGTTAAGCGAATCGATTGCCCCATATAGTTTCTCTTCCAGGGAGATGGGTGTGGACCACATTGCTCTTCTCAAGACCGTGTACTGGGGGCAATCCTGTAGAACATGTTTTGTAGTCATATTGTCCAGTGTACAGTGGTATAGGCTGGTTGTACCTATTTTGAATTTGGTGAAAAATGTGATTTCTCATTCTATTGTGGCCAGTGCGTAGGCGAAGTATGATGATTTGATCCCTGCTTGATAGTTGGTGGTGTCCGTCAATCTCGTTATGCTGTGGGTGTTCTCGTTTCCATTTTTTATGGAACTGACCTTTGAGGATGAATTTGGCTTCATCATAACTGAGCGGATGGTTCTCTTGCGGTAATCTCCCTCCCTCTTTAGCTAATTTGTCTGCGCGTTCGTTCCCGTGTATATTACAGTGTGATGGTATCCACTGAATGACTACTCTCTGGAAGTTATTGCATAGTTGGTCCAGGGTTGTTCTCAAGTCATCTAGTTCATTGTTCTTGGGGCTTTTTAGAGCTGATAATACTGACAGTGCATCAGTCAGAATCACCAATTTATTGTGCATGTTATTTTTGTGTTGAGTAGCCAGTGTTGCAGCATCTCTGATGGCCTCAGGTTCTGCTTTAAAGTTGTTTGAGAATTTTCCAGTAGCTATTGACTTGGTGATCTCGTCCTGATTATTCAGCGTCAAGAACACCCCCCCCCCCCTTTCCATTTCTGGTGGCATTTGTAGCAGAGCCATCTGTGTATATGTGGGACCAAGAGTCCTGTGGGTAGGTATCGTGTACGTATTTTTTCTGCTACGTGTTTTCTTTCTGTGTCTGATTGGGTGCCTTTTAACATGATTCCTGTTATATTTTCCTTAAGTTCTGGTATTTTATGTTTTCAATGAGGAGACATATCAGATGGGCCCAAGGGTTTCGATATTGTTTGGGAAAGTACTGGATCTCCAGGAGTTAGTTCATTGGCAATTGCAGCGAAGTTGCTCCTCTTTAGTCGTACAATTCCGGAACCAGTTATTCTTTGGTGCATGGGGTGGCTAAGGAGCCTTCTATATTTCTCCGCTTGTTGCAATACTTTAGTGACCCGTCTGTCATATAAGGGTTGTAAACCTATTACTGTTTCTAGAGTCTTGATAGGTGTAGATTTCATAGCACCAGAGATGATACGGGCAGCTTGGTTTTGTGTTCTGTTAATTTTGCTAAGGTGTGATTTGGAAGCCTAGCCCAGGCTGTGACTCCATACTCTAGAACTGGCCTGACTCTTCCTACGTATAGTCTTTTCAAAATATTGCTGTCTGCCCCCCAGTCCGTTCCTGCCAATTTCTTCATAATATTTGTTCCTTTTCTGGCTTTTATCCTTGCTCTGTCTGATTTTTCCAAGTCATTCTGCGATTCACGGTGACGCCAAGATATATTGGGTTTTGGTCAATAGGGAGTGTATGGTCTTTTATCTTCAAGTTTGCAGAGAGTGTTTCTTGATAGGCTGAAAATTGAATATGTAGTTTTTTTTCGTAGATTGGTAAGAACCAGGTGTTCGTCCATTTTTCAAGTTCACCTAGGGCATCATGCATCCTGGGTCCAGCCATCGACATACTTTCCTCGCGAGCCCATAACGCCAGATCATCTGCGTATATTGCAGAGCGTATTCCGGATGGAATGTCCATTACGATGTCATTTATGAAAATTAAAAAGAGTGTTGGGGACAAGACTCCGCCTTGTGGGACACCTTGTTTGATTGTGACCTTCTTACTTAGTTGACCTTGCACTTGTACTCTGACCGTTCTATCCTGAAGGTATTGAGAGATCCAACTGAATAAACGACCCTGGATGCCAAGTATAAAAACTTGTTCTTTAAACCCTCTCGCCAAACCCTATCAAAAGCCTTCTCCATGTCAACCCACACTGCCAGTGTGTGTTTATTTTCTTGTAGAGCATCCTCTATTTCCTGTGCAATGTAGGTGACCAGGTCTTCAGTTGATCTGTGCTGACGGAAGCCACTTTGTTGTGGTACGATTTGTTGTTTTGTCTCCAAATGCCACATAAGTCTTCTGTTAACCAAATGAGATATATTAGAAGTATCAAGAAAAATGGCATTATCATCATCAAGAGATGTATTAGAAGCATAAAAATGTGGCATCATCATCATCAAGAGATAAATTAGAAGTATCACGAAATATGGCATGATCATCATCATCATCATCATCATCATCATCATCATCAACAAGAGATGTATTAAAAGCACCAAGAAATGTGGCATCATAATCATCGTCATCAAGAGATGTATTAGAAGCATCAAGAAATGTGGCATCGTAATCATCATCATCAAGAGATATATTAGAAGCATCAAGAAATGTGGCATCATCATCATCAAAAGATATATTAGAAATATCAAGAAATATTGCATCAACATCATCATAATCAAGAGATATTAGAAGCATCAAGAAATGTGGCATCATCATCATCACCATAATCAAGAGATATATTAGAAGTATCAAGAAATGTATCATCATCATCATCAAGAAATATATTAGAAGCATCAAGAAATGTGGCATCATCATCATCATCATCAAGCGATATATTAGAAATATCAAGAAATATTGCATCATCATCATCATCAAAAGATATATTAGAAATATCAAGAAATATTGCATCAACATCATCATAATCAAGAGATATTAGAAGCATCAAGAAATGTGGCATCATCATCATCACCATAATCAAGAGATATATTAGAAGTATCAAGAAATGTATCATCATCATCATCAAGAAATATATTAGAAGCATCAAGAAATGTGGCATCATCATCATCATCATCAAGAGATATATTAGAAATATCAAGAAATATTGCATCATCATCATCATCAAGAGATATATTAGAAATAACAATAAATATTGTATCACCATCATCATCATCAAGAGATATATTAGAAGCATCAAGAAATATGACATTATCATCATCATCATCAAGAGATATATTAGAAGCATCAAGAAATGTGGCACCATCAAAAATCATATTCAAGAGATATAATAGAAGCATAAAACAATGTGGCATCATCATCATCATCAAGAGATATATTAGAAGTATCAAGAAATATTGCATCATCATCATTATCAAGAGATATATTAGAGGTATCAAGAAATATGGCATCATCATAATAATCATCAACATCAAGAGATATATTAGAAGCATCAAGAAATATGGCATCATCATCATCATCAAGAGATATATATTAGAAGCATCAAGAAATGTGGCATCATCATCATAATCGTCATCAAAGAGATATATTATAGGTATCATGAAATATCGCATTATCATCATCATCAAGATATATATTAGAAGTATCAAGAAATATTGCATCATCATCATCATCATCAAGAGATATATTAGAGGTATCAAGAAATATGGCATCATCATCATAATCATCATCATCAAGAGGTATATTAGAAGCATCAAGAAATGTGGCATCATCATCATCGTCATCAAGATATATAATAGAAGCATACAGAAATGAGGCATCATCATCATCATGATCATCAATAGATATATTAGAAGTATCAAGAAATATGGCATCATCATTATCAAAGAGATATATTAGAAGTATCAAGAAATGTTGCATCATAATCAACATCATCAAGAGATATATTAGAAGTATCAAGAAATATGGCATCATCATCATCAAGAGATATATTAGAAGTATCAATATATGCGGCATATTCATCATCAAGAGAAATAATGAGAGTATTCACAGAATTAAGGATGTATTAGCAACATGAGGAAATGCGGTAGCAGCGTTAAAAGATATAGCAGCACGAGGTGATGTATTAGCATCAGTACACAATGGGTTGACCGGAAGTATACAAAACGAGGCAGTGCGCATCATCCTTGGGTGCACACGCGACATTGTGTGCTGGTTGGTGGACTATCTCTGAGATTTTCCCACCAGGGCAATCGGAATCAAACTTGGACGAGCACGTGCCTACCTTCGAATCTGTACAGACCAACATCATCGGAATATCATTAAATTTGTGAGTACAAAAAGTAGCAGGTTAAAGAGGTAAATCACGGTAGGGGTAGGCTATGAATATTGCTCTGGGATAATTAAAAAAATGATACGGTGATGTAAAGCTGATAAGGATTAAAAGAAAGACGGGAAACAGTGGTATGACTAAAGCTTTATGTAAGAGAGCGACAACACACACGTTGGGGCTCAGTAGGCCTTCAGCAGGAACAATGGACAACACACACTCAAAAATAGGGAAGTGAATATCTAAAACTACATCACAAAATAGGGAAGTGAATATATAAAACTACATCACAAAATAGGGAAGTGAATATCTAAAACTACATCACAAAATAGGGAAGTGAATATCTAAAACTACATGACAACTTAATTATGAAATATCTGAATAAGGAAACAATGAACGTGAGAGAAACTTCTCTGCAGTGCTTGCTATATGAACCGTTCAGAAGGTAGGTGGGTCTCACGGTAGGTGGCTCTCACGGTAGGTGGGTCTCACGGTAGGTGGCTCTCACGATAGGTAGCTCTCACGGTAGGTGGGTTTCACGGTAGGTGGGTCTCACGGTAGGTTGGGCTGGACTCTGACCTGAAGTGACGGTAGTGGGTCTCACGGTAGGTTGGACTGGACTCTGACTTGATACTATATGAACCGGCCAGAAGGTAGGTGAGTCTCACGGTAGATTGGACTGGACTCTGACTTGAAGTGACGGTAGGTGGATCTCACGGTAGGTTGGACTAGACTCTGACTTGAAGTGACGGTAGGTGGATCTCAAGGTAGGTTGGACTAGACTCTGACTTGAAGTGACGGTAGGTGGGTCTCATGGTAGGTTGGACTGGACTCTGACTTGATGCTATATTAACCGGCCAGAAAGTAGGTGACTCTCACGGTAGGTTGGGCTGGACTCTGACCTGAAGTGACGGTAGTGGGTCTCACGGTAGGTTGGACTGGACTCTGACTTGATGCTATAAGAACCGGCCAGAAGGTTGGTGAGTCTCACGGTAGATTGGACTGGACTCTGACTTGAAGTGACGGTAGGTGGATCTCACGGTAGGTAGGACTAGACTCTGACTTGAAGTGACGGTAGGTGGGTCTCATGGTAGGTTGGACTGGACTCTGACTTGAAGTGACGGTAGGTGAATCTCACGGTAGGTTGGACTAGACTCTGACTTGAAGTGACGGTAGGTGTTATTTCTGGAAGGGTTTTACAAACATGTAGTTGACTGTCAATACTTGTAATGATGATCTGAGAGAACAAGATCGCTATCATCATAATCAAGCATCGTACCTGCTGGCGCAGATAATGATGTCGCTCCACAACTTTCTATGAATGTAGTTATTATTTTGTTCTGTTATTATCTTCCTACCAAATCATCTCTGATATTGTCTTGTATCTTTCCTATCTCCTTTCCACTATCTCTTCTTCTCTCAGTCTTACTGTTGTCAAATATATGCCAACTGTTCCCTACTTATAGCGTGGCCAACAAATTATTTCCTCCTCATGCTGGGGTGGGGGGGGGGGAACAATTTATTTTTCTTCTGCTTTGGCCGCATTTAGAACGACTTCATTATTTTTCATTAACTGTTGATGGTATTATTCACATTCTTCATCACACATGTATGGAGCACACAACGATTTGCTTGTCTTCTGTCAGGTTTGTGTCAGTATTTACATGCACATGTAATAAAACTAAACAAATATTTTCATTACATCCAAGGGCAAAAATGAGTTACAAAATATATGTCTAATTCCCTGTCTCTTTGATCATTATTATCGTTGTTAAACCTGCTGGAAAAACATGTCGAAATAAAGACAAATATATGATGATCATAACGCTTCGATTGAATGAAGAAAATGTCGGTGTCTTAAAATATTCTGGCAACATCAAGTAGTTGAGGTGTTTGGTCTTCATTTGGTAGCACGATAACACGTGCACGATAACACGTGCACGATAACACGTAACGACGTATACGTATTCCCGGAACAAGTCCTTTAACATACACACGTGACATATATATTTACATATATGCATTCACGGAACAAATCCTCTAACATGCACACGTGACACATTCACATATATGCATTCACGGAGCAAGTCCTTTAACTTACACACGTGACACATAATTTCACATACATGCATTCACGGAACAAATCCTTTAATTTACACACGTGACACATATATTGACATACATTAATTCACGGAACAAGTCCTTTAACTTACATACGTGACATATATATTCACATACATGTATTAACAGAACAAATACTTTAATTTACACAAGTGACATATATTCACATACATGCATTCACGGAACAAATCCTTTAACATATACATGACACACATGCATTCACATTTATGCATTCACGGAACAAATCCTTTAACATACACACGTGGATGACACACACACCAACACATTTATTCGACACAACATCATCACCCAGACACACATCGACCAGTCACACACACGCACGTATGCAGACACACACACACACACGCACACACACAACCGCATGTTCTTGGACTCCTCATAGCCAGTAAGAGTGTAGAAAGATTATATATTTTTATTATTACATATACATTAATTTATGAAGTAGACATTTATATCTATTTGTTGCTATCATTTTTTATGTTGAGATTAATACGATCATGTATTGTCCCGACTGCATGTATAGAGAATGAGTTCCCCGGTCTGAAACACGTACACATATTGTTGTCTCATTATTAAAATCCACTTACGTAAAAATGAATAATTATTAAAACAATAGGTTGCATGTTTATTGAATGCCGTCGAATGAGAAAGTGAAAAAAAAACCACTCATTTGCATTCTTATTTTATTTCATCAGACGTATTCTGTAAATGAATGATGCATACAGGCTGTGACCTCGATTTAAGGTTAAGTTCCAGAAAATCCAAATTTAACTCAAGCATTAAGTAAAACCATTTTTACAATTTTAAAATAAAAAAATGAAAGAACCACGTGACAGCCGTGACGTCTCGGGAGCACAGCGTTAGGGCCCATATTTGCTCTTACACTTTCACGTGAGTTCAGTGTATGTGTATTCAATGTTCCCCTCCCCACCCCCTTTCTTCCTACAACCAGATCACGACCAGAATATTTCAGTATTAATTTAAGGCCAAATGAATCTAGAATGATTATCCGGGTCAAACACATTTCTCACTCTCACTAGAACCTTCAATGTAATCTTAACAATTCATCTACAAACACATCTATCTCTCTCAACAGCCTTCAATGGAATCTTAACAATTCATCTACAAACACAACATCTCTCTCTCTCTCTCTCTCTCTCTCTCTCTCTCACACACACTAGAACCTTCAATGGAATCATAACAATTCATCTACAAACACATCTCTCTCTCTCTCTCTCTCTCTCTCTCTCTGTCTCTCTCTGGCTAGAACCTTCAATGGAACCTTAACAATCCATCTACAAACACATCTCTCTCTCTCTCTCTCTCTCTCTGTCTCTCTCTGGCTAGAACCTTCAATGGAACCTTAACAATCCATCTACAAACACATCTCTCTCTCTCTCTCTCTCTCTCTCTCTCTGTCTCTCTCTGGCTAGAACCTTCAATGGAACCTTAACAATCCATCTACAAACACATCTCTCTCTCTCTCTCTCTCTCTCTCTGTCTCTTTCTGGCTAGAACCTTCAATGGAACCTTAACAATCTATCTACAAACACATCTCTCTCTCTCTCTCTCTGTCTCTCTCTGGCTAGAACCTTCAATGGAACCTTAACAATCCATCTACAAACACATCTCTCTCTCTCTCTCTCTCTCTCTCTCTGTCTCTCTCTGGCTAGAACCTTCAATGGAACCTTAACAATCCATCTACAAACACATCTCTCTCTTGCTAGAACCTTCAATGGAACCTTATAATCCATCTACAAACACAATATCTCTCTCTCTCTCTCTCTCTGGCTAGAACCTTCAATGGAACCTTAACAATCCATCTACAAACACATCTCTCTCTTGCTAGAACCTTCAATGGAACCTTAATAATCCATCTACAAACACAACATCTCTCTCTCTCTCTCTCTCTCTCTCTCTCTCTGGCTAGAACCTTCATTGGAACCTTAACAATCCATCTACAAACACATCTCTCTCTTGCTAGAACCTTCAATGGAACCTTAATAATCCATCTACAAACACAATATCTCTCTCTCTCTCTCTCTCTGGCTAGAACCTTCAATGGAACCTTAACAATCCATCTACAAACACATCTCTCTCTTGCTAGAACCTTCAATGGAACCTTAATAATCCATCTACAAACACATCTCTCTCTTGCTAGAACCTTCAATGGAACCTTAATAATCCATCTACAAACACAATATCTCTCTCTCTCTCTCTCTCTCTCTGGCTAGAACCTTCAATGGAACCTTAACAATCCATCTACAAACACATCTCTCTCTTGCTAGAACCTTCAATGGAACCTTAATAATCCATCTACAAAGACAACATCTCTCTCTCTCTCTCTCTCTCTCTCTCTCTCTCTCTCTGGCTAGAACCTTCAATGGAACCTTAACAATCCATCTACAAACACATCTCTCTCTTGCTAGAACCTTCAATGGAACCTTAATAATCCATCTACAAACACAATATCTCTCTCTCTCTCTCTCTCTCTCTCTGGCTAGAACCTTCAATGGAACCTTAACAATCCATCTACAAACACATCTCTCTCTTGCTAGAACCTACAATGGAACCTTAACAATCCATCTACAAACACATCTCTCTCTTGCTAGAACCTTCAATGGAACCTTAACAATCCATCTACAAACACATCTCTCTCTTGCTAGAACCTTCAATGGAACCTTAATAATCCATCTACAAACACAATATATATATATCTCTCTCTCTCTGGCTAGAACCTTCAATGGAACCTTAACAATCCATCTACAAACACAACATCTCTCTCTCTCTCTCTCTCTCTCTCTCTGGCTAGAACCTTCAATGGAACCTTAACAATCCATCTACAAACACATCTCTCTCTTGCTAGAACCTTCAATGGAACCTTAATAATCCATCTACAAAGACAACATCTCTCTCTCTCTCTCTCTGGCTAGAACCTTCAATGGAACCTTAACAATCCATGTACAAACACATCTCTCTCTTGCTAGAACCTTCAATGGAACCTTAATAATCCATCTACAAACACATCTCTCTCTTGCTAGAACCTTCAATGGAACCTTAATAATCCATCTACAAACACAATATCTCTCTCTCTCTCTCTCTCTCTGGCTAGAACCTTCAATGGAACCTTAACAATCCATCTACAAACACATCTCTCTCTCTGGCTAGAACCTTCAATGGAACCTTAATAATCCATCTACAAACACAACATCTCTCTCTCTCTCTCTCTCTCTCTCTCTGGCTAGAACCTTCAATGGAACCTTAATAATCCATCTACAAACACATCTCTCTCTTGCTAGAACCTTCAATGGAACCTTAATAATCCATCTACAAACACAATATCTCTCTCTCTCTCTCTCTCTCTGGCTAGAACCTTCAATGGAACCTTAACAATCCATCTACAAACACATCTCTCTCTTGCTAGAACCTTCAATGGAACCTTAACAATCCATCTACAAACACATCTCTCTCTTGCTAGAACCTTCAATGGAACCTTAACAATCCATCTACAAACACATCTCTCTCTTGCTAGAACCTTCAATGGAACCTTAATAATCCATCTACAAACACAATATATATATATACATCTCTCTCTTGCTAGAACCTTCAATGGAACCTTAATAACCCATCTACAAACACAATATATATCTCTCTCTCTCTCTCTCTCTCTGGCTAGAACCTTCAATGGAACCTTAACAATCCATCTACAAACACATCTCTCTCTTGCTAGAACCTTCAATGGAACCTTAATAATCCATCTACAAACACAACATCTCTCTCTCTCTCTCTCTCTCTCTCTCTGGCTAGAACCTTCAATGGAACCTTAACAATCCATCTACAAACACATCTCTCTCTTGCTAGAACCTTCAATGGAACCTTAATAATCCATCTACAAACACAATATCTCTCTCTCTCTCTCTCTCTCTCTGGCTAGAACCTTCAATGGAACCTTAACAATCCATCTACAAACACATCTCTCTCTTGCTAGAACCTTCAATGGAACCTTAACAATCCATCTACAAACACATCTCTCTCTTGCTAGAACCTTCAATGGAACCTTAACAATCCATCTACAAACACATCTCTCTCTCTGGCTAGAACCTTCAATGGAACCTTAATAATCCATCTACAAACACATCTCTCTCTTGCTAGAACCTTCAATGGAACCTTAATAATCCATCTACAAACACATCTCTCTCTTGCTAGAACCTTCAATGGAACCTTAATAATCCATCTACAAACACAATATATATATATCTCTCTCTCTCTGGCTAGAACCTTCAATGGAACCTTAACAATCCATCTACAAACCAACATCTCTCTCTCTCTCTCTCTCTCTCTCTGGCTAGAACCTTCAATGGAACCTTAACAATCCATCTACAAACACATCTCTCTCTTGCTAGAACCTTCAATGGAACCTTAATAATCCATCTACAAACACAATATCTCTCTCTCTCTCTCTCTGGCTAGAACCTTCAATGGAACCTTAACAATCCATGTACAAACACATCTCTCTCTTGCTAGAACCTTCAATGGAACCTTAATAATCCATCTACAAACACATCTCTCTCTTGCTAGAACCTTCAATGGAACCTTAATAATCCATCTACAAACACAACATCTCTCTCTCTCTCTCTCTCTCTCTCTGGCTAGAACCTTCAATGGAACCTTAATAATCCATCTACAAACACATCTCTCTCTTGCTAGAACCTTCAATGGAACCTTAATAATCCATCTACAAACACAATATCTCTCTCTCTCTCTCTCTGGCTAGAACCTTCAATGGAACCTTAACAATCCATCTACAAACACATCTCTCTCTTGCTAGAACCTTCAATGGAACCTTAACAATCCATCTACAAACACATCTCTCTCTTGCTAGAACCTTCAATGGAACCTTAACAATCCATCTACAAACACATCTCTCTCTTGCTAGAACCTTCAATGGAACCTTAATAATCTATCTACAAACACAATATATATATATATATATATCTCTCTCTGGCTAGAACCTTCAATGGAACCTTAACAATCCATCTACAAACACATCACCTCTCTCTCTCTCTCTCTCTATCTCTCTGGCTAGAACCTTCAATGGAACCTTAACAATCCATCTACAAACACATCTCTCTCTTGCTAGAACCTTCAATGGAACCTTAACAATCCATCTACAAACACAACATCTCTCTCTCGATAGAACCTCGAATCGAATCTTAACAGCCTCAATCTAAATTTATCAGGACGTCATTTCTGTTACAAGTAAACTCCGCGTCAGCTTTGGATATATCATTTCATCTGATTCAACTGTCCACCGACTGTTCATACAATAGATTGATATGTCCTCTAACTCGCTTCATCATCATCGAGTACAGTCTCCGCCTCGAAGGTTGGCTACCATGGAGCGCCATTCCACTCTGTCTCTTGCTTTGATGGTGTAGATTGTCATAGGCTGACTTGTCCATCTTTTGATGTTACTCGTCCATGTTAGTCTTGGTCCCTCTGCTCCTTTTACCTTGTATTTTCCCTTCCAATAATACAACTCGCTTCAATACATCGAATTTCATTTTTAATATACGATTTTTCTTTTCTCTTTGTGGCCAAAGACAGACGACAAGCACCCCAAGATACGATGACGCTTACATGTCACGTGTGCAGACCTTGATCCATTTTCTTCAAATGTATTACATTGAAATTGACTGTCCTAGATGAAAACGTCAAATGTGCGTGTGCTATTAACCAGGCATAAACAATAGGGCACAGAGGTCATCAAGTACTACATGTTTTAAAAATAACAACTCAATATTTAAAAAAAGGAGCAGGTAGATTGCAAAAAGTAAAGTGGCAATAAATAGTTATGGACAAAGAGGTTAACTCAAGGAGGAAGGTAATGTTTCCATCTTAGAGTGTGTGCTGGAGAAGAGAACGAGAAAGAAGATAAAACACGTTAATGATGGTTCTGCTCTAACTGATAGGATTTGTCAGGAGCTAGTACAGTATATGGATACAAGTAGTATAGAATATCATAAACGTGATAGTTACTACAATCTAGTAGTAGAAATTGTATGATTACAAGTAGTATAGAAAATCATGAACGTGATATTTACTACAATCTGGTAAGAAAAATTGTATGATTACAAGTAGCGTAGAACATCATAAACGTGATATTTATTACAATTTGGTAGGAAAAATTGTATGATTACAAGTAGCGTAGAACATCATGAACGTGATATTTATTACAATTTGGTAGGAAAAATTGTATGATTACAAGTAGCGTAGAACATCATGAACGTGATATTTATTACAATCTAGTAGTAGAAATTGCATTATTGCAAGTAGTGTAGAACATCATAAAGGTGATAGTTATCACAATCTAGTAGGAAAAATTGTATGATTACAAGTAGTGTAGGGAGCCGCGATAGCTCAATGGTTAGTGAACTGGACTATAAAAGACAAGAGATAGATCCCAACCGGCGGATCCGGTTCGCCCAGCCTTTAATGGGTACCGGATTTTTTTATGGGAAAGTAAAGCGACACGGGCGTAATACCGACAACATTACGCCAAATACTTTATGTACCGAAGGTCTGTACAATTTATGGTCACTAACACCATATTCGTATAACACAGAAAACAGAAGTCATGAATGTCGCCAAAAATAAACAGAACATCAACATAACCATAGAAGGCAGACAACTAAAACAAGTAGAGGAATTCAAATACCTAGGAAGTCTAATGACAAACGACAATTCCCAAACAGCAGAGATAGAATCAAGATGCAACAAAGCTTGTCAAATCATCGGACAGTTATCACCACTATTGTCCAACAAGGAAATAACTCTGGAGGCAAAACGAGCACTATATAATACAATATTCATCCCAACGTTGTGCTACCAATGCCAGACCTGGACCCTAGATGCAAGAACAATAAGAAAAATAACCTCTACAGAGATGAAATGTGTTAGACGAATGACAGGAAACAGTCTGAGAGATAAGATCAGAAATGAAGAACTGAGAAAAAAGCTAGGAATAGCCCCAGCCATAGAATATATAAGGAAACAACAGATAAAATGGTTCGGCCACGTGACAAGGCAGAAAGAACAAAACACAACACAACGAGCCTTCAACAAACGTTGTGAGAACAACAGACCCAAGGGTCGACCACGAAAAAGATGGATCGATGGAATATTAGAAGCACTAGGAAACATAACAGCAGCAGAGGCGAACAGAAGAGCAAAAGACTGCAAATTATATCTCCCCTCGACGCTGAAAGGCAGATGAGGAAGGAAAGAAGAGGAAGAGGAAGAAGAGGAAGAACACCATATTCCCTATACGCCACCTGACGTGACGGGGGTACTTTACTTACTTAAAAGTAGCGTACATCATAGACGTATTTTTACTATCTGGTAGGAGAAATTGTATGATTACAAGTTGTATAGAACATCAGAAAGGTAATAGTTACTACATTCTGTTAATAGAAATTGTATAATCACAAGTAGTACAGAATATCAGAAAGGTAATAGTTAATACATTCTGTTAATAGAAATTGTATAATCACAAGTAGTATAGAATATCAGAAAGGTAATAGTTACTACATTCTGTTAATAGAAATTGTATAATCACAAGTAGTACAGAATATCAGAAAGGTAATAGTTAATACATTCTGGTAGTCATCATCATCAAGTACCTGGCCTACTGGCGTAGATGATCATGTTTCTCCACAACTTTCGATCTCGGCAGTTATTTATCAATTCTGTTGTTGACCTTCTGCCAAGCCATTCTCTTAAGCTGTCTGTTATTGTTTCTCTTTGCTTCCCTCTATCTCTTCGTCCCTCAATTTTTCAGTTGTTACAATATATTCGAGATGTTCTCTTCTCATTACATGGCCAAAAAATGATGATTGTTATAAGTAGTATAGAATATCAGAAAGGTAATAGTTAGTGCAATCTGATAGGAATAATATACAGTGTTGCCACCTACTACACGAATAAGCCATTCCAGATCCATCCCTTTCTTGCACTCGAACGTAAATATGAACCCGTATTCAACGAACCCACACAAGCACGCACACAAACACATCGACTTATCTACACGCGCACGAACACACACAACCATACAGACAGACATATAGTCATGATATAATTCCCTGCACTCAAACGAAAAGTAGGTACTATCGTGATCCCCGCAATATATTAGTGAGAAGTGTGATAAAACGAACATTCTGTGTGTGTAACGGAAGTGACGCAAACACATGATTTTTCTTAAACACGTGTTAGGCACAACATGGCGGAAGTCGTGAGCAGCGCCTCTCCATCTTATTCTGTTTCAAGGTTGGACAAGCGGCTACAGGAAGTGGAATGTTGATGGCGGATTTGAAACCGACAGTGAACTGGTTTTTTAGGCTTATCGATGTTCGAACAGTGGTGGATGATGTGCCCTTAGGTTGACAAATGTCAAGTTCAAAGGCAAAAATAAGTTCGGGATTACGGCATACTATTCACGAAGGTCACTGTCGATCCACTGATGAAGACAGTACACATGCAGGAGTCAGGGATGAGAGCTGTTATAAAATGTTAACTGAGGAGGTAATAATGCGATCAAAGTGGGATCATACTTATGAGAACTCTGAAAGAAACAACGACTTAACAATTGTACAGACCTGCATGCTCTCATTGATCCCAGCTTTCTATCCAATATTTGTACGACTGACAACACAGAAGTACGCCCACGACGCAGAAAACAAACGACAATCCAGCCAATGGAAAAGTTCACACTGGTCTCGACCAATAAAAGCGAGGCATGTCGAGAGCAGCATCAAGTCCATGTAGATTTTTATAAAAAACAAAAGTGAGTTGTTAACAAATATGTGTCTTCGGATCACAAAGTTGATTCTGGCTGAGGACATGGAGCATCTACTACAAAATGAGAGAAAAAAAGCTGCGAGACAATGGTGGAACAAGATGGCTTCTCCACCTCAAAAATGCACTAGTTGACGCCTGGACATTGCCAACAACAAAGTGTTGCTATCCTCCCTATTTACGAAACCTTCAAAGTGCCATGTTCTTCTTCTATCCAAAGCTAACGAAGCTGAGGGAAGCTGTCAGATGATGGAGGACATTCCTGGAAATTCGCAGGTCGTTCTCAGCTCGCTGGAAGAAAATAACTTCCAGTAACGCTTCCGGAAGTTGCATCACCGTTGGGATCGTTGCCAGTGCTCAAAATGGATCTTTGAACGTGATGGTGGCCACTAACTTGTAAGGTTCGACAATGATTCAAAACAAATATCCTCGCCTCCAGTATTTGTGTTTACTGTGCTCCGTATTTATGATTGTGCAGTTTTATAAGAGAAATGCTTATGTACCGTTATTCTACAAACTATGTTCCTGACCTGATCTGACCTATATTAATCCAACCTAAGAAGCAATTAGTCAATCAGACGTAAATACAAAAGATGCGTAATTTGCGAAAGAATCGCAGTTTAGAACAAACATAATTAGCGCAACGCGCACTATGAGAACGAAAAGAGACACAAGGAAGCAAATGTAAATAACGAAACCGATGCTATATAAGCATTAGAAAGGAATTTGACACTATCATAAAAAAAAAATAGAAGTACAAAATGAAAGAAATAGAGAAAAAGATAGGAAATATATACTTGCATAAGAATGACAATGGAACTGGCAATACCAACACAACCTTATGTGTTATTTGTTATATAATGAAAGCGGACTTGAAAATTGTCAACTCGCTTGCCCTGTTCCTGCCCACACGAATCGTCCTTGTTTCTCAAACCAAGCCTGATGGCTTAACTACACCTGTCGGGGCAAGTGACAGCTCAGCGGCACGTGTGCATGTCACCATTGACTATGCACCTGATGTTCATACAAGTCTGACCAGTTAAATCATTTGATGTTGGTCGGAGTCATCTATTTTAACTGATGTGTTCTTTTTATAGTTGTAGAATATCTTGCGACATAAACATTGAGTTATAGATTTTTGTGTGGGTTATCATCATTGCACTTGAAACACGTCCATATGTGCTCAGATCCCCTCCTCAGCAAGTCTTGCAGTGTCCATCGACTGACGACTCCAATTCTGTGTTGGTTGATAAGTCTTCTTATACGCCCACTAAGTTTCTCGTTTTTGGCTGTGCCCATCGTAACTCCCATCTCTTTCATCTGAAGGTGTGACGTGGACTCATGGTTGTTGAAGTCCTGTGTTTTTCCCACATCTCGTAGGGCACTGATGATGTCTGTCCGATCCATTGGTTGATGGTCTTCAATGACAGCGCAGCTAGCCAACTTGTCTGCTCTTTCATTTCTTTTTGTCCAGTGTGACAATACACGAGAACGTGCCCCTGAATGATATCATGCACCGGTATCAACTTCTCGCCAGTGTTGATATCGGCAAGAACGCAGGCATGTTTGATGACAACTTCTACGAGGCCTACCCATGATTTGTATCTCCTTAGCCTGTCACCTTTCTCTGCGTTAAGCAGTTGGTGCAATGGATGTTCTTTATCTGCACTTATCTTATAGTATGTATGCTAGCGCCCTCCAGATCTTGATCCTGTCATTTGTGGTTGTCTCTCGTACACCCCAAGATAATACTCATCGCTCCATTTTGTACTTTCTGTAGCCTGTAGATCTGTATTGCACTAGCAGTGAGGATTGCCCCGGGCATACTCGACTGGTGCGAGGTCCAGTCCCTGGAACAGAAATATAAGTAGCCGCTGCTCAACAGTGTCAGCTGCCATGACCTTCAAGGCGGCTAATCCTTTGCGGGATTTTGTTATCACATCGTCGACGTGGTCTCTAAAACACAGACTGTGATTAAACTAAATTCTAAGGTATGTCATCAACCTTTCCCTGGTCACCTCGTCAGCCCCTATTCGTACCACCCACGTTTACGTGCTAACCATATGGTTAATAAGGGAAAACCAAGCCTATGATGCTGCAGTAGGATTAGCCAAAACACCTGATAACCACACCAGGATGAGATGCGAACAAGTTCGTCTTGCATTGTGGAGGCGGTTTCCCGTCTGCCTCTTCCTTGTCGACATACCAGAATGTCATCATCAAAAGTCATATTTCTTTCCCTCACATCCAGATGATATAAAAATTAAAAAATACAAAAAAATGGTATGTTAGAAGCTTTACGTGATAAGTGGACGACACAGACTAATCGACGTTTCGGCCCAATAGGCCTTCAGCAGGAACAAACAAGACAAACACACACACACAACTAATAACGAAACATTCAAAACAAAAATATTCGAAATATGTTAAAGAAAATATCTATCCTGTGTGTATGAAAAGGAAATGGTAACAAAAGTGTGGCTGTCGTGAATGTGCAGAAATGTGCGCAAATACACACCAAACCAGAGGAGTTCACATAGGGATCAGTGTGCAAACACAAATGAGAAAGAATAGAACAGTAGACAGGTGCTCAAAAGGCGGTAAGAGTGAGATGTCTGAGAGTGGGGTACAATAAAAACCAATGAGGTGTAAGGAGCACAGAAAAAATGTATAGAGGAGAACACCGAAGTGTCTCATAAGGGACTAGAGGAGAAGAACTATAAATAGCATGGCATAGTAGATAGACCAAAGATCCCAAATATGTGCAGTAGAGAAGGCTATGCAAAAGGGAAGGAGCAACCAGAAGGAAACTATGTGTATGAGTGTGATACATTCATGCCTCGTGGGGTCAGCGAACCATACTGGACTATGAGGCGATTTTCCAAAATAAATCGGCTGCGGTCGCCAGAGTAACAAAGGACAATTCCAGTGACACGGATAAAAACTGTTCTTTCCTAACGGGTCCCTAGAACAGTTTTTTACGGGTCTCTAGAACGAGTTGATGTACCGTGATCGCTATTGTGTACACGTTAAATAGAACTGGTGACTATTACTGCAATTTACGCCATGTAAATTGAGTTCCTTCAATTATTGCCCTAAATTAGCATAATTATAATGGCATCCAATATCTTAGTTATTTGCGTTATAATTTGCGAAAAAAACATGGGTTTGCTGTTAATTAACATCTCTTATAGTTTTGTTCTAGTTTTGTCTTATAAAAAGACGCAGCGCGGTGATTCTAAGTAGGCACTAGATAAGCTTGCCTCCGACTGACTGTGCTTCTATGTTTCGTTCAAAGGATAGAACGCCATCTTATTAGCTGCTCGCTTTTTGTTATTGTAACCAAGATTGGAGAAATGACTTTATAAAGTTCCCCTACAAACTGCAAGCTCGATAGATGCCATTGTACTGTTGTTGTAAGTTTGACCTCCACAGACACTGAAGGCTGTTTATTAGTAGCGATTCGAATTATTTGAACTGACTGTTATACGACGGTTATACGACGGTTATACGACGGGAATACGACGGGAATACGACGGCTGGTTGTACACTGACATTTAATAGAGCTAGAACATGATTGGGTTATGTTTTCTGAAAAAAATATTAGAACAATCGTGGCCTCTGTTGCCTCCTCTGGAACTCTGCCTCTGCCCGAGGACAGGATCTTTTAAGGGTCTCTAGAACAGTTTTTACGGGTCTCTAGAACAGTTTATACAGGTCTCTAGAACAGTATTTACGGGTCTCTAGAACAGTTTTTACGGGTCTCTAGAACAGTTTATACGGGTCTCTAGAAAAGTTTTTACGGGTCTCTAGAACAGTTTTTACGGGTCTCTAGAACAGTTTTTTAACGGGCCCCTAGAACAGTTTTTACGGGTCTCTAGAACAGTTTTTTTAACGGGCCCCTAGAACAGTTTTTACGGGTCTCTAGAACAGTTTTTACGGGTCTCTAGAACAGTTTTTACGGGTCTCTAGAACAGTTTTTACGGGTCTCTAGAAAAGTTTTTACGGGTCTCTAGAACAGTTTTTACGGGTCTCTAGAACAGTTTTTACGGGTCTCTAGAACAGTTTTTACGGGTCTCTAGAACAGTTTTTTAACGGACCCCTAGAACAGTTTTTACGGGTCTCTAGAACAGTTTTTTTAACGGGCCCATAGAACAGTTTTTTACGGGTCTCTAGAACAGTTTTTTAACGGGCCCCTAGAACAGTTTTTTACGGGTCTCTAGAACAGTTTTTTACGGGTCTCTAGAAGTACTTTGATCTTCTATAGCATTTGTATAGTACTTTGACAGTTGGCTCATGTGATTGTAGTGTTTCACTCCTCCTCTTACAACTGTTAATATCATCATAAAATTAGTATCGGCCACATAATTAATATCATCATAAAATTAGTATCGGCCACATAATTAATATCATCATAACATTAGTATCGGCCACATAATTAATATCATCATAACATTAGTATCGGCCACATAATTAATATCATCATAACATTAGTATCGGCCACATAATTAATGTCATCATAACATTAGTATCGGCCACATAATTAATATCATCATAACATTAGTATCGGCCACATAATTAATATCATCATAATATTAGTATTGGTAACTTAATTAATATGGTGGCACCGATAGCTCAGTAGTTAGTGAACTGGACTACAAAGGACAAGATGTAGGATTCGATCCCAATCGACGGCTACCAGTTTACCCAGCCTTTAATGGGTACTGGATTTTTTTCTGGGAAAGTAAAACATCACGGGCGTAATACCGACCACATTACCCCAAAAATCATGTGCTGAGGGTCTGTGAAATTTATGGTCACTAACACTTTATTCCTTATACGCCACTTGGCATGACGGGGGGTACTTTACTTTTACTTACATAATTAATATCATCATAACATTAGTATCGGCAACATAATTAATATCATCATAACATTAGTATCGGCCACATAATTAATATCATCATAACATTAGTATCGGCCACATAATTAATATCATCATAACATTAGTATCGGCCACATAATTAATAACAAAAGGAAACATCTAAACTAAAACAGACGGCAACATATGTCGGTCAGTGCAGAAGAGTTGAACTGGTGTGTCTGTTTGTGACTTCAAGAAATGGCTCTGGATGGACAAGACCATATTGATAAACAAAGAACTGATGACAAACAAATGAATGATTTCCTCTTTTGATCATTTACAACAGAACACCAGAAAAAGGTTAGTGCACTAAGGAGTGAAAAGAACTCAATCCAGGACGGACTGATGACCTCGCCCATGCACAATGAGGTACGACCAGCAAAGGCACAGTTGTTTGTTTTCATCTCAGAATGGCATTTTCGTACTAATCCTCCGTTGTTATTATTGTTATAATTCATGGATGAAGATGTCATGAGCCTAGCAAATTCTTAAAAGTATTTGACAGAAGTGACGTCACTTTGTGACATCAAACATAAAATGTACAATTGTTGGCTAAAATCAATATTTTTGTGTAAATGATATTTGGGTACTTAATGCTCGTAACAAACAAAAACAAAAAAAAAGATGAAAGATTATCAAATCTGAGAGCTTCTGGCTATGCAATTTGTAATTTGTAACCACAAAAGTTTTAACATTTTAAACTAGAGCTTCTTGTCATCACTTTGAATGTTTCATGCAGTATGTGTATTTAATCTTTCTGTAGAGACAATGGAACAAATCAAGTATTTGTGTTATTGAGTTATTGAGTTATTTGCGGGTCATCATCATTGCACTCCGAACATGTCCATAGGTGCTCAGATCCCCTCCTCAGCAATTCCCTCAGTGTCCAGCGACTGACGACTCCAGTTCTATGTTGGTTGATAAGTCTTCTTACACGGCCACCAAGTTTCTTATTTCTGGCTGTGCCCAT
Organism: Megaustenia siamemsis; assembly: GCA_032433765.1. Classification (NCBI taxonomy): domain Eukaryota; kingdom Metazoa; phylum Mollusca; class Gastropoda; order Stylommatophora; family Ariophantidae; genus Megaustenia; species Megaustenia siamemsis. The sequence continues at coordinate 94,153,496 of JAVIAB010000051.1, forward strand.
CTTAACTCCCATTTCCATCATCCGAAGAAGCGACGTTGATCTGTGTTTGTCGAAGTCCTGTGCTCTTCCCACATCTCGGAGTGCATTGATGACGTCCGCCCGATCCATCGGTTGCCCGTCCTCAACGACAGCGCAGCTAGCCAACCTGTCCGCTCTGTCAAAAGTATTTGTGTTTAATGACTGTGTTATCACAAGTGGATGTCCTGATTTCCACGTAAGCCTCTCCTATTATATTTCAGCCACTGCACTAGACTTGACAAGTACTCATGTGAGGGAGAGAGCTGAACTAGATCATGTGTAGGCCTGTAGTGGACAGTTTGATTCTGCAACACCGATTAGTGAACCCTGGATATCTCTGATCCAGCGCTGGGTTCTCCAGATATCCTCTATTTGTCTTTCATCATTGATTCATTCTTTCCGTTAGAAAGCAGCACCCAGAAAGCTGGACTTCGCTCTTTCATTTGACAACTTGTGGGAATTGTTTGCTTCCATTGTTATTTATTTTGGTGGTTTGTTATTTCTTCTTTTTCTTCTTCTTTCCTTACTCATCTGCCTTTCAGCGTCGAGGGGAGATATAATTTGCGGTCTTTTGCTCTTCTGTTCGTCTCTGCTGCTGTTATGTTTCCTAGTGCTTCTAATATTCCATCGACCCATCTTTTTCGTGGTCGACCCTTTGGTCTGGTGTTCTCACAACGTTTGTTGAAGGCTCGTTGTGTTGTGTTTTGTTCTTTCTGCCTTGTTACGTGGCCAAACCATTTTATCTGGTGTTTCCTTATATATTCTACGGCGGGGGCTATTCCTAGCTTTTTTCTCAGTTCTTCATTTCTGATCTTATCTCTCAGACTGTTTCCTGTCATTCGTCTAACACATTTCATCTCTGTAGAGGTCATTTTTCTTATTGTTCTTGCATCTAGGGTCCAGGTCTGGCATTGGTAGCACAACGTTGGGATGAAGATTGTATTGTAGAGTGCTCGTTTTGCTCGTTTGTGCTCGTATTTCCAGAGTTATTTCCTTGTTGGACAATAGTGGTGATAACTGTCATTTCTTGCTTTCTTAATAAAAAAAAAATATTTGTTTCCATTTCAGAACTAACAAAGTTTAACAGATTTTAAAAAAAAATCTAGTCCACAAGAAAAAGTTTTTTAATGTGTAAAAAAAAAAGACAAAGAAATGAACCTATAATTACTTTTTCATTACATTTTGAGTTATTTGTTTTGAATACACAAAGTGGTACGTTATAAGTGTCAAATACTGACGACTCTAAATTCTTCCTTTTGTGTTCAAGTGATGGATTGGAACAATCAAACGGAATTACAGGTAACGAATGTCAAGAAAGTGCGCACATCTGTAGTGCATGCACTATACAAAATGAGTTACCCTCTCAGTTTATATCAACATCTCTGGTCTAATTTGTGCACTTGGTCGTGCCGAAGCGCTAATTCATGCTTCTGTTACAGGCGCATCATGAATTAAGGGACTTCACCTTGTGGAGCTCTAAAAGCTATTTCATTGTGATGAAATGTTACACGAAAGATAACTCTAATTGTAACGTAACTAAGGAAACGTAACTAGTGAAGAACTTGCAGGAGTAACACAAATTATAATTAAACTTATGAAGAACAATGTTAAAGCAATGAGAGGGGAAACACAGAGCTCGATGGGGCTTTTGTATTTCCTGTTGAATCTGTGGGCATAATTTATGATGGAGACTCTCAACTTAAGTGGAAAAATAATGAATGATCAGCGGGGAGTGTGCGTGACAATACCGCGGCAGGAGAAATTGGCTGTCTATGAATTTCAGGTTCAAAACTTCAGGGAAATAAGATAATTCATTTTATGGCAGGCACAAATATTGATGTATTTGTGAAAACAAAACTAAATTACCAGGAATCGTTAAGTCAAGTCTAAGAAAACTTTCCATCATAAATGAGCCAACCAGGTCTGGTGTTGTGCTGGCACTACGATTAGCCATCTGTTTGTGACAGATATATCCTCCATGATTACTTGTTTACTTCATCTGAAGCAGTGGAAAACAATTGTAGAGAATGACTTTTCCTTTTTAAATTATGGATTGCTCTTAAAATAGACCAACTTCATATAACCTCGTTAACATCAAATAGAAGCAAGCACTTCTTAAAATTAGAATAAAAGTGGGTACTTTATTATAAAAGTGCGGAGAGGGAATACAACGTAGTCTACAACACTAAATGCTGCGTGAATACCTAATACACTGTCTGGCCAAATCCATTTAGGGATTCCCAAAGGGCTAATGGCTGACAGGAAATTCCCGGAAAACCAACAAATGTGACGTTTTCAGGTTTGCGAGCAGGGGTGCTTGTGTGTAGTGTGACGTCAGCCGTTTATAGATCCGATAGCTGATACTGTCACGCTAGTTGTACGGTTCTCCTGTTTTATTGTGACTCCGCGAACCTTTAGGAGCCGCGATAGCTCAGTAGTTAGTGAACTGGACTACCACGGACAAGAGGTAGGGTTCGATCCCAACCGACGGCTTCCGGGTTCACCCACCCTTAAATGGGTACCGGATTTTTTTCTGGGAAAGTAAAGCAGCATGGGCGTAATACTGACCACATTACCCAAAAATCATGTGCCGAAGGTCTGTAAAATATAGGGTCACTAACACCATATTTCCCTATACGCCACTTGGCGTGACGGGGGTACTTTACTTTACTTTACCGCGAACCTTTGGAAATCTATAGATGGCACTGGTCGGACATTACTGGGCATGTCAGTCTTCAAGCCAAAAATTCACGTTCTTGTCGATGAACCTTGAACATGACAACACAAATGTGCTTCAACATCACTCAGAGTTCTCTCTCTCTCTCTCTCTCTCTCTCTCTCTCTCTCTCTCTCTCTCTCTCGACTATCTCATGAAGTCAGCTGTCTGTTTAAGCGAATCGATTGCCCCATATAGTTTTTCTTCCAGGGAAGTGGGCGTGGACCACATTGCTCTTCTCAGGTCTGTGTACTGGGGGCAATCCTGTAGAACAATGTTTTGTAGTCATATTGTCCAGTGTACAGTGGCATAGGCTGGTTGTACCTATTTTGAATTTGGTGAACATGTGATTTCTCATTCTATTGTGGCCAGTGCGTAGACGAAGTATGATGATTTCATCCCTCCTTGATAGTTGGTGGTATCCGTCCCTCTCGTTATGCTTTGAGTGTTCTCGTTTCCATTTTACATGGAACTGACCCTTGAAGATGGATTTGGCTTCATCATAACTGAGCGGATGGTTCTCTTGTGGCAATCTCCCTCCCTCTTTAGCTAATTTGTCTGCGCGTTCGTTCCCGTGTATATTACAGTGTGATGGTATCCACTGAATGACTACTCTCTGGAAGTTATTGCATAGTTGGTCCAGGGTTGTTCTCAAGTCATCTAGTTCATTGTTATTAAGGCTTTTTAGAGCTGATAATACTGACAATGCATCAGCCAGAATCACCAATGTATTGAGCATGTCATTTTTGTGTTGAGTAGCCAGTGTTGCAGCATCTCTGATATCATCAGTTTCTGCTTTAAAGTTGTTTGAAAATTTTCCAGTAGCTATTGACTTGGTAATTTTCGTCCTGGTTATTCAGCGTCAAGAACACACCACCCCCTCCATTTCTGGTGGCATTTGTAGCAGAGCCATCTGTGTATATGTGGGACCAAGAGTCCTGTGGGTAGGTATCGTGTATGTGTTTTTCTGCTACGTGTTTTCTTTCTGTGTCTGATTGGGTGCCTTTTTTCATGATTCCTGTTATATTTACCTTAAGTTCTGGTATTTTATGCTTTCCATGAGGAGACATATCAGATGGGCCAATGGGTTTCGATTTTGTTTTGGAAAGTCCTGGGTTTTCAGTAGTTAGTTCATTGGCGAATGCAGCGAAGTTGTTCCTCTTTAGTCGTACAATTCCGGAACCAGTTATTCTTTGGTGCATGGGGTGGCTAAGGAGCCTTCTATATTTCTCCGCTTGTTCAATACTTTAGTGTCCCGTCTGTCATCTAAGGGTTGTAAACCTGCTACTGTTTCTAGAATCATGATAGGTGTAGATTTCATAGCACCAGTGATGATACGGGCAGCTTGGTTCTGTGTTCTGTTAATTTTGCTAAGATGTGATTTGGAAGCCATAGCCTAGGCTGTGATTCCATACTCTAGAACTGGTCTGACTCTTCCTACATATAGTCTTTTCAAAATATTGCTGTCTGCCTCCAATCCGTTCCTGCCAATTTCTTCATAATATTTGTCCGTTTTCTGGCTTTTTCCTTGCTCTGTCTATCTGATTTTTCCAAGTCATTCTGCGATTCATGGTGACGCCAAGATATGTTGGGTTTTGGTCAATAGGGAGTGTATGATCTTTTATCTTCAAGTTTGCAGAGAGTGTGTTTCTTGATAGGCTGAAAATTGTGTATTTATTTTTTTTTCGTTGATTGGTAAGAACCAGGTGTTCGTCCATTTTTCAAGTTCACCTAGGGCATCTTGCATCATGGGTCCAGCCACCGATATACTTTCCTCGCGAGCCCATAACGCCAGATCATCTGCGTATATTGCTGAGTGTATTCTGGGTGGAATGTCGATTACAATGTCACTTATGAAAATTAAAAGGAGTGTTGGGGACAAGACTCCGCCTTGTGGGACACCTTGTTCGATAGAGACCTTCTTCCTTAGTTGACCTTGAACTTGTACTCTGGCCGTTCTATTCTCAAGACATTGAGAGACCCAATTCAATAAACGACCCTGGATGCCAAGTCTAAAAAGCTTGTTCTTTAAACCCTCTCACCAAACCATATCAAAAGCCTTCTCCATGTGACCCACACTGCCAGTGTGTGTTTCTTTTCTTGTAGAGCAGCCTCTATTTCCTGTGCAATGTAGGTGACCAGGTCTTCAGTTGATCTGTGCTGACGGAAGCCACTTTGTTGTGGTACGATTTGTTGTTTTGTCTCCAAATGCCACATAAGTCTTCTGTTAACCAGCATTTCCATGAGTTTACTCAGGCAGCTCAGTAGGCTAATTGGTCTGTAGCTACTTGGGTCTAGTGGGTCTTTTCCATGCTTGAGGATGGGCACCATAGTAGCTTCTTTCCAAGTTGCCGGCACATGACCTCTCTTCCAGCTAGCATTTATTATCCTTAGAAGCTGGTTCTTGGCTTTCTGTCCCAGATTTATGAGCATTTCGTTGGAGATTCCATTTTTACCAGGGAAACTTTTGACCTTCAATTCTTTGAAGGCAACATCGAATTCAGTTGGGGTAACGATGGTCGTCTGATGCTCTTCTGGTGCTAAAGGCATGTGTTTTGCATCTTGGATTTCCCGTCTTGCAGCTTTCTGTTTGTCTATTGGAATGTTTATTCTACTAATGTTTTTATAAGTCTCTATTAGTAGATTTGCTGCCCTTTTGACTGTGAGGATGTTTTGATTGTGTGTTAATGATATTGGAGGTCGGCAGTTTTTTTCGTCGCTCAGAGCTTTCGCAAGTTTCCATAGTTTATGACCTTTTTTGTCTAGATTAAGGCTCTCTGTTTTGTCTATCCAGATTTGTCTTGCTGATATCATGACCTCACGTCTGTATTTGGCCGAGGCTGCTTTGTAGGCAATGTTGTTCCCTGTGCTGTGTGATGTTTCAGCTAGTTCTCTGGCAGAGTCCAGTTCCTCTTCCAGTCGTTGTATTTTCCTGTTCCAGTATGGCTTGTAGTTTCTTCTTGCTCCTCTAGGAATGGATTCTTTAGCAGCTCTCAGAATTCTATTTGTTAACCGCTCTATCATATTATTGACCTTCTTTTCGTGGGTGTTGATAGGCGCAGTATATGCATCAGTGAGCCTTGCAAACTTTGCCCAATCTGTTCTCTTATAGTTCCAGCGGGGAAGAGGTATTTGCAACTCCTGTTTGTGAGCAAGAGCCACTGAATGTTTGACTGGTCTATGGTCACTATCTCCAAGTTGGTTTAACACTTTTCTGGTTATTTTGATAGATATGTCTCCAGTTGCAAATGCTAGGTCGGGAGTGGAAGTTGTTTTCCATCTTCTTGAGTAGAAGGTTGGGGGGTCCTCCCTAGAGTTTATGAGGAATAGGTTGTTGTCTATTTCCCATTCTTCCACTTCTTCACCTCGAACATTGGACTCCTTATATCCCCATCTTTCAGAGTGGCTGTTAAAGTCTCATAGTACCAGACACTTTGATGGTGTTATTTCCATTGACTCCAGCTTTAGTAATTTGGCATTTGGACAGTGTATATTAAATATCCTTATTATGCGGAGTTAATGTATCGGTCTGTACCAATGATCTCTGCCTCTCCGTTTGTGACTACATCTATCAGTTTTGCTGGGATGGAATTTTTAATAAGTATAAGAATTCCACCCTTGTGACCTTCCCTGTCTTGTCTAATTGCTTGGTAGCCCCTGATCATAAATCTAAGCTGAGGATTAAGGTGAGTTTCCTGGATGCAGGCAACGTCTGTCTCCTCCTCTGTTAGTCTGATTGTTAGAGCTTGTTTTTTGTGGTATATGCCCTCTGCATTCCAGTGTATTATATTCAGCTGTTTCTTGAAGCCTTTCCGGTCAGCGGTAGTTTCTATCATAATTAGAGTCTGTTAGATCCAGTCTGATTGATTACTTGTTAAAACGTTGCACTGTGTTCTGCGCCAGTGGCCCAGTGCATCCGATTTCAGCCAGCATTTTATTCAGGTTTGCTTTCCTTGGCCTTTGATTGTCCCCAATTTTCCTGCAAGGGAGCTGATTGTCTTTTCTGTATGGGGATTCTGCCCTTAGATGGTCGGCCCTCCCAGGCTTACGAGCATCATCTGCCCAAGCTTGATGTAGTAATTAGTTGGTGATTAGACCATCATCATCACACATCAAACAACAGACTATAAGACCCTCATAACTATCACGAACTTCCGGGAGTCTCACCGATGCTGACAAGTCATGTTATGTCATGTCATGCAATGACATTTTAAACTAAAAGTTCTACCAGATATATACGAATATATGATGAAACATATAATTTACTCTTTGGATAGTTTGTCAAAGAAGGTGTTGATCTCCTCCTGCGCTAGTGGACGCATGGTTGTTTACTAATTTGGTTCATTTAAGACAGCGTCCACAAGAGTCAGAGTGAAATGAATCTCCATTGTCGCCAACCTTCGATGCAGGGAGAAAGCACAACAAGATTGTGTTCTGAGCTTATACTCCAGGCATTGTGCTAGTAAAAGCTAAACTATAACGGCCGCCGTTGTGAACGAACGAAATTCTGCAAATTCAGATCTTGGCCGTTGGGCTTTGTTCAAACGTAAACAAGCCACTCAGAGTTCAAGAATGCTATATTTGATGTCCACTCGTCAATCACAAATCTGTGATGAAGTCTTAGAAATGTTTTCTTATTTGACATTGCGAGTTTCATTCCTGCTGCATAACTTGGTTACTGCGCTGTAGGGGGAAAATCCGCAGCAAAAGATAAGGGAAAAGTTCGTTAGTAGGATACCGTTATATGTTGTCACTTGAGAGGTAACTCTGGCAGGAAAGGTTCGTTATTAGGATACGGTTTGATGTAACATTTAAGGTAACTCTGGCAGGAAAGGTTCGTTATTAGGATACGGTTTGATGTAACATTTAAGGTAACTCTGGCAGGAAAGGTTCGTTATTAGGATACGGTTTGATGTAACATTTAAGGTAACTCTGGCAGGAAAGGTTCGTTATTAGGATACGGTTTGATGTAACATTTAAGGTAACTCTGGTAAGGAAAATTTCGTCAGTAGGATACCGTTATATGTTGTCACATGAGAGGTAACTCTTGTAGGAAAAGTTTGTTAGTAAGATACCGTTTGATGTTACATGCGAGTTAATTGGTGGGAAAAACTCGTTAGTAGGTTACAGTTAGATGTTACATGCGAGTTAACTGGTGGGAAAAACTCGTTAGTAGGTTACAGTTACGATGTTACATGCGAGTTAACTGGTGGGAAAAACTCGTTAGTAGGTTACAGTTACGATGTTACATGCGAGTTAACTGGTGGGAAAAACTCGTTAGTAGGTTTCAGTTACGATGTTACATGCGAGTTAACTGGTGGGAAAAAACTCGTTAGTAGGTTTCAGTTACGATGTTACATGCGAGTTAACTGGTGGGAAAAACTCGTTAGTAGGTTACAGTTAGATGTTACATGCGAGTTAACATGTGGGAAAAACTCGTTAGTAGGTTACAGTTACGATGTTACATGCGAGGTAACTGACTACAAACAAGTGCAGCTTTGTGCGAAGATCAATGAAAGCAAAAAGCAGAGACGTCTAGATTAAATGTGAGCTGAAGACGAATGTCAGGGTCGACATGTGACAAGTTTAGTCACACTTGGAGACGTCACAAGAAACGTTTGTGACGTCATTGACAGTGAGTAGAACAGTGACCGAATTGAGGGTGTTCTTAAAGTTTGATCGAACCCTGAGTTTTTTAAAGAAGCTGACAGGTCCAATGTAACAGAGAGAGAGAGAGAGAGAGAGAGAGAGAGAGAGAGAGAGAGAGAGAGAGAGAGAGAGACAGACAGAGAGAGAGAGTAATGAGTACAGACAAATGTGATTATTAGTGAAACCACTTAATGAGAAGACGATACAACTGGTACAACTTATAATGAACATTTAATCTGAAGACTGAAATATTATCAAATGACGCGAGTGCCTGGAATTAAATTATACGTCATCTATGCAGATATTCTCTAAACGTAGTATGCAAGTAGCTGTGAATTGTCTTATGCCTTGTCTCAAGAACAATAACAAATATATCTTATTCTGGATGTGGATATAGTGTCCAGTTATCGAATGATTATTGATCGCAGATCGAACTGTCTAATGGTTTCTATGTGTTTTCTGCAGCATGGGATTGTGTAACAACAATCATAGACAGCGTCATAGAGTGTTTGCTTCATCGTTGGAGGTAGCAAATCAAACACCATCGACAGATTTTCTGTATTCCAACCTCTTATTTTTAAAATATTGAACAAGAGAATAGGCGTGCGGACAAGAGAACTCGATGGTATGTGGCAGCAACGAACAAAAACTGAAAGATTATATCAGCACAGAGGGTCCAACGTCAAAATTAACAATAACACCTATCAACACATTTTGTGTCGACTCGAAGACGCAGTTTTGATTACGTTAAAAGTTGAGTAACACAGCTTTCTAGTTATACTTCATAACTTCAGCTTTCTATTTATACTTCATAACTTCAGCTTCTAGTTTACTTCACAACTTCAGCTTTCTAGTTATACTTCACAACTTATCTGGTTAAATATCTTGTTTGCATCTAAAGGTCTCTCACTACACAGAACTATGGCTGTCTATGAATCTACAAACTGTGTATAGTGGTTGCATTAAAATGTCTGAGGAAACTGCCGATGGTGTAAACTCTTCAGGTTCGGTAAGAAAATTCACACAATTTCTTGGGTTACCACAAAATTATAAACACGACAATCTAACGTCTGTACATTTTCTCTTCAGAAATGCATTAAATTCACACACATCTATCATTTCGGAAAGTCGTATCTAAACAGGACTCAAACTCATCATGCAAATCTGTTCTTGAACTCAACACTACTTTCTGTGACATGGCCTTTTGCATACACCAGTTTGAGATTCTCTAATGAAGATTCAACATTCTTAAACATGACCAACATCTGACTCAACATTCCGTAATAGACATACACACATACCTGGCTTATTGACATATTGGCTATTGTTCATTGGCCAGTAGCTGTTTTCATGTACCGATAATTGCTGTACAGTTTGGCTCTCATGTATGATCCATCCAAGGTGAATTATATCAAGGCTCCGTGGTTGCATCATTTGTTATATGCCACGAGGACACAATATAACAATTACGTGAATTGGCCAAATTTTGATCTTGTGTCAATGTTGACTTAATCTTAATTTGTATATCTTTCACAAATAAATTGATATATTAATAATTATCTCCATCATGACAGATGGACAAACATTTGTACAGATCAATATACAGTGAATTATTAGAAGAAATAAAAATCAATAGAGTACATTATGCAAGCGAATTCGCACAGAATGACAAGGAGGAGTAACAAATGGGGATCCTATTCTCTGCCTAATTTATTTAGTTAAATATACTTCAATGCAGGTAGAGCTCCACAGGTACAATCAAGATGAACGGCACATGCTGATAGCAGATAAACGTTTGAGTTAGATAACCTGCGTACTAGGAAGCTATTCGTAAAACATGACAATTGTCTCATTGCAAGAGAAGAGGAGAAAGACTCGGTCTGGACACAACAAAAAGGAGAACACTGAAGATGGATGTCAGCCTTGGGCATCTGTGAGGGATAGCTATGAACCAATAGCAGTTGTGACATTTTGTTGTTGATCCGCAGTCATTTACTGCTCTGTGACTCTACTAAAAGCAGAATGATGATCCTCTCCACAAGCCATCATGAGTGGTCCAGTCCACGAGCCTCTAAAAAGTGGTCCAGTCCACAAGCCTTCAAAAGTGACCCGGGCCAGAATCCATCTGGAGTGATCCGGTCCACAAGTCATCAGGAGTGGCCCGGTCTATAAGTCACCATTAGTGGCAAACTTCCACAACTAAAGCATGCACTAAAAAATGCTTGATGGCAGAAAGTGAATCATACGACAGTCAATGTAATTTTTCTACTTCAAAAGGAAAAGAAGTCGGTATGCGTTTCAAAATGAGAGGAATTTGAGGAAATTGGAATTGTAAATCAAACACAGGTGTAAATAGATACCGAATCCAAGAAAAGAGTACAGAATCATTGTTATAATGACCATAATATTTGAACACAAAAAGATGATTAAACTCTTAGCACAGACCTTTATGGGAGCCGCGATGGCTCAGTGGCTAGTGAACTGGACTACTAAGGACAAGATGTCGGGTTCGACGTCCTGATCGACGGCTTCCAGGTTCACCCAAGTAAAGCGGCACAGGCGTACTACTGACCAAATTACTCAAAAAATCCTGTGCTGAAGGTATATACAAATTGTGTGCACTTTCATCATATTTCCTATACACCTCGTGGCGTGACAGTGGTATTTACTTACAGATTATTAAACAATTTTTGAAATGCCTAAACTGAGGCTTCTACCACTGTGCACATGTGGACCATCAGACATTTATTACATGATTGCCTCATCGATTACGAACATAAACTTTATATCAATAACAATTATTAATTGAACATTTTAAAAAATGTACTGAACTAAAATGGAGGTCTAGGTGATGGTAAAACGCTTTGACGGTGAAAAAACTTGAATGTGGACACAAGTAGAAGGATGATGCGCTTCAGTTGGTTGATAGATTGTGCCAAGAGCTAGTAACATGATAGTTACACATAAACACACATAAACACACATAAACACACATAAACACACATAAACATACATAAACACACAGAAACAAACTTGTGTTCAATGTCACGCTGATATCATGGAGTACTCAAACTAAGACTGAACCTTGCCTACTTCAGTTAATGAAATAAATAAAATTTTAGACACAAAATTTAGTAATTTATTAGAAGGTAAGGCATTTCAAGACCAAATGTTATGCTATTTAATGCTGAAAATCGGAACATTTTTTGTGCTAATTAACTCTCTACGTGCAAAATAAACTGAATATTCAAATGAAAAATATATTTTACAGCATTTAATTTATTTCATGTAAAAATTTCGAAATTAGAACAGGTGTAAGACAAGGTTGCGTCCTATCCCATCTACTGTTTATTACATACATGGACTACATATGCAAGTTAACCAACCCATCAGAGACAGAGGAGATCAATAAGCTTCTATTTGCAGAGGATCTGGCACTAAAACATGGAAAAATAGAAGACCTACAAGAACACCAAATAGACTCAACGTCACAGGCACAAAATACAACATGAAAATCAACAAAACAGAAGTCATGAAATTCGCAAAAGAGAAATAGAACATCAGCATAACTATAGAAGTGAGGCAACTAAAGCAAGTAGATGAATCTAAATACATAGGTAGTCAGGACTCAAGATGCAACAAAGCTTGTCAAATCATTGGACAGCAATCACCACTATTGCCCAACATGGAAATAACTCTAGAGGCAAAACGGGCACTTAACAATACAATCTTCATCCCAACGTTGTGTTACCAATGCCAGTCCTGACCCTAGATGCAAGAACTATAAGAAAAATAACATCTACTGGGATGAAATGTGTTAGACGAATGACAGGAAACAGTCTGAGAGATAAGATCAGAAATGAAGAACTGATAAAAAAGCTAGGAATAATTCCTGCTATAATATACAAAAAGCAACTGATAAAATGGTTTGGCCACGTGACAAGACAGAAAGATCAAAACACAACAATCCTTCAATAAACGTTGCAAGATAACCAGACCCAATGGTCGACCACGGAAAAGATGGATTGACGGAATATTAGAAACACTAGGAAACATAACATCATAATAGTGGCGAACAGAAGATCAGAAGTCTGCAAGTTATATCTCCCATCGACGCTGAATGGAAACATGAGCAAGGAAAGAAGAAATGTATAAACAATTATTGAAAGACACAAGTATAAGATAACACGTGTAATGAAATTTGTAAGAAAAGCTGAAAACAAAACCTGAAGAAAAAAGATTAGAAATGAAGCCTTGAGAAAAATGGCGGGTGTAACACCAGCTCTGAACTATTTTGAACAACAAAGAAGAAAATGGTTAGCACATCTGACTAGCATGAAATCCAAACAACTTGCAGCTCTATTTCATTGCATGAAAACATCCATCCGGCTATAACGCATTGCATGAAAACATCCGGTTATAACGCATTGCATGAGAATATCCGGCTATAACGCATTGCATGAAAACATCCGGCTATAACGCATTGCATGAAAACATCCGGCTATAAAGCAAAAGGGAAAACCAGAAAGAGATGTACGCATAGAATGAATGTGGCATTAAGTATATTCAACATAACAACTCAGGCTACACAACTAGCGAAGGTAAAGAAATGACATATTCCTGCTCTCGGTAGCGCTACACGGCACAAACAGTAGCATCAAAGAAGATGGTATTATGTTAGTTTTGTGGCCATTGAAACACGAAATCAATATAACAAGGCAGGGAAAAACAATAAAAATGTTCAAAATAAAACGTGTATTAAAACAATGTTTGCGAAATATACGTCAGCTCAAACTTTTTTTTTTTTTTAATGGGCACCTGATATCTGTTCACGTGCTCAGGGAATGAAAAACCAAATAAAGGGGGAGCACTAGGCCTGGATTATCAAAGTGATGAAGAGTAAACTTTACAGACCCTTCCCCAACTGCGGGAATGCCATGGGGCGCTTTTACCTTTTCATTCTTTCAGTGTCACTCTTTAGAAATATTTCACGACATAAAATACTATGTGATAGACATAGTAGAACAGAATATCCTGAAAAAATATAAAATCATTTTTGCAAGAACTGGTAAATTACTGCAACAACAAAAAATGTATGTGCTGGAAAGCAATTTTTTCATTTAAAAAAATGACTAAGCTAAAACGAGAACTGTCATATAAACGAGACAGAGCTCAGATTGACCATATGCTGATTAGAGAGTAGGTGACGTTTGTGGAAGTTAGAGTGAGAGCTACGAAGGTTTAGGAAACTAATGTTTTACTGAAACTAGAACAAAGAAAAAAGATAGTTGTAACTACTGATCTATCAAAGATTGTTGTAACTAATGATCTAACAAAGATTGTTGTAACTATTGATCTAATAATGATTGTTGTAACTATTGATCCAATAAAGATTGTTGTAACTATTGATCTAAACAAGATTGTTGTAACTATTGATCTAATAAAGATTGTTGTAACTATTGATCTAATAAAGATTGTTGTAACTATTGATCTAATAAAGATTGTTGTAACTATTGATCTAATAAAGATTGATGTAACTATTGATCTAATAAAGATTGTTGTAACTATTGATCTAATAAAGATTGTTGTAACTATTGATCCAATAAAGATTGTTGTAACTATTGATGTAATAAAGATTGTTGTAACTATTGATCCAATAAAGATTGTTGTAACTATTGATCCAATAAAGATTGTTGTAACTATTGATCTAATCAAGATTGTTGTAACTATTAATGTAATAAAGATTGTTGTAACTATTGATCCAATAAAGATTGTTGTAACTATTAATGTAATAAAGATTGTTTTAACTATTGATCCAATAAAGATTGTTGTAACTATTGATCCAATAAAGATTGTTGTAACTATTGATCCAATAAAGATTGTTGTAACTATTGATCTAATAAAGATTGTTGTAACTATTGATGTAATAAAGATTGTTGTAACTATTGATCCAATAAAGATTGTTGTAACTATTGATCCAATAAAGATTGTTGTAACTATTGATCTAATAAAGATTGTTGTAACTACTGATCTAACAAAGATTGTTTAACTATTGATCCAATAAAGATTGTTGTAACTATTGATCCAATAAAGATTGTTGTAACTATTGATCTAATAAAGATTGTTGTAACTATTGATCCAATAAAGATTGTTGTAACAATTGATTTAATAAAGATTGTTGTAACTATTGATCTAATAAAGATTGTTGTAACTATTGATGTAATAAAGATTGTTGTAACTATTGATCCAAAAAAGATTGTTGTAACTATTGATCCAATAAAGATTGTTGTAACTATTGATCTAATAAAGATTGTTGTAACTATTGATGTAATAAAGATTGTTGTAACTATTGATCCAATAAAGATTGTTGTAACTATTAATCCAATAAATATTGTTGTAACTATTGATGTAATAAAGATTGTTGTAACTTTTGATCCAATAAAGATTGTAACTATTGATCCAAAAAAGATTGTTGTAACTACTGATCTAATAAAGATTGTTGTAACTATTGATCCAATAAAGATTGTTGTAACTATTGATGTAATAAAGATTGTTGTAACTATTGATGTAATAAAGATTGTTGTAACTATTTATCCAATAAAGTTTGTTGTAACTACTGATCTAATAAAGATTGTTGTAACTATTGATCTAATAAAAATTGTTGTAACTATTGATCCAAAAAAGATTGTTGTAACTATTGATGTAATAAAGATTGTTGTAACTACTGATCTAATAAAGATTGTTGTAACTACTGATCTAATAAAGATTGTTGTAACTATTGATATAATAAAGATTGTTGCAACTATTGTTCCAATAAAGATTGTTGTAACTATTGGCCCAATAAAGATTGTTGTAACTATTGATCTAATAAAGATTGTTGTAACTACTGATCTAATAAAGATTGTTGTAACTATTGATCCAATAAAGATTGTTGTAACTACTGATCTAATAAAGATTATTGTAACTATTGATCTAATAAAGATTGTTGTAACTACTGATCTAATAAAGATTGTTGTAACTATTGATCTAATAAAGATTGTTGTAACTACTGATCTAACAAAGATTGTTGTAACTATTGATGTAATAAATATTGTTGTAACTATTGATCTAATAAAGATTGTTGTAACTACTGATCTAATAAAGATTGTTGTAACTACTGATCTAATAAAGATTTTTGTAACTATTGATCCAATAAAGATTGTTGTAACTATTGATCCAATAAAGATTGTTGTAACTATTGATCCAATAAAGATTGTTGTAACTATTGATCCAATAAAGATTGTTGTAACTATTGATCCAATAAAGATTGTTGTAACTATTAATGTAATAAAGATTGTTGTAACTATTGAACCAATAAAGATTGTTGTAACTATTAATGTAATAAAGATTGTTGTAACTATTGATCCAATAAAGATTGTTGTAACTATTGATGTAATAAAGATTGTTGTAACTACTGATCTAATAAAGATGGTTTTAACTATTGATCTAATAAAGATTGTTGTAACTATTGATCCAATAAAGATTGTTGTAACTATTGATCCAATAAAGATTGTTGTAACTATTGATTTAATAAATATTGTTGTAACTACTGATCTGTTAAAGATTGTTGTAACTATTGATCCAATAAAGATTGTTGTAACTACTGATTTAATAAAGTTTGTTGTAACTATTGATCTAATAAAGATTGTTGTAACTATTGATCTAATAAAGATTGTTGTAACTATTGATCTAATAAAGATTGTTGTAACTATTGATCCAATAAAGATTGTTGTAACTATTGATCCAATAAAGATTGTTGTAACTATTGATGTAATAAATATTGTTGTAACTATTGATCTAATAAAGATTGTTGTAACTATTGATCCAATAAAGATTGTTGTAACTATTGATCCAATAAAGATTGTTGTAACTATTGATCCAATAAAGATTGTTGTAACTATTGATCCAATAAAGATTGTTGTAACTATTGATGTAATAAAGATTGTTGTAACTATTGATCTAATAAAGATTGTTGTAACTATTGATCCAATAAAGATTGTTGTAACTTTTGATCCAATAAAGATTTTTGTAACTATTGATCCAATAAAGATTGTTGTAACTATTGATCCAATTAAGATTGTTGTAACTACTGATCTAATTATGATTGTTGTAACTACTGATCTAATTATGATTGTTGTAACTACTGATATTATTATGATTGTTATAACTACTGATCTAATAAAGATTGTTGTAACTACTGATCTAATCAAGATTGTTGTAACTATTGATCTAATGGTCGCAGGGTGCAGTGGTTAGTAAAATGATCGACAGAGGTCACGGATGGTTGCAGGGTGCAGTGGTTAGTAAAATGATCGACAGAAGTCACGGATGGTTGCAGGGTGCAGTGGTTAGTAAAATGATCGACAGAAGTCACGGATGGTTGCAGGGTGCAGTGGTTAGTAAAATGATCGACAGAGGTCATGGATGGTCGCAGGGCGTAGTGGTTAGTAAAATGATCGACAGAGGTCATGGATGGTCGCAGGGCGTAGTGGTTAGTAAAATGATCGACAGAGGTCATGGATGGTCGCAGGGCGCAGTGGTTGGTAAAATGATCGACAGAGGTCATGGATGGTCGCAGGGCGCAATGGTTAGTAAAATGATCGACAGAGGTCATGGATGGTCGCAGGGCGTAGTGGTTAGTAAAAT
The DNA here is from genome assembly GCA_032433765.1 of Megaustenia siamemsis. Taxonomy (NCBI): domain Eukaryota; kingdom Metazoa; phylum Mollusca; class Gastropoda; order Stylommatophora; family Ariophantidae; genus Megaustenia; species Megaustenia siamemsis. The sequence goes on from JAVIAB010000051.1 coordinate 94,170,564, forward strand.
GATCGACAGAGGTCATGGATGGTCGCAGGGCGCAATGGTTAGTAAAATGATCGACAGAGGTCATGGATGGTCGCAGGGCGCAGTGGTTAGTAAAATGGTTAACAGAGATCATGGATGGTCTCAGGGCGCAGTGGTTAGTAAAATGGTTAACAGAGATCATGGATGGTCTCAGGGCGCAGTGGTTAGTAAAATGGTTAACAGAGATCATGGATGGTCTCAGGGCGCAGTGGTTAGTAAAATGGTTAACAGAGATCATGGATGGTCTCAGGGCGCAGTGGTTAGTAAAATGGTTAACAGAGATCATGGATGGTCTCAGGGCGCAGTGGTTAGTAAAATGGTTAACAGAGATCATGGATGGTCTCAGGGCGCAGTGGTTAGTAAAATGGTTAACAGAGATCATGGATGGTCGCAGGGCGCAGTGGTTAGTAAAATGGTTAACAGAGATCATGGATGGTCTCAGGGCGCAGTGGTTAGTAAAATGGTTAACAGAGATCATGGATGGTCTCAGGGCGCAGTGGTTAGTAAAATGGTTAACAGAGATCATGGATGGTCTCAGGGCGCAGTGGTTAGTAAAATGGTTAACAGAGATCATGGATGGTCTCAGGGCGCAGTGGTTAGTAAAATGGTTAACAGAGATCATGGATGGTCTCAGGGCGCAGTGGTTAGTAAAATGGTTAACAGAGATCATGGATGGTCTCAGGGCGCAGTGGTTAGTAAAATGGTTAACAGAGATCATGGATGGTCGCAGGGCGCAGTGGTTAGTAAAATGGTTAACAGAGATCATGGATGGTCTCAGGGCGCAGTGGTTAGTAAAATGGTTAACGGAGATCATGGATGGTCTCAGGGCGCAGTGGTTAGTAAAATGGTTAACAGAGATCATGGATGGTCTCAGGGCGCAGTGGTTAGTAAAATTGAGGCTTATGCCTTCTATTTTTCTTGTTGTTATTAAATGTTCCAACCGGACTTTTCACATATGATCCACAATTGTGCACCTCGTTTTTCTGATTTCTTTTCTAATCTTCCTCTCTCCATTTGCCTCTTTCATTATATTGGCTGGCTGTCAACGATATCATTAGTTTCCTCCTTCATAAAAACATATATCAATGGACTCTCTCTGATTTGATATCTCTTAGATCATTGTTCATGACTTACCACCGTGAAGCAAAACTGGTTCGATATAACAATTTGAGACTAACATTCAATAATCCAACTTAGGGTTGCCAAACTTAGAAGGTAACTCAGTTGAAAAAAAAAACATTGTATCATTTGAAATGAGGTACCCCAGTACAATCTTCAAAATATCTTGGAACAATGGAACAATAATAGAGCCAATGGATTTCTGATCCGGAAATAGCTTAAGAGAACTGAAAAGTAACAAAACCTTGCGAGTGAAAAAAGAAAACTGACATTATTTGGTGATGTCAAATTCTATAATGGTCGTGAGAACAATAATGGAAGATACATCTGGGAAGCGGAGAAGGGAACGATTTAGAAGAAAATAAGACCTAGACATTGAGAACTTCATACAGAATATAGTCACTGCGGTAGCCTTCACAGCTACCAAGACAATGAGACCAAGGCACTGAGAACACCAGACGATTTACAGTCACGGAGGTATCCTCCACAGCTACCAAGACAATGAGACCAAGGCACTGAGAACACCAGACGATTTACAGTCACTGAGGTAGCCTTCATAGCTACCAAGACAATGAGACCAAGGCACTGAGAACTCCAGACGATCTACAGTCACTGAGGTAGCCTCCACAGCTTCTTAGATAATGAGACCAAGACATTGATAACGCCATACAGACATTGAGACAGACATCACAGCTACCTAGATAATGATAACATTGAGAATTCCATAAAACTACAGTCACTGAGGTAGCCTTCACAGTTACCTAGATATTGAGACAAGGACTGTGAGAACTCCATACATACTACAGTTACTGAGGTAGCCTTCACAGTTACCTGTGACCAGGACTGTGAGAATTCCATACAAACTACAGTCACTGAGGTAGCCTTCACAGTTACCTGTGACCAGGACTGTGAAAACTCCATACATACTACAGTTACTGTTGTAGGTATCAAAGCTAACAAGACAATGAGAACAAGACATTAAGAACTCCATACAGACTACAGTAACTAAGGTAAGCTATACAGCTAGCAAGACAATGAGAACAAGACATTAAGAACTCCATACAGACTACAGTAACTAAGGTAAGCTTGACAGCTAGCAAGACAATGAGAACAAGACATTAAGTACTCCATACAGACTACAGTAGCTAAGGTAAGCTTTACAGCTAGCAAGACAATGAGAACAAGACATTAAGTACTCCATACAGACTACAGTAACTAAGGTAAGCTTGACAGCTAGCAAGACAATGAGAACAAGACATTAAGTACTCCATACAGACTACAGTAACTAAGGTAAGCTTTACAGCTAGCAAGACAATGAGAACAAGACATTAAAAACTCCATATAGACTACAGTAACTAAGGTAAGCTTTACAGCTAGCAAGACAATGAGAACAAGACATTAAGAACTCCATACAGACTACAGTAACTAAGGTAAGCTTGACAGCTAGCAAGACAATGAGAAACGTTTGGATTAATAGTGACAGAAGCAACGTTATCTTCGGCCCAGCCACGCTACTGACAAACCCGAAGACAATACAAAGTGTGTCGGACATTTCTCTCTCTGTTCCCAGCACGAAGGAGAAAGAGAAGAGAGCTATAACAAAACAGAACAAAACAAAAATTAAAATTAATTTGCAAGGATCTATTTATAGTTTTGACGTAGAATGTGACGTCAATATTGATCAACAAAAAATCAAATTAATTACTACAAGCACAATAAGACCATTGGAAACTACGGGGGAAAAAACCGGTAATATACAGATCGATTCTAGTGGAACAATAGTTGAAATGAAACAACTATTTGCATTAAACGAAAGAGAATTCTTAATTAAATGAAAATGCAACAGAGATATTCACACAAATGTAAGAATTATGGAGACAAAAAGAAGGTTTGGAAGCATAACAGATTATGATATGAACGTCGAAGTAACAGTTATCAACACCGTTACCACTGGTAACAGTAATTAATTATTCATCTCCCAGTAATTTCGACAATTGGGCCTTTTCATTCACCTACGAAACATAAGAAAGCTAGTAAAGTGCCTAAATCGTGTTAATGCTATTAATAGCTACAATTATCACATCATCATCATCGCGTGCCCTCTCCGCAACGAAGGTTGGCTACCATGGATCGCCATGATACTCTGTTTCTTGCTTTGATGGTACAGGCTGACATAGAATGACTTGTCCATCTTTTGATGTTACTCGTCCATGTTAGTCTTCATCTGCCTCTGCTTCTTTTACCTTGTATTTTTCCTTCCAATATTACTTTTAGTAGGCTGTTGTGTCTTTTAACATGCCCCAAAAATTTCATTTGTCTTGTCTTAATTGTATTTAGTAGTTCTCTTTTTATTTTCAGTTGTTTTTTCTGTTCTGTTTTCTTGTCTAATCTCTACAATTATCAGTTTTTGTAAATCATTGCATGCTTTTTTATTAAAAAAGATAGATAAAAAGAGTCTAGATTTTGGTGATTGTACCAAGCATAAAGAGTCTAAATTTTGGTGATTGTACCAAGCATAAAGAGTCTAAATTTTGGTGATTGTACCAAGCATAAAGAGTCTAGATTTTGGTGATTGTACCAAGCATAAAGAGTCTAAATTTTGGTGATTGTACCAAGCATAAAGAGTCTAGATTTTGGTGATTGTACCAAGCATAAAGAGTCTAAATTTTGGTGATTGTACCAAGTATACTGTCATTAACCTTTTTCAATTGTGACGAAATGATGAGAGCCATAGCGCCATTATGACGCTGCCTCTGTTTAGGACAAGAGGCATAAATGTATATCTTGTTCTTCCCACATAGAACAGATACATCTATCTCCCACATAAAACAGATAAATCTTTTACGTCCCACATAGAACAGATAAATCCAACACCCACATAGAAGAGATAAATCTACCTCCCACATAAAACAGATAAATATACCTCCCACATATAACAGACATTCTTCTACCTCCCATATACAAGAACTAGATCATCTACCACCCACATGGGAACGATCAATATTCGACCCCCTACCCCACATAGAAGAGATACATTTTCTACATCCCACATAGAGGAGATAATCTACATCACACATAGAGGAGATAATCTACATCCCACATAGAGGAGATAATCTACATCCCACAAAGAGGAGATAATCTACATACCACATAGAGGAGATAATCTACATCCCACATAGAGGAGATAATCTACATCCCACATAGAGGTGATAATCTACATCCCACATAGAGGAGATAATCTACATCCCACATAGAGGTGATAATCTACATCCCACATAGAGGTGATAATCTACATCCCACATAGAGGTGATAATCTACATCCCACATAGAGGTGATAATCTACATCCCACATAGAGGTGATAATCTACATCCCACATAGAGGTGATAATCTACATCCCACATAGAGGTGATAATCTACATCCCACATAGAGGAGATAATCTACATCCCACATAGAGGAGATAATCTACATCCCACAAAGAGGAGATAATCTACATCCCACATAGAGGTGATAATCTACATCCCACATAGAGGAGATAATCTACATCCCACAAAGAGGAGAGGCCATGAAAAGAACCCCGTCACTCTTCAAATGTGGTCTCTAGAGGAGATGGTGCCAGTGTTCATATATTTCAAATCATCGGCATTGTTTTCTCTTGTGATCGAATGTGGGACAATTTGGGCAGCACTACACCAGCGATGTCCTACCTCCAAAAAAACCCAATTTACACTGTATCTGATTTTCTGCCTCGTTTATCCAAATGAATTTAAAGTACAAGTGTTTCTGTACCATTTCTGTTTGGTTGTCCTTCGTACGGAAGTTCTACTCTAATCATAACTGTTGTATAGAAGTTCTACTCTAATCATAACTGTTGCATAGAAGTTCTACTCTAATCATAACTGTTGCATAGAAGTTCTACTCTAATCATAACTGTTGTATAGAAGTTCTACTCTAATCATAACTGTTGTATAGAAGTTCTACTCTAATCATAACTGTTGTATAGAAGTTCTACTCTAATCATAACTGTTGAATAGAAGTTCTACTCTAATCATAACTGTTGTATAGAAGTTCTACTCTAATCATAACTGTTGCACAGAAGTTCTACTCTAATCATAACTGTTGTATAGAAGTTCTACTCTAATCATAACTGTTGTATAGAAGTTCTACTCTAATCATAACTGTTGCACAGAAGTTCTACTCTAATAATAACTGTCGTATAGAAGTTCTACTTTAATCATAACTATTTTTTCACTCTAATCATAACTGTCGTATAGAAGTTCTACGCTAATCATAACTATTGTTTCACTCTAATCATAACTGTCGTAAAGAAGTTCTACTCTAATCATAACTGTTGTATAGAGGTTCTACTCTAATCACAACTGTCGTATAGAAGTTCTACTCTAATCATAACTATTGTTTCACTCTAATCATAACTGTCGTAAAGAAGTTCTACTCTAATAATAACTGTTGTATAGAGGTTCTACTCTAATCACAGCTGTCGTATAGAAGTTCTGCTCTAATCATAACTATTGTTTCACTCTAATCATAACTGTCATTATAGAAGTTCTACTCTAATAATAACTGTTGTATAGAGGTACTACTCTAATCATAACTGTTGTATAGAGGTTCTACTCTAATCATAACTGTCGTATATAAGTTCTACTCTAATCATAACTGTTGCATAGATGTTCTACTCTAATCATAACTGTTGTATAGAGGTACTACTCTAATCATAACTGTTGTATAGAGGTTCTACTCTAATCATAACTGTTGTATAGAGGTACTACTCTAATCATAACTGTTGTATAGAGGTTCTACTCTAATCATAACTGTCGAATATAAGTTCTACTCTAATCATAACTGTTGCATAGATGTTCTACTCTAATCATAACTGTTGTATAGAAGTTCTACTCTAATCATAACTGTCGTATAGAAGTTCTACTCTAATCATAACTGTTGCATAGAAGTTCTACTCTAATCATAACTGTTGCATAGAAGTTCTACTCTAATCATAACTGTTGTATAGAAGTTCTACTCTAATCATAACTGTCGTATAGAAGTTCTACTCTAATCATAACTGTTGCATAGAAGCTCTACTCTAATCATAACTGTTTTGCTTAGAAGTTCTACTCTAATCATAACTGTTGCATAGAAGTTCTACTCTAATCATAACTGTTTTGCTTAGAAGTTCTACTCTAATCATAACTGTTGCATATAAGTTCTACTCTAATCATAACTGTTTTGCTTAGAAGTTCTACTCTAATCATAACTGTTGCATAGAGGTTCTACTCTAATCATAACTATTGTTTCACTCTAATCACGTTTTGTTTGTTTCCTGTTATCATTCAGTCCCATGTACTTTTAGACTGGATGAAACCATCGATTTGAATCGAACTCAACCTCTTGTGTACACGTCTAGTTTTGATCTTCCTGGACATGTTCTATAGTTCATTAGGCAGCTTGTAGATATCGATAGGTCAAAGAGTCTTATTCAGTACATCATTATGGTTTTGTTATGTTCGATAGTGAGTCACTAGTCATCATCATCATGTGCCATATCGGTGGGCGACAATGTCCTTCCACAATCGTTTATCTACAGTGCATCGTATCAGTTGTGTTGTTGACTGTTTGCCATGACAGCCCAAGCTATCTAGTATTTTCTCTCTTAGACTAATAGGCAACTTAGAAACAATGAGGACGAGTTTCAACACAAACAAGAGGGTGTTAAGCATGGTTGTGTACTCTATTAGCACATTTATTTAATATGTATCATCATCATCATCAAGCCTGCTGGCGTACGTGATCATCATCTTAACAGGAAAAATATTTCCGAGCTGTGATCGCAGCCTTATGCTATAGTCATGAAAAACACCGTCGCGAAAAGACATTGTCCACGATAGATAATTTTTTAGTTAGCTGAGTGGCAGTGTTCCCTAGCGTTTGGTTTATCGTGGCAAGGCGCTGTGCCACTGAGTACGGGTTCGATCCTGCCTGGGTCCATATTTTTTTTCTGTTGTTGATTATTTGTCATTTTTTCCGAGTGCTGTAAACATACCTCTTCCTCTGAATTGATTCGCTGATTATCGCCTCGGAAGTTTCCCTCTATAATAATATTCATTTATTATTATTTGTCTCCCGTAGGTGATCATGTCTGTCCACAACTTTCGATCACGACAGTTATTTATCTTTATGTTGTTGACCTTCTACCAAGCCATTCTCTTAAGCTGTCTAGTATCTTTTCTTTTTTGCTTCCCTCTATCTCTTCGTCCCTCGATTTTTCCAGTTATCACAATATATTCCAGCTGTTCTCTTCTTATTGCATGGCTGAAAAATGATAATTGTTTCTTCCTAATATTGGATATTAGCTCTCTTTTTGCTTTGGCTTCTTTCAGAACGTTTTCATTACTCTTCTTAGCTGTCCATGGTATTCTCAACGGTCTTCTGTAAAACCACATTTCTACAGCCTCCAGTGATTTTCTTGTCTGTTGTCCTATTGTTCATGATTCACATCCATATGTTAAGACTGGCGCTACATAACATTTAAGAACAGTTTAAAATATGTATATTGAGATTGCAATATAATAAAAAGCATACCAGGAGTATCAGTTAGTAGTAATAATAAACATCGCGAGATATGATGATATCAACTGAGTTGTTAGCAGTCAAAACTTGACGGAAGTTACAGAAAATGATAAACATTGTTTCTTTGTTGTTAGGATGAGAATCACTCCACGCCGGACGAATTCACAGGTGCTACGATGTCCTGTTTGAGAAATTAATAGGTGCCCATGTGCACGAACTAAGGGAGCCGCGATAGCTCAGTGGTTAGTGAACTGGACTACAAAGGACAAGGGGTAGGGTTCGATGCCAACCGACGGCTTCCGGGTTCACCCAGCCTTAAATGGATACCGGATTTTTTTCGGGGAAAGTAAAGCGGCACGGGCGTAATACCGACCACATTACCCAAAAATCACGTGCTGAAGGTCTGTAAAATGTATGGTCACTAACACCATATTCAGTTTCCGCCACTTGGCGTGGCGGGGGTACTTTACTTTTTTTTTTACGTGCACGAACTTCGTAGCACGGCCTGAGACAGATTTCAGGATTTTATAGTTGTATGCACATTTTATGTCTGGCTTTTTGTCCCTTTCATCATGAAATAATTATGTTATATATTCTTGCCATCTATCTATTATATCTTTGTTGTCTGTTAGCATTCTTCGCTCTTTGTTTGCAATACATCCGTTTCCTGCAGCTTTTTTGTCTTTATTCGTCATTCTATTTATTTCTGTGTGCATCTCTCTTAAGTTTTGTTTACTTTCCATGGTTTCGACTTCTAGACATCTTTGGTTGAACCAATCTTCTTTTGCCTTTTTGCACATTCTCCGTATTTCATTGTCTATGTCAGGACCTCCTGTACATTGATGCTGTGGGTAGGTTTATTCTGACAACCTTGCTCGGGCAGCGGCCATCTTTATTTCTGCTCTTTTCTAGTCTAATTGTCATGGGTTCATTTATCGTGGCCGAGTGCACGCGGGACCTCCTGTCATCATCATCATCATCATCATCGAGTGCCTTCTCCGCAACGAAGGTTGGCTACCATGGATCGCCATTCTACTCTGTTTCTTGCTTTGATGGTGCAGGCTGTCATAAATTGACCTGTCCATCTTTTGATGTTACTCGTCCATGTTAGTCTTCGCCTGCCTCTGCCTCTTTTACCTTGTATTTTCCCTTCCAATATTACTTTTAGTAGGCTGTTGTGTCTTTTAACATGCCCCAAAAATGTCATTTGTCTTGTCTTAATTGTATTTAGTAGTTCTCTTTTTATTTTCAATTGTTTTTAAAGTTCATCGTTTGTTATCTTTTCTTTCCATCCAATTCTACCTATTCTTCTATAAATCCACATTTCAAAGGCTTCAATTTTTGTTCTGTTTTCTTGTCTAATGTCCATGTTTCTGCCCCATACAGGAATATTGAGAGGATGTAACATTTTGCCATTCTTAGTTTCAGCCCTGCTATTTGTTTTGTTGTTAGTATATTTTAAAAATTATTTGATAGTACAAGAGTTCTCCTTGTTATATCTTATTATTGCTGTTTGCTCCCAGTACAAATTACATATTAGTCGTATGTCTGTGTCGTCTAGATTTATATCCTTTAGGCAGTCTATGAGTTGGTTATGGTGTATTCTATCGAAAGCATTGGTGTAGTCTATAAAGCAGGCATATATTGGTTTGTTTACTTCTGTGTACTTTTCAATCAATGTTCTCATGCTGAATATGGCTTCTTTTGTCCCACTGTTTTTCCTGAATCCAAATTGTTGCTCATCTAATTCAGTATTGATTTTATTCTGAATCCTTCCCTGTATAACTTTTAGTAAAATTTTTGTTACCTGGCTCATTAGGCCTATTGTTCTGAAATCACTGCATGCAACTGCACCATTCTTTTTTGGCAATGCAATGAAAGTTGATGTTTTTAGATACTTTGGTATGTATCCTGTATGGTATATGTCATTGCATATGTCTGTGATCACTTCGATGCCAAACTCTTCTAGAGCCTGTATCATTTCTATCTGTATATTGTCAGGTCCTGCTGCCTTTCCCTTTTTCATTTTTAAAAATAGCTTTTTCTAATTCAGATTTCAGGATTTTATAGTTGTATGCACATTTTATGTCTGGCTTTTTGTCCCTTTCATCATGAAATAATTATGTTATATATTCTTGCCATCTATCTATTATATCTTTGTTGTCTGTTAGCATTCTTCCCTCTTTGTTTGCAATACATCCGTTTCCTGCAGCTTTTTTGTCTTTATTCGTCATTCTCTTTATTTCTGTGTGCATCTCTCTTAAGTTTTGCTTACTTTCCATAGTTTCGACTTCTAGACATCTTTGGTTGAGCCAATCTTCTTTTGCCTTTTTGCACATTCTCCGTATTTCATTGTCTATGTCAGGACCTCCTGTACTTTGATGTTATCCAAGGGGACATCGGATCTCACTACTCAAGATATCAGGGGAGGGTATCGTCATAAGGAAACCATGGATTCATTTTTCCTATTAAAAAAAGAAAAGCAATACCGCTTCTATTTATAGTGAGCTTTTGAACATGGGTCCTGCATGAGACCGACGTCGTAGAGCTGCCCAGCCCCGTGGTCAACATTATAGTGTTGGGTTGACAGAGTCAAGCCCTCAGAAAGAAAACAAAAACGGAAAGACAAAAATAATTGACACAAAGATATCTCCGATATGAACAGTTAAAGGAAATGGGACAGTACTAAAACATGGCATTGAATCCAAATACACGGGGAACAGTTTTAACTTCAGATGGGAGATGGACAACAGAGATGAGGTGTAGACTCCAGCAAACGATGTATTCCAAAAATAATGGGAAACAATGCACAACTTTTTGACAATACTGGTAAGAAACAAGAGTTCCTCTGTGATATGTAGGGATAGCATAATCATGGGAGTAAATCATGGGAGTAAATCATGGGAGCTAATCACGGGAGTTAATCACGAAACAATCAATCAGAGAAGAAAACGCTGGAAGTCACAGAAATGTGGTTTTACAACAAGAATGTTGAGACCACCATGTGTAGCTAATGAGGACGTTCTAAGAGAGGACAAAACAAAACGAAAACTTGCTGCTATTGTCAGCAGGAAACATGTTTGTTTTGGCCACTGAAAAGAATTGTAAACAAAACATCCTTGGAGAAATGAAACATGGAGGGAAGAAGTAAAGGGAAATTGAGAAAAGGTGCTAAAGTTTCAAAGATTGGATTGGTAGAGATTCAACATAACTAGTGATAACTGTGGAGATAAAATGTTGTGGAGAGACATGATCATCTACACCAGCGGGAACAATAATTAAAGTGACTATGTTTGATTGTAAGTGATTTCGCTGAAGTTGTTGTTCCCTTTTAACGAGATTGCTGTCCTTTATTTATATATCTCTCTTCACAAACGCAGCTGTATTTTCTTGTTTGTACACTGCAAGCTGTTGTTTGTCAAGCTGTTGTTTGTACACTGCAAGCTGTGTCCATCTAACACTAAGTACATTGTTTTATGTTCTGACAGTATACGTCACCTAGATATAATAAAGTACATTTGGAGTCAAGTACACTGATGGGATATAGTATTCAAAGAAAGTCTACTTGTTGCAGCAATTTAGAAACGACCGAAGGATGTAAAGGTATAGCTGTACTTGTTTTAAATAGTATTATTAACAATCAACCGCATCAAATACGTGGGCACGATAATAACATCAGCTGGAAAATACGCCACAGAAATAAAAAAAAAGCAGAATAGCTGAGGCCAAAATAGCATTTCAGAAAATGAAAAATATCTTATGTAACAAATCTATCTCAATAGAAGTGAGAAAGAGAGTTCATCGGTGCTATATAGAACCAAATCTGACCTATGGAAGCGAATCATGGATAGTAAACGAATAAATGAATAGACCATTAGAGGCCACAGAGATGGGATTTCTCAGAAGAATGTTGAAAGTTCCCTGGACAGATAAAAAGACCAATGAGAAAGTTCTCAAAGAGGCCAATACAAAAAAGGAGCTCTTAAAAAACATCAGAAAGAAGCAATCAACATTTTTCGGGCTCATCATGAGAAGAGGAAAGTTGGAATACTTGGTTACAACTGGCAAAATAAAAGGAAAGAGAGATCGCGGGCGACAAAGAGAGAAAATACTGGATAGCTTGGTGTCATGGCATGTAAAACAGTCAACAACAGAACTCATACGATGCACTGTAGATAGAAGAGTGTGGAAGGACATGATCACCTACGCCAACCGGTATGTCACACGATGATGATCAACCTTAAATCGGAAACGTCAACATGGCCACCACTTTGGGGCTAAAGTCGTTGGCACAAAGTTAAACGTTAAAAAAAAAGAACAGAACAAATTTAATTAGACTGCCGACTTAGTACTTTAGAGCGGAATTACGTCATTGCAGGCAGAACATTTCCATAGACACCCACTCCCAGCAACTAACAAAGTGTTTACCCTGATCGTTCATACTGTTTTACTGAACTTATTGCGTTTTGGAAAGAAATGGTGCGCAGCCTATGTAGGTGAGGTCACGTGCTTAGTTCTACCTGAGATGTGCGTTATGTCCCTTATTCAAACAGAGCTAATCAAATAATTCATCATCATCGAGTACCAAACTGCTGGCGCAGGTGATCATGTCTCTCCACAACATTCGATCACAACTGTTATTTATCATTTCTGTTGTTGACCTTCTACCAAGCCATTCTCTTAAGCTGTCTGATATCTTTTCTCTTTGCTTCCCTCTATCTCTTCGTCCCTCAATTTTCCCAGTTGTTACAATATATTCCGCCTGTTCTCTTCTCATTACATGGCCAAAAAATGATGAGTCCTAATATTGGAAATTAGCTCTCTTTTTGCTTTTGCCTCTTTCATAATGTTGTCATTACTCTTCTTAGCTGTCCATGGTATTCTCAACATTCTTCTGTAAAACCACATTTCTACAGCCTCCCGTGATTTTCTTGTCTGTTGTTCTAAATCAAATAATTAACAAATGAAAATTGACAAATTCAGGCAGTATGTTGCTTTCTGGAAAAATTATAAAGAAAGTAAAATTAATACTTTCATTGAAATTATATAAAACACTTTAACGAAATGACGGTATATGACGTCATCGACTGTACTGAGATGTACTCGCTTACTTCACATAAATATCTCTAGGTGGTCAGAAAGTAAAATGGAGAACTAGTGGATACTGATCGAGTGTAATGTAATGATTGTTATGAATACAAAGGACACAAGAAAAGCTGGTGGATAAAAGAGCAACCGTTCGACACGAGAAACATTGTTAATGCCCAATAATCACGCATGGGCGGGGCACACACACACACACACAAGTCTAATATTGGCAAGCCTTACCTTCGGTGTCGGTATAATCGTACTGTAACCTTTGAGCTCTGGTCACCTGGAAGATCCCGGAACACACAAGGACATAGACGGCCATGGGGAGATGACAAGTCATCCTCCAGAACTAGGCTCTCCTGGTCAACTTATCTTGTATGAAATAACCACTATGTTTGTGCTACCACCAAGACGCACGCTGGAACATATCTCTCCGAACTTCTAAGTGCCTACAACTTGCTTGTAAGCTAAGAGGCCACTCATTACTGACATATATCGGGAAAATAAAATGAAATTACACCGAGGTACAACATTAATGATATTCAATATCACTAATTAGTAATTTCACACAAGGATAGTAACTGATTGAGAATGTCAGTCTAAAGAAATACGTAAATGTTGATAAATTATAAGTCTAGTTTTGAACGTTAATCAGCTTTGGTAATAACATTCGTTTCTTTTAAAGAAAACATTACCATTTTTTGTCAAGGAATATAATTAAATGTAAATGTACATTCTAGAACAGGTAAAATGAATTGACGAAACTGTTCAATATATAAACCACACATTTCTCAATAACCAATAGATTCTATAACAGTTAGGCTGGCAATTTCCTCATACCCTGAAGTATACAAGTTGTTTTCTCGCTCCGCAACATACACTGCGGTACAGCTTCCGCCATCTGCTCCTCGTGTCTCCACTAAACAGGCCAATTATTGTCATGACGTCATCAGCCGCACGCCACGTTCCTGTAGCTCGTAAAACTCGTCGTGCTGTCCAGACGCCAGCACTCGCTCCCCCACACGGGAACGGGTGGTCTTTTCAATTTCCCTATTTCCTAGAGCACGTCATTCATCTGTCATTCTCAAACTATATCTAATCAAGACTGTGCTGTTGTCTGTGTGGTTGTACTGCTGCACTGTGTGTGCGCGCTGTTGTCTGTGTGGTTGTAGTACTCAACTGTCTGTGCATGCTGTTGTCAGTGCGGTTATAGTACTCAACTGTGTTTGCATGCTGTTGTCTGTGTGGTTGTAGTACTCCACGGTGTGTGCATGCTGTTGTCTGTGTGATTGTAGTACTCCACGGTGCGTGCATGCTGTTGTCTGTGTGATTGTAGTACTCCACGGTGTGTGCATGCTGTTGTCTGTGTGGTTATAATACTCCACGGTGCGTGCATGCTGTTGTCTGTGCGGTTGTAGTACACCACGGTGTGTGCATGCTGTTGTCTGTGTGGTTGTAGTTCACCACGGTGTTAGCATGCTGTTGTCTGTGTGATTGTAGTACTCCACTGTGTGTGCATGCTGTTGTCTGTGCGGTTGTAGTACACCACGGTGTGTGCATGCTGTTGTCTGTGTGATTGTAGTACACCACGGTGTGTGCATGCTGTTGTCTGTGTGATTGTAGTACTCAACTGTGTGTGCATGCTGTTGTCTGTGTGATTTGTAGTACACCACGGTGTGTGCATGCTGTGGTCTTTGTGGTTGCAGTACTCAACTGTGTGTGTATGCTGTTGTCTGTGTGGTTGTAGTACTCAACTGTGTTTGCATGCTGTTGTCTGTGTGGTTGTAGTACTCAACTGTGTTTGCATGCTGTTGTCTGTGTGGTTGTAGTACTCCACGGTGTGTGCACGATGTTGTCTGTGTGATTTGTAGTACACCACGATGTGTGCATGCTGTTGTCTGTGTGATTGTAGTACACCACGGTGTGTACATGCTGTTGTCTGTGTGATTTGTAGTACACCACGGTGTGTGCATGCTGTTATCTGTGTGATTGTAGTACTCCACGGTGTGTGCATGCTGTTGTCTGTGTGATTGTAGTACTCCACGGTGTGTGCATGCTGTTGTCTGTGTGATTGTAGTACTCCACGGTGTGTGCATGCTGTTGTCTGTGTGATTGTAGTACACCACGGTGTGTGCATGCTGTTGTCTGTGTGATTGTAGTACACCACGGTGTGTGCATGCTGTTGTCTGTGTGATTGTAGTACACCACGGTGTGTGCATGCTGTTGTCTGTGTGATTGTAGTACACCACGGTGTGTGCATGCTGTTGTCTGTGTGATTGTAGTACTCCACGGTGTGTGCACGCTGTTGTCTGTGTGATTGTAGTACACCACGGTGTGTGCATGCTGTTGTCTGTGTGATTGTAGTACACCACGGTGTGTGCATGCTGTTGTCTGTGTGATTGTAGTACTCCACTGTGTGTGCATGCTGTTGTCTGTGCGGCTGTAGTACTCAACGGTGTGTGCATGCTGTTGTCTGTGTGATTTGTAGTACACCACGGTGTGTGCATGCTGTTGTCTGTGTGATTTGTAATACACCACGGTGTGTGCTTGCTGTTGTCTGTGTGGTTGTAGTACTCAACTGTATGTGCATGCGGTTGTCTGTGTGGTTGTAGTACTCAACGGTGTGTACATGCTGTTGTCTGTGTGATTTGTAGTACACCACGGTGTGTGCATGCTGTTGTCTGTGTGATTTGTAATACACCACGGTGTGTGCTTGCTGTTGTCTGTGTGGTTGTAGTACTCAACTGTATGTGCATGCGGTTGTCTGTGTGGTTGTAGTACTCCGCGGTGTGTGCATGCTGTTGTCTGTGTGATTGTAGTACTCAACTGTGTGTGCATGCTGTTGTCTGTGTGGTTGTAGTACTCAACTGTGTGTGCATGCTGTTGTCTGTGTGATTTGTAGTACACCACGATGTGTGCATGCTGTTGTCTGTGTGGTTGCAGTACTCAACTGTGTGTGCATGCTGTTGTCTGTGTGGTTGTAGTACTCAACTGTGTGTGCATGCTGTTGTCTGTGTGATTTGTAGTACACCACGATGTGTGCATGCTGTTGTCTGTGTGGTTGCAGTACTCAACTGTGTGTGCATGCTGTTGTCTGTGTGATTGTAGTACTCAACCCTCTATCCGACATTCAACCGATGCCAACTAATAGAGTAGATACTCCACTACGTCACCCCGCCCCCCCCAATGAAAAGACGTTAAACGGGGGAATGTTCGTTGTTCTATGGTTTATTTGAGCATTTCGGCTCAATACATCCGACTTTAGCACGACATTTTGAAGTACTGAATTGCCTTTCCTCTCCGACCCCTGCTCGCTTGACCAAACTGGACTTGTTAGTCTATTACTAGAGGCACAGCGAAGGGGTGGAGTGTGGTGGTCCCTGTCTTTTCATCTGTCTAACTTTGGTGATCGCTTGGTAACATTGCTACCACTTGAAACAAGTTCTTGAAGATATAGGCGCTCATGCTCCACTACCATCTTGTGGTCGGGACACGTTAGAAGAGCACATTTGTGCAGGTTCTTATTTAGAATGTTTTAATGCATGAAACCTCATTTGTTAGTGTGACGACATCTATTGGGTTATAATGTTGCATGGTGTCAAAGCTGATCGGTTTTGGGTGACGCCGCCAGTGCTGACTCACGTCACTACTGAACAATGTGTCTACCTTTGTCTGTGTGGTGATAGCACTGAGATAAAATGTGTGTGTGCTGTTGTATGTGTGTCTGTAGTATTTAACAGTTTGCATGTTGTTGTCTGTGTGGTTGTATAACAGAACAGTTTGTATGTCGTTGTCTGTGTGGTTGTATAACAGAACAGTTTGTATGTCGTTGTCTGTGTGGTTGTATAACATAACAGTTTGTATGTCATTGTCTGTGTGATTGTATAACAGAACAGTTTGTATGTCGTTGTCTGTGTGGTTGTATAACAGAACAGTTTGTATGTCGTTGTCTGTGTGGTTGTATAACAGAACAGTTTGTATGTCGTTGTCTGTGTGGTTGTATAACATAACAGTTTGTATGTCATTGTCTGTGTGATTGTATAACAGAACAGTTTGTATGTCGTTGTCTGTGTGGTTGTATAACAGAACAGTTTGTATGTCGTCGTCTGTGTGGTTGTATAACATAACAGTTTGTATGTCATTGTCTGTGTGGTTGTATAACAGAACAGTTTGTATGTCGTTGTCTGTGTGGTTGTATAACATAACAGTTTGTATGTCATTGTCTGTGTGATTGTATAACAGAACAGTTTGTATGTCGTTCTCTGTGTGGTTGTAGTATTTAACTGTTTGTGAATAGTTGTCAGTGTGCGCCAGCATTTTGTGCTCTCTATAACAATCAATAACCTAAGATATGCTGATGATACTGTTCTACTAGCAGAAAATCCTAAACATCTACAACAATCGCTTAATGTGATACCATAACAAGCAAAAAATATGGACTAGATATGAATATCAAAAAGACTAAAACTATGAGCATAAACAAAGAAAATTCTCAAGACCTACAATTAAATATCACAGTTGAGGGAATACATCTGGAGACAGTCCAGAGTTACAACTACCTGGAACATACTATAGCCAATGATGGAAAATGTAAAATTGAAATAAACAAAAGAATAGGTATGGGAAAAAGTAATTTTAATGCCATGAAAAATATACTAACAACAAAACAAATATCAACAGGGCTGAAACTAAGAATGGCAAAATGTTACATCTTCTCAATATTCCTGTATAGTGCAGAAACATGGACATTAGACAAGAAAACAGAACAGAAAATTGAAGCCTTTGAAATGTGGATTTATAGAAGAATAGGTAGAATTGGATGGAAAGAAAAGAAAACAAACGATGAAGTTTTAAAACAACTGAAAATAAAAAGAGAACTACTAAATACAATTAAGACAAGACATATGCACTTTTTGGGGCATGTTAAAAGACACAACAGCCTACTAAAAGTAATATTGGAAGGGAAAATACAAGGTTAAAGAAGCAGAGGCAGACCAAGACTAACGTGGACGAGTAACATCAAAAGATGGACAAGTCAATCTATGACAGTCTGCACCGTCAAAGCAAGAAACAGAGTAGAATGGCGATCCATGGTAGCCAACCTTCGTTGCGGAGAAGGCACTCGATGATGATGATGATGATGATGATGACAAGTTTAGAAGAGATAACGCGGGAATGAACAGAAGGATTGACACTGGGGTAGAAATAATAAAAAAAATAAAGGCGAAACTAAAAGTAGCTAGAGAACAATGTGGTTAGTCGGGCCAGCTAACAAATTAGCGGACCGTGGATCAGGCGTCTTACATCTAACCTATGGATAGAGATGACTGGACAGGTGGGAAGAAGACGGTTACCAGATAAGGGGAAAGGTTTTTTATCCAAAAAACTTGGTAAGGTACGACGAACTGAATAAAACTAAAGTGGCGAATAATTTTAAGTTTTAGGTCCGAGGATTGCAGAATAAGGGTAGTTAGGAATGTTGTACAAAATGAAGATGGCTAGAAGGTTGAACAGACCGTTGGTTGGGGGTTTCATCATGTTAATTGTTGATGGTGGTGGAGAATTATTCAGTTTTGTGATCACATCTTTTTTGCAGATTAAATTCATAGAGACGATTAGATAGATTACATTAGAGTAGACCCAGCACAAGAAATGAAACAAAAAAAATGAAGCAAAAGAAGCATGGCTAAAAGAGAGATGCAAAGAGATTGAAATGCAACAAAAAGGAGATGCTAAAGCTATATGCAAACAAATTGATGAATTAACAGGAAGAAAAACGCAATCAAAAACTGGATGTCTAAGATCAAACGAAGGAGAACTGTTGATTGATCAAGAAAACATAAGGGAACGATGGACAGAATACATTAAAGATCTTTATAATGATGAACGAACGGAAGTAAATATTAAGGATAATGGAGAAGGACCAGAAATACTCAGAGAAGAAGTGGAAGACGCCTTGCGCAATATGAAAGCAGACAAAGCTCCTGGACCAAATAATATAACTAAAGAAGAGATTGAAGCTATGGATGATTTTGGAATAGAAATAATAACAACAATATTGAATGATATCTACAACAGCGGATATATACCAGACGACATGCTCAAATCAATATTCATAGCCCTACCAAAGAAATCGGGTGCGATTGAATGCGATGATCATCGCACAATAAGCCTTATGAGTCATATGACTAAGATATTACTAAGAATCATCATGCGAATAGTGCGAAACGAAGTCAGTCCAGAAATTAGCGATGAACAGTGTGGTTTTGTTAGAGATAAAGGAACAAGCAATGCCATTTATATCATAAGATCTTTAGTAGAAAGAACCATAGAGGTGAAAACAGATCTATACCTATGTTTCATAGATTACACCAAGGCATTTGACAAAGTAAAGTACCTAGAAATAATCAAAATTTTAGAAAGCATAAACGTAGACATCAAAGATCTAAGAATAATAAAGAACATGTACTGGCAACAAATAGCGGCCATAAGAACTGGAAACCAATTGGGAATGTTTCAACAAATAAAACAGGGTGTTAGACAAGGTTGTGTGCTGTCACTTGTTTAATATTTTATAGTGAGATTATTTTAAGATCCATAAGGGGCATGCCTGGAATAACAATTGGAGGTCATAATATAAATAATCTAAGGTATGCTGATGATACAGTCTTAATCGCTAAGTGTGAAAAGGAGTTACAAGAAATGTTAGACATTGTAGTGAAAGAAAGCAAAAATAAAGGACTCAGCCTTATAAGCAAAAAGACACAGGTAATGGTAACAACAAAGAAAAAGACATCACCTTAGTGCAAAATAAAGACAAGTGGAACAATATTAAAACAGGTAAATGAATTTAAATATTTGGGAACTTTGTTAACCTCAGACGGAAGATGTACAAAAGTGGTGAGATCAAAGAATGGCTCAGGCAAAAGCAGCTTTCCAAAAAATGAGGAAGATACTATGCAATCCATTTTTGACAATAGAAACAAGAAAAAGAGTTCTTAAATGTTATATTGAGCCTGTCTTAACATATAGATGCGAATCATGGATAATAGGACAACAGACAAGAAAATCACTGGAGTCTGTAGAAATGTGGTTTTACAGAAGAATGTTGAGAGTACCATGGACAGCTAAGAAGAGTAATGAAGATGTTCTGAGAGAGGTCAAAGCAAAAAGAGAGCTAATTTCCAATATTAGGATGAAACAATCATCATTTTTTGGCCATGTAATGAGAAGAGAACAACTGGAACATATTGAAACAACTGGAAAAATTGAGGGACGAAGAGAAAGAGGGAAGCAAAGAGAAAAATTAACAGACAGCTAAGAGAATGGCTTGGCAGAAGGTTAACAATAGAAATGATAAATAGCTGCCGAGATCGAAAGTTGTGGAGAGACATGATCACCTACGCCAGCAGGCCCGGTACTTGATGATGATGATGAGACCCAGCAGCGGAATGCTGATCAATGAATTCTGAGCCTAGTTACTGACTATACTGACTATACGAGTCAAGCTAACTATGAATGTGTAACAGAAACTTCTGCTTAGGCCGGAATAAGTACATCATATTTTTTTTTTCGTTCGCCGCTTTTACCTCTGACGAAGTCCCTGAAGACTAGGAACTGAATTGTGCGGGTTAATCTATTTTTCCCTGGTAGCCGTATACGCAAGGGTCCCTCGCCGCACAGGCAGATAACTCCGACTTCGGAAGTACTCATATGTATTCCGTCTATGAGTAATTGACGTTTCAAGCCGGGCCTCGCTGCTGAGACCACAGATGGTTGCCGCAGTGAGAAATTATAAATAAAAATCCCAACCGGTGCAGCCACGATTTGAACCCACACCCTCTCTGTCCCGAGGCCGGCGTCTTGTCTCGAGACCAACCAGTCCCCAGTACATCAAAGGAAGACAGTTTATGGACTGACATTTAGCACTATAGGAATGATATTTATAGTCTCTTGTAATGGAGTTCCGATGAATGTTGTGTGAGTAGACCATATGTGCTTGCATCCAAGCTTGGTGAACTACGAATTATTTACAGCTGGTAGAAGGTAACTTACGGTTCAATTGTATATTGAGAACAATATGTATTTATGAGCTGTTAAAGGATGGGTTGGCTATACTATATGAATTGCCTGAAATGATTGTGTGTTTGATAAGAGTTTATACATCTGGAGTTCAGTTATCGTCAATGTCTTCCTAGAAATGCTGTCAATGTCCAAACACACAAATCTTAAAGGCACTCTCCATTATCATGGATCCCATTGCCTAGTTGCGAAAACCACTTGACTGTGCTACCGAAGTTCGGACAACCCGTGGTCGATTCCCGCTGGAAGAAGTGTGAGTTGTACATGTGGTTGGATAAAAAATATCCCTGCTGTCGACCCAGCCGCTGCCAGAAATGAATACCGGGGTTCATATTTTGGGAAGGTGATGAATGTCGCCTCGTATCGATCGTGAGTTTCGATGCTTGAAGCTACACTATCCAGAAGTCTCCGAACAATTCTGGATAGGTGACCAATAACGAATATGGGTGAACACTCGCTGCTAAGATGCCGATTCAAGTCTCGTACTTTACTTTTATGGATCCCATCCCATCATCATCATCATCAAAAACAGGGCCTGCTGGCGTAGGTGATCATGTCTCTCCAAAAATTTCGATCACGAAAGTTATTTATCATTTCTGTTGTTGACCTTCTACAAAGCCATTTTCTTCAGCTGTCTGGTATCTTTTCTCTTTGCTTCCATCTATCGCTTCGTCCCTCAATTTTCTCAGTTGTTACAATATATTATAGTTGTTCTCTTCTCATTACATGGCTAAAAATGATTATTATTTCTTCCTGATATTGTAAATTAGGTCTCTTTTTGCTTTGGCCTCTTTCAGAACGTTTTCATTACTCTTCTTAGCTGGCCATTGTATTCTCAACATTCTTCTGTAAAACCACACTTTTACAGGCTCCAGTGATTTTCTTGTCTGTTGTCCTATTGTCCATGATTCACATCCATATGTTAAGACTGGCTCTACATAACATTTAAGAACTCTTTTTCTTGCTTCTATTGTCAAAAATGGATTGCATAGTATCATCCTCATTTTTTGGAAAGCTGCTTTTGTCTGAGTCATTCTGCATCTCACTTCTGTTGTACATCTTCAATCTGAGGTTAACAAAGTTCCCAAATATTTAAATTCATTTACCTGTTTTAATATTGTTCCACTTGTCTTTATTTTGCACTGAGGTGAGCAATTTTTTTGCTATTAAGGTTGAGTCCTTTATTTTTACTTTCTTTCAATAATAGTCTAACATTCCTTGTAACTCATTTTCACTCTTAGCGATCAAGACTGTATCATCAGCATTCCTTAGATTACTTATATTATGACCTCCGATTGTTATTCTAGGCATTTCCCTTATGGATCTTAGAATAATCTCAGCATAAATATTAAACAAATCTTGTGACAGCATAGAACTTTGCCTAATACCCTGTTTTATTTGTTGAAACATTTCCAATTGGTTGCCAGTAAAAAAAAATAAAAAAATAAAAATAAAAAAAAATAAAAAAAATGTAAAGCCGAGTAGCGTATAGGGAGTATGGTGTTAGTGACCATAAATTTTACAGACCTTCGGCACATGATTTCTGGGATAATGTAGTCGGTTTTACGCCCGTGCCGCTTTACTTTCCCAGAAAAATATCTGGTACCCATTTAAGGCTGGGTGAACCGGAATCCGTCGGTTGGGATCGAACCCTACCCCTTGTCCTTTGTAGTCCAGTTCACTAACCACTGAGCTATCACGGCCACTTTGTTGCCAGTGCATGTTCTTTATTATTCTTAGATCTTTGCTGTCTACGTTTATGCTTTCTAAAATTTTGATTATTTCTTGGTGCTTTACTTTATCAAATAAGTAAAAAGAAAAGTAAAGTGCCCCGTCACGCCAAGTGGCGTATAAAGAATAGGGTGTTAGTGACCACAATTATTTAGACCTTCGGCATATGATTTTTGGGGTAATGTGGTTGGTATAATCTATGAAACATAGGTATAGATCTGTTTTCACCTATATGGCTCTTTCTACTAAAGATCGTATGACGTATATGGCATTGATTGTTCTTTTCACACCGTTCATCGCTAATTACTCGACTGACTTCGTTTCGCACTCTTCGCATGATGATTCTTAGTAATATCTTAGTCATGTGACTCATAAGGCTTATTGTGCGATGATCATCGCATTCAATCGCACCCGATTTCTTTGGTAGGGCTATGAATATTGATTTGAGCAGGTCGTCTGGTATATATCCACTGTTGTAGATATCATTTAATATTTTTGTTATTATTTCTATTCCAAAATCATCCATAGCTTCAATTTCTTCTTTAGTTATATTATCTGGTCCATGAGCTTTTCATGCTTTCATATTGCGCAAGGCGTCTTCCACTTCTTCTTTGAGTATTTCTAGTCCTTCTCCATTATCCTTAATGTTTGCTTCTGTTCGTTCATCATTATAAAGATCTTTAATGTAATTTGTCCATCCTTCCCTTATGCTTTCTTGTTCAATCAACGGTTCCCTTTCCTTTGATCTTAAACATCCAGTTGCGTTTTTCTTCTTGTTAATATGGATCCCATACTTGATCCAAAACTAAACTGAACCTGTGGTAACGTCGCCGCTACTTAACAGAGACCATAATGTGTTTATAACAAACACTACTTGGCTTTTACACGTTAATAGCAGCTAACAGTAACAATAGTTTATCGTCTTTTATTTATCACATTTAGTTATGATATCAGTCTTAATAATGCCACTTATACACGTGTACGTGCAGTCATGAACTGTTTGTATGGCGTGTCTGTCCAACTGCAACATACAACTTGTTTTGTTCTGTGTACAAGTAGTCCTGAACTGTTTGTATGTTGTCTGAGTGCAACAAAAAACTTTACATAATTTACGTGTAGTCCTGAGCTGTTTGTGTGATGTCAGAGTGCATCAGAAAACTTTACTCGGTTTACGTATAGTCCTGAACTGTTTGTGTGTTGTTCATCTTAGTGCGAAATAAATCTTGTTTTATAATTTGCAACAAAACAACTCACAACCAATCAGAATTATCAGGAAACAATACATACGCTCTTCTCTGCTACTGAAACAATACATACGCTCTCTGCTACTAAAACAATACATAGGCTCTCTGCTTCTAAAACAATACATACGCTCTTCTCTGCTACTGAAACAATACATACGCTCTTCTCTGCTACTGAAACAATACATAGGCTCTTCTCTGCTACTGAAACAATACATACGCTCTTCTCTGCTACTGAAACAATACATACGCTCTTCTCTGCTACTAAAACAATACATACGCTCTTCTCTGCTACTGAAACAATACATACGCTCTTCTCTGCTACTGAAACAATACATACGCTCTTCTCTGCTACTGAAACAATACATACGCTCTTCTCTGCTACTGAAACAATACATAGGCTCTCTGCTACTAAAACAATACATACGCTCTTCTCTGCTACTAAAACAATACATAGGCTCTCTGCTACTAAAACAATACATAGGCTCTCTGCTACTGAAACAATACATACGCTCTTCTCTGCTACTAAAACAATACATACGCTCTTCTCTGCTACTGAAACAATACATAGGCTCTTCTCTGCTACTAAAACAATACATACGCTCTTCTCTGCTACTGAAACAATACATACGCTCTTCTCTGCTACTGAAACAATACATACGCTCTTCTCTGCTACTAAAACAATACATACGCTCTTCTCTGCTACTGAAACAATACATACGCTCTTCTCTGCTACTAAAACAATACATACGCTCTTCTCTGCTACTAAAACAATACATACGCTCTTCTCTGCTACTAAAACAATACATACGCTCTTCTCTGCTACTAAAACAATACATACGCTCTTCTCTGCTACTAAAACAATACATACGCTCTTCTCTGCTACTAAAACAATACATACGCTCTCTGCTACTAAAACAATACATACGCTCTTCTCTGCTACTAAAACAATACATACGCTCTCTGCTACTGAAACAATACATACGCTCTCTGCTACTGAAACAATACATACGCTCTCTGCTACTGAAACAATACATACGCTCTTCTCTGCTACTGAAACAATACATACGCTCCCTGCTACTGAAACAATACATAGGCTCTCTGCTACTAAAACAATACATACGCTCTCTGCTACTGAAACAATACATACGCTCTTCTCTGCTACTGAAACAATACATACGCTCTTCTCTGCTACTGAAACAATACATACGCTCTCTGCTACTGAAACAATACATACGCTCTTCTCTGCTACTGAAACAATACATACGCTCTCTGCTACTGAAACAATACATACGCTCTCTGCTCTAAAACAATACATACGCTATCTGCTACTGAAACAATACATACGCTCTTCTCTGCTACTGAAACAATACATACGCTCTCTGCTACTGAAACAATACATACGCTCTTCTCTGCTACTGAAACAATACATACGCTCTCTGCTACTGAAACAATACATACGCTCTCTGCTACTAAAACAATACATACGCTCTCTGCTACTGAAACAATACATACGCTCTCTGCTACTAAAACAATACATACGCTATCTGCTACTGAAACAATACATACGCTCTCTGCTACTGAAACAATACATACGCTCTCTGCTAATGAAACAATACATACGCTCTCTGCTACTGAAACAATACATAGGCTCTCTGCTACTAAAACAATACATACGCTCTCTGCTACTAAAACAATACATACGCTATCTGCTACTGAAACAATACATACGCTCTTCTCTGCTACTGAAACAATACATACGCTCTCTGCTACTGAAACAATACATACGCTCTTCTCTGCTACTGAAACAATACATACGCTCTTCTCTGCTACTGAAACAATACATACGCTCTTCTCTGCTACTGAAACAATACATACGCTCTTCTCTGCTACTGAAACAATACATACGCTCTTCTCTGCTACTGAAACAATACATACGCTCTTCTCTGCTACTGAAACAATACATACGCTCTTCTCTGCTACTGAAACAATACATACGCTCTCTGCTACTGAAACAATACATACGCTCTCTGCTACTGAAACAATACATACGCTCTCTGCTACTAAAACAATACATACGCTCTCTGCTACTGAAACAATACATACGCTCTCTGCTACTGAAACAATACATACGCTCTCTGCTACTGAAACAATACATACGCTCTCTGCTACTGAAACAATACATACGGTCTCTGCTACTGAAACAATACATACACTCTCTGCTAATGAAATAATACATACGCTCTTTGCTACTGAAACAATACATACACTCTCTGCTAATGAAATAATACATACGCTCTTTGCTACTGAAACAATACATACGCTCTCTGCTACTGAAACAATACATACGCTCTTCTCTGCTACTGAAACAATACATACGCTCTTCTCTGCTACTGAAACAATACATACGCTCTTCTCTGCTACTGAAACAATACATACGCTCTTCTCTGCTACTGAAACAATACATACGCTCTCTGCTACTAAAACAATACATACGCTCTCTGCTACTGAAACAATACATACGCTCTCTGCTACTGAAACAATACATACGCTCTCTGCTACTGAAACAATACATACGCTCTCTGCTACTGAAACAATACATACGCTCTCTGCTACTGAAACAATACATACGCTCTCTGCTACTGAAACAATACATACGCTCTCTGCTACTGAAACAATACATACGCTCTCTGCTACTGAAACAATACATACGCTCTCTGCTACTGAAACAATACATACGCTCTTCTCTGCTACTGAAACAATACATACGCTCTCTGCTACTGAAACAATACATACACTCTCTGCTACTGAAACAATACATACGCTCTTCTCTGCTACTAAAACAATACATACGCTCTTCTCTGCTACCAAAACAATACATACGCTCTTCTCTGCTACTGAAACAATACATACGCTCTTCTCTGCTACTGAAACAATACATACGCTCTTCTCTGCTACTAAAACAATACATACGCTCTTCTCTGCTACTGAAACAATACATACGCTCTTCTCTGCTACTAAAACAATACATACGCTCTTCTCTGCTACTAAAACAATACATACGCTCTTCTCTGCTACTAAAACAATACATACGCTCTTCTCTGCTACTGAAACAATACATAGGCTCTCTGCTACTAAAACAATACATACGCTCTTCTCTGCTACTGAAACAATACATAGGCTCTCTGCTACTAAAACAATACATACGCTCTTCTCCGCTACTAAAACAATACATACGCTCTTCTCTGCTACTAAAACAATACATACGCTCTTCTCTGCTACTGAAACAATACATAGGCTCTCTGCTACTAAAACAATACATACGCTCTTCTCTGCTACTAAAACAATACATACGCTCTTCCCTGCTACTAAAACAATACATAGGCTCTCTGCTACTAAAACAATACATACGCTCTTCTCTGCTACTAAAACAATACATAGGCTCTCTGCTACTAAAACAATACATACGCTCTTCTCTGCTACTAAAACAATACATACGCTCTTCTCTGCTACTAAAACAATACATACGCTCTTCTCTGCTACTAAAACAATACATACGCTCTTCTCTGCTACTAAAACAATACATAGGCTCTCTGCTACTAAAACAATACATACGCTCTTCTCTGCTACTAAAACAATACATACGCTCTCTGCTACTGAAACAATACATACGCTCTCTGCTACTGAAACAATACATACGCTCTCTGCTACTGAAACAATACATACGCTCTTCTCTGCTACTGAAACAATACATACGCTCTCTGCTACTGAAACAATACATAGGCTCTCTGCTACTAAAACAATACATACGCTCTCTGCTACTAAAACAATACATACGCTATCTGCTACTGAAACAATACATACGCTCTTCTCTGCTACTGAAACAATACATACGCTCTCTGCTACTGAAACAATACATACGCTCTTCTCTGCTACTGAAACAATACATACGCTCTCTGCTACTGAAACAATACATACGCTCTCTGCTACTAAAACAATACATACGCTATCTGCTACTGAAACAATACATACGCTCTTCTCTGCTACTGAAACAATACATACGCTCTCTGCTACTGAAACAATACATACGCTCTTCTCTGCTACTGAAACAATACATACGCTCTCTGCTACTGAAACAAAACATACGCTCTCTGCTACTAAAACAATACATACGCTCTCTGCTACTGAAACAATACATACGCTCTCTGCTACTAAAACAATACATACGCTATCTGCTACTGAAACAATACATACGCTCTCTGCTACTGAAACAATACATACGCTCTCTGCTAATGAAACAATACATACGCTATCTGCTACTGAAACAATACATACGCTCTTCTCTGCTACTGAAACAATACATACGCTCTCTGCTACTGAAACAATACATACGCTCTCTGCTACTGAAACAATACATACGCTCTCTGCTACTGAAACAATACATACGCTCTCTGCTACTGAAACAATACATACACTCTCTGCTAATGAAATAATACATACGCTCTTTGCTACTGAAACAATACATACACTCTCTGCTAATGAAATAATACATACGCTCTTTGCTACTGAAACAATACATACGCTCTCTGCTACTGAAACAATACATACGCTCTTCTCTGCTACTGAAACAATACATACGCTCTTCTCTGCTACTGAAACAATATATACGCTCTTCTCTGCTACTGAAACAATACATACGCTCTTCTCAGCTACTGAAACAATACATACGCTCTTCTCTGCTACTGAAACAATACATACGCTCTCTGCTACTAAAACAATACATACGCTCTCTGCTACTGAAACAATACATACGCTCTCTGCTACTGAAACAATACATACGCTCTCTGCTACTGAAACAATACATACGCTCTCTGCTACTGAAACAATACATACGCTCTCTGCTACTGAAACAATACATACGCTCTCTGCTACTGAAACAATACATACGCTCTCTGCTACTGAAACAATACATACGCTCTCTGCTACTGAAACAATACATACGCTCTCTGCTACTGAAACAATACATACGCTCTTCTCTGCTACTGAAACAATACATACGCTCTCTGCTACTGAAACAATACATACACTCTCTGCTACTGAAACAATACATACGCTCTCTGCTACTGAAACAATACATACGCTCTCTGCTACTGAAACAATACATACGCTCTCTGCTACTAAAACAATACATACGCTCTTCTCTGCTACTGAAACAATACATACACTCTCTGCTAATGAAATAATACATACGCTCTTTGCTACTGAAACAATACATACGCTCTCTGCTACTAAAACAATACATACGCTCTCTGCTACTAAAACAATACATACGCTCTCTGCTAATGAAATAATACATACGCTCTCTGCTAATGAAACAATACATACGCTCTCTGCTACTGAAACAATACATACGCTCTCTGCTACTGAAACAATACATACGCTCTCTGCTACTGAAACAATACATACGCTCTCTGCTACTGAAACAATACATACGCTCTCTGCTACTGAAACAATACATACGCTCTTCTCTGCTACTGAAACAATACATACGCTCTCTGCTACTAAAACAATACATACGCTCTCTGCTACTGAAACAATACATACGCTCTCTGCTAATGAAATAATACATACGCTCTCTGCTAATGAAACAATACATACGCTCTCTGCTACTGAAACAATACATACGCTCTCTGCTACTGAAACAATACATACGCTCTCTGCTACTAAAACAATACATACGTCTTCTCTGCTACTGAAACAATACATACGCTCTCTGCTACTGAAACAATACATACGCTCTCTGCTAATGAAATAATACATACGCTCTCTGCTAATGAAATAATACATACGCTCTCTGCTAATGAAACAATACATACGCTCTCTGCTACTAAAACAATACATACACTCTCTGCTATTGAAATAATACATACGCTCTCTGCTACTAAAACAATACATACGCTCTTCTCTGCTACTGAAACAATACATACGCTCTCTGCTAATGAAATAATACATACGCTCTCTGCTAATGAAACAATACATACGCTCTCTGCTACTAAAACAATACATACGCTCTCTGCTACTAAAACAATACATACGCTCTCTGCTACTAAAACAATACATACGCTCTCTGCTACTGAAACAATACATACACTCTCTGCTATTGAAATAATACATACGCTCTCTGCTACTAAAACAATACATACGCTCTCTGCTACTAAAACAATACATACGCTCTCTGCTACTAAAACAATACATACGCCCTCTGCTACTAAAACAATACATACGCTCTTCTCTGCTACTAAAACAATACATACGCTCTCTGCTACTGAAACAATACATACGCTCTCTGCTACTAAAACAATACATACACTCTTTGCTACTGAAACAATACATACACTCTTTGCTACTGAAACAATACATACACTCTTTGCTACTAAAACAATACATACACTCTTTGCTACTGAAACAATACATACACTCTCTGCTACTAAAACAATACATACGCTCTCTGCTACTAAAACAATACATACGCTCTCTGCTACTAAATCAATACATACGCTCTTCTCTGCTACTAAAACAATACATACGCTCTCTGCTACTGAAACAATACATACGCTCTTCTCTGCTACTAAAACAATACATACGCTCTCTGCTACTAAAACAATACATACGCTCTCTGCTACTAAAACAATACATACGCTCTCTGCTACTGAAACAATACATACGCTCTCTGCTACTGAAACAATACATACGCTCTCTGCTACTAAAACAATACATACGCTCTCTGCTACTGAAACAATACATACGCTCTCTGCTACTAAAACAATACATACGCTCTCTGCTACTAAAACAATACATACGCTCTCTGCTACTAAAACAATACATACGCTCTCTGCTACTAAAACAATACATACGCTCTCTGCAACTAAAACAATACATACGCTCTCTGCTACTAAAACAATACATACGCTCTCTGCTACTAAAACAATACATACGCTCTCTGCTACTGAAACAATACATACGCTCTCTGCTACTGAAACAATACATACGCTCTCTGCTACTAAAACAATACATACGCTCTCTGCTACTGAAACAATACATACGCTCTCTGCTACTGAAACAATACATACGCTCTCTGCTACTGAAACAATACATACGCTCTCTGCTACTGAAACAATACATACGCTCTCTGCTAATGAAATAATACATACACTCTCTGCTACTCAAAGTGTGAAGGCATATAGATAACATTAGGACAATGCTATCCTCATATTGTCATACAATGACATTCAAACCTAGAGCACTAGATTATTGTGACCAGCATGCATCTGGTGGCAGTGAATGAGCCTTGTATGGCGCTCGTCTTGATGAACAATTTATCGTGACGCCGAAACGTTTTCTAATTTGTGTTGTCCATTTATTACGTACAGCTTTAACCGTACCGTTTCTTATATTTTTTTCTGTATATTTTTTTTCTCATCTCTCGACGAACCGTATGTTGCTACATTCGCCATTAGCAGAATATAAACTGAGGTGGGAACCAGGCGGTTACTTAAAGCAGTTATTTCAGTTCATGTTTAGGAAACATCCAAGCTTGACAGACGTAACTTTGGAACTCTTATGTACATGAAATTATAAACACTCACGCCAACGTTGATTAAATCGGTCGCCCATTACTGAAAACAGCTCGAAAACAAAAATATTCCACCTTAGACCCGAAACAGCTCAGTCAAGCGTCCGAGTAATTAGTTACCTCTCATCCGTGACTGCTCTTTCTGATTAATCACATGAGGACATTGTTTACACGTGAAAATAAACACATATAGTTGCCATGGGAACATGAAAAACAAAATTGTGTAACAAAAGATCGTGTAACCATCAGGTGAATCCCGTTGAGCAAATGTCGACCCTTAGTGGATGTGGCACGTTTCAAATCACTTGCCCAACTTCAAAACGCTATTGCTCAGAAACCGTTTGTTAAATACTGTTGAAATTTTCCAAATGTTATTAGAATGCAAAAGACCTTTTAAATGTATATTTAACAAATATCTTACAGCTGCAGTTTTCTTAAAGCGGCGAATTTCTTTGATGTTTGTCAAAATTGTAAATTGTGAAACCATAAAAAATAGAAATTACCGTAGTTGCTGGTCTATGATTAATTTTCACTAGGTAAATGCGTGGCCGTAATGGGGAAATAACTGGATAAAACAAAACACCAGGAGAATTATTGTCTTCTCAGTTCGAGGACGGACTATAATATCAAGGTATACCTGTATGTCCAATTTTCATAGTTGTGTGGTTCTGAAAAGGACCGTTTGTTGAACTAATTTAAGGTAATATAGGGGCCAACATTGTGGAGGCTATATACTTTCATTCTGAATCAGACGAGTGTAAAAGATTAATAACTGTTTGGGATTGAACATTCCACAAACCATCATTTTTCCAATATTCCTCTTCCTGTTTTAAGACGTGGTCTTCACATTCAGCCCAATAATCTTTGTCTATATTTAATATACTATAATAATATACATTTATATACCCAGGAAACACAACAGAACATCAAAGAGGGGTAGGAATACTGATAAAAAGAGAGCTACAAAAATATATAAGTACCCACTGGACATACAGTGATAGGATTATACTAATCAAGTTGAAAGCAAAACCATTCGACTTAGCAATAATACAGACATTTGCACCTACTCAAGACTACACAGATGAACAAATAGAGGCATACTATGAAGACCTAAATAATGTTATGAAGCAAGTGAAATCTTCAGACATCTTGATTGTAATGGGTGACATGAACGCTAAAGTAGGAAAAGGTAGATATAAGACAATTATAGGAAATCATGGTTCAGGAAAAAGAAATGACAGAGGAGAAAGATTAATACAATTCTGTGAAGAAAACCGGCTATAATATGTAACACCTACTTTGAGCAAGAGAAAAGGAAACTATACACATGGAAAAGCCCTGGACATAAGAAGTAGGAATCAAATAGATTACATAAGGATAAAAGAAAGGTTCCGTAACAGCGTAAAGAAAGCCAAAACCTACCCATGAGCAGATATTAATTCTGATCACAATCCTGTAATGATTAAAATGAAAATCAAACTAAAGAGAAACAAGCAAAAATCTAATTCATCAACAAATCCACTCGATATAACAGCTTTAAATCAAAAAGATATTAAAGATACCTATACAATACAAGTAAAGAACACATACCAGAAGCTGCTAGAGGAAGGAATTGAACAATACAGAAGAGAAAACCCTGATGAAAAAGTAACAACCAAATGGCAATGCATAAAGAAAAGCATACAAAAAGCCTGCGACACCTTACCCAAAAGAGAAAAGAACAAAAAACAAAAATGGATAACTAACACCATCTTAGAAAAAATGGAAGAAAGGAGACAAGCGAAGAACACTGCCCAATACAATAAAATAGATAATGAGATACGCAAAATGTGCAAAAAGGCAAAAGAAGACTGGCTCAGCCAAAAATGTATAGAAATAGAAACTATGGAAAGCAAACAAGACCAAGAGGAATGCACACAGAAATAAAGAGAATGACTAATAAAAATAAAAAAAGCCACAGAAGGTGGATGCATTGCAGACAAAAAAGGAAAAATGCTAACAGACAATAAGGATATCATAGACAGATGGCAGGAATATATAACAGAACTATTTCATGATCAAAGGGACAAGAAACCAGCTATAAAATGTACATCAGGCTATACAATCTTAAAATCTGAGGTGGAAAAAGCTATAAAAACAATGAAAAGGGGAAAAGCAGCAGGACCTGAAAGCATACAGATAGAGATGATACAGGCACTTGAAGATTTTGGCATTGAAGTGATTATAGACATATGCAACGACATATACCATACAGGATACATACCAAATGAACCAAAAACATCAACTTTCATTGCATTGCCTAAAAAGAATGGTGCAGTTGAATGCAGTGACTTTAGAACAATAAGCCTAATGAGCAACGTTACAATAATCTTGCTAAAAGTTATACAAGGAAGGATTCACAATAAAATCAATACTGCATTAGATGAGCAGCAATTTGGATTTAGGAAAAATAGCGGGACAAAAGAAGCCATATTCTGCATGAGAACATTAATCGAAAAATACACAGAAGTAAACAAACCAATATATGCCTGCTTCATAGACTACACCAAAGCTTTTGATAGAGTACACCACAAACAACTTATAGAATGCCTAAAAGAGATACATCTAGATGACATGGATATACGACTAATATGCAATCTATACTGGGAGCAAACAGCAATAATAAAATATAACAAAGAGTTCTCTACACCCATTGATATAAAAAGAGGAGTAAGACAAGGATGCATCCTATCACCAAGCTTGTTCAATCTATACACTGAGCAAATCTTTAAAAACATCATAGAGATGCCAGGCCTACAAATTAATGGAAAGATAATCAATAACCTAAGATATGCTGACGATACTGTACTACTAGCAGTAAATCCTAAAGATCTACAACAATTACTTAATGAAATAAACACGACACGCAAAAAATATGGACTAGATATGAATATCAAAAAGACTAAAACTATGATCATAAACAAAGAAAATACTCAAAACCCACAAGTGGATATCAAAATTGAAGGAATAGACCTTGAGACAGTTCAGAACTATAACTACCTTGGACATACTATAACCAGTGATGGAAAATGTACAACTGAAATAAACAAAAGAAAAGGAATGGCAAAAAGTAATTTTAATGTCATGAAGGACATACTAACATCAAAACTAATAACACCAGAGCTAAAACTAAGAATAGCAAAATGTTACATCTTCTCAATATTCCTATATGGTGCTGAAACATGGACATTAGACAAGAAAACAGAACAGAGAATTGAAGCCTTTGAAATGTGGATATATAGAAGAATAGGTAGAATTGGATGGAAGGAAAAGAAAACAAACGATGAAGTTTTAAAACAACTAAAAATGAAAAGAGAACTTCTGAACACAATTAGAACAAGACAAATGCGATTCTTGGACCATGTTAAAAGACACAACAGCCTACTGAAAGTAATCCTGGAGGGGAAAATACAAGGTAAAAGAGGCAGAGGCAGACCAAGATTAACATGGACAAGTAACATCAAAAGATGGACAAATCAACCGATGACAACCTGCACCATCAAAGCAAGAGATAGAGCAGAATGGCGCTCCACGGTAGCCAACCTTCGCTGCGGAGACGGCACTCAATGATGATGATGATGATATTTAATAAAGCGAGATTAGCAAGAGTCTTTACATCGCATATTTTGAATGTTGTATTTTCATCTGCCACTTGTCCTTTTAATTTTGCCCAGATTAGTTCTATTGGATTTAAATGAGCATGGTAAGGTGGCAGCCTCAAACTTATATGACCGTGCTCTTGGATAATCTTATCTATTTGAAAAATCTTTGTCCTTTGTTTTTGCTTTACTAGAGATAGTAATTCAGGTTTTAAGTACATGTTATTAAATTGTATGTACTCCTTTGTGAGCCATATCTTAATAGCATCTTTTGTACTGGATGACGTCGGGACTTTATCTTCAAGTGCAACAATGTTGTGGTACGCTGCATTGTCTATTATTAGGCAAGATGGTCGATCTAGTGATGGGAGAACAGAATTTTCAATCCAATGTCTAAATATGTGACCATTCATCTCAGAGTGATAATCCCGATTGTATATGGATTTTGAAAGAAAAATGAGCTATGCATTCTGTATTAGTCCATGTTGTCGACTACCTGCATGAGCAATTATCAAGCGCTGTCCTTTGCTGCTAGGTATTAATCTCTTAATCTTTCCATCTGATGACTGCCATTCCCTTTAGTTAGTGTGGTGAGCATTTATCCATGTTTCATCCAAGTACACAATATCATAACCTTGCTTGCGCACCTCTTTTACTTCACGTAAGTACTTGCTTCTCATGACTACTATATGTGGCTTCTCACAGATGATGTTTCGTCCATTGGAATACTTTCTGAATGTAAAGCCTGCAGCTCTCACATTCCTCCATAATGTAGACTTTGATATTTCAATACTGTTGTTCTTTTTCAGCGAAATTTTTAATTTTCTTATTGTAACAGTTTCATTCATACCCAACATTTTGCGAATTTCACTTCTAATAAGTTCACTGTCGAAATTATCCAACATTTTTGCTCTTCCTTGTGATTTTGTATATTTTGAACATTGACGGTCACGTGCTTGAATCCAGCGATTAAATGACCGTTTAGATAAATCCAAAATGTGTCTTGTCCTATTCTTAGGGTTTTCTAAAGAATGAAATAATCTTCCTCGTTTAGCCTCTTTGCAAAAATAGTCCTACATTTTTATTGCGATGTTTTGTAAACTGCAGAATTTCATTTTAAGACTCATGATAAATGTTACCGTTCCACGTCTACACCTATGAATGAACGGAAATGGAACACACAATTTCTCAAGTGTCTAATTGTGTCAAAAAAACCACGGGGAAAGCGTGCAAATACATCAATTCTACCGTGTATGGATTTGTACTCGCTATTTTTAGTTTAAAATACTGTAAACATTAAGTTTTGACTACATCAATGGGTCGTTATAAATTTATATAAATCAAATAAGCAACAATAATAACCAAATGTTTTTTTTTTATGAAATTAATTCCCTGTTGGGTTCTAATCATTATAACTTTACATGCAAATTTTGAATAACTTACAAAAAGCGGTTAAAAAGCTATCGATTTTAAAAGTTGGGCACTAGTTATGAAACAAGCTATAATTATATTAAATCTTGTTAGACTCTGCTATGATAATCTGTCTTTACTGTGCTTTCACTTAATTTTGACTAGACTCTGCTATGATAATCTATCGTTACTATCATCATCATGTGCCATACCGGTTGGCGTAGGTGATCATGTCCCTCCACAATCTTCTATCTACAGTGCATCGTATAAGTTCTGTTGTTGACTGTTTTACATGCCATGACACCAAGCTATCCAGTATTTTCTCTATTTGTCGTCCGCGATCTCTCTTTCCTTTTATTTTGCCAGTTGTAACCAAGTATTCCAACTTTTCTCTTCTCATGATGTGCCCGAAAAATATTGATTGCTTCTTTCTGATGTTTTTTAAGAGCTCCCTTTTTGTGTTGGCCTCTTTGAGAACTTCCTCATTGGTCTTTTTAGCTGTCCAGGGAACTTTCAACATTCTTCTGAGAAATCCCATCTCTGTGGCCTCTAATGGTCTTTTCATTTGTTTGTCTACTGTCCATGATTCGCTTCCATAGGTCAGAATTGGTTCTATATAGCACCGATGAACTCTCTTTCTCAAATCTATTGAGATAGATTTGTTACATAAGATATTTTTCATTTTCTGAAACGCTATTTTGGCCTGAGCTATTCTGCTTTTTATTTCTGTGGTACATCTCCCATCTGATGCTATTATTTTGCCCAAGTACAGATACTTTCACTGAATTTTGACTTGGCTTTGCTATGATAATCTATCGTTACTAATCTTCTTTTTCCACCTTTCAGCTCCTTGTGGAGCATACGTTTTCAACAAACTCTTTCCAGGCTGCCCTGTTTCTTGTGATATTTGTAAGATCATTCCAGGCCTTCCCATCCAGCTTCATCTCTGTCTTCTCCTTGTCTTCTCCAAAAATATTTTGGTCTTCCTCTTTGTATTTTCCCTTGGGGGTTCTAAAAAAGGCCTGTCGTGTAATACTCTCAGTTGGCTTCCGCATCGCTGGGTTCTACCCAGCGTCATCATCTTTGTTGCATCACTTTGTCCACATGTATTTGACTGGTTCTTTCCATAATTGTACTTTTTGTGATATTGTCCTGCCATTTCCAACCTTTCATTATGTGCAAGAATCCATTAATAAAGTCTGTATCTTCATTATTGTCATTTTTGTTGTTCATTTTTCACAGCCATATAGTAGAACTGACCTTACAGTTGAACATTTTTATTTTTATATTCAACTTAATAACTTTGGAATTCCATACATTTCATAGTGCTGTAGGGGATTTCATGTTCTCAATAATAATAATACAGTTGCTGAGTTTCCTGATGGAGACGTACAGCTTGCTGATGAATGGGCTGATGGAATTGGCTGATGGAATGGATTCCTATATACTATCACTCTGTCTACATTTTCAACGCTTTACATCAAAACTAGCTTACTAAATTACGACAGGAAAGATGCCTCAGTTTACATATTTAATAACACAGTCACCTGTAACAACTTCACTTATATACTTGAAATCACATGTCCATACATTCTCTCCAATAGCAAGTCTCTACTTGGTCTAACTCTTATATTCTTAGAAGCTATCCACATCACAAGATCTCAGCTACTGTCTCATAGTTACTATAATGTCTCACATCCAATCGGCAGAATCTCTCATCATTAAGTGCCATCTCAGCATTGATGGTTGGCTATCATGGAGCTGCTCCATTCCGTTCTGTCTCTTGCTTTGATGATGAAGGTTGTCATAGGCTGACTTGTCCATCTTTTGATGTTACTTGTGCACGTTAGTCTAGAGACCTCTGCCTCTTTCACTTTGTAGGCTGTTGTATATTTGAACATGCCCCCACAATCTCATTTGTCTTGTTTGAATTGTGCTTAGTAGTTCTCTTTTAGTTGTTTAAAGACTTCATTGTTTGTTTTCTTTTCTTTCCATCCAATTCTACCTATTCTTCTATAGATCCACATTTCAAAGGCTTCCATTTTCTGTTATGTTCTCTTTTCTAATGTCCATGTTTCTGAACCATGCAGGAATTTTGAAAAGTATAATATTTTGCTATTCTTAGTTTTAGCCCTGGTGTTATTTGTTTTGATGTTAGTATATTTTTCATGACATTAAAATAACATTTTGCCATTCCTGTTCTTTTGTTTATTTCAGTCTTACATTTTCCATCACTGGTTATAGTATATCCAAGGTAGTTGTAGCTCTGAACTGTCTCCAGGTATATTTCTTCAACTGTAATATCCACTTGTAGGTTTTGAGCATTTTCTTTATTTATAATCATAGTTTTAGTCATTTTGATAATCATTCTGTCTCTACAGAATCTCTATACTAGCATAATCTACTCCATATTTCAGTAACTACTGTCTCATGGTTAATAGTCTTAACACGATTCTCACTGTTGTCATCTGATTTATGTCCATATCATATTTTAACAAGACTATAATCTTGCATCCGTGGCTAAACTGGGTTTAAGACATTTCATGTACATCAGACATAGTTCAAAGCATAATCTAACCACATAAATACTTCTCTTGATAGTTCCTCCACTTGATAGTAACTTCGGGCCTGTTGGGAAACATCGTCTCACTGCTATCCCACCCTCGTCGCCCTCTAAGTTCTCTTCTGGACTGCTCCTGTGTCTTGTATCGTCCGCCCTAGAGTGCTCAAACCTACTCGTCGTTGTCACTGTAAATAGCCCAGTCGACCCTTGAAATTCTCGTTTTACCGATGACCTTTTTGAGCATATGCTCAGACAATTTAATTTGTCTCCCTCTAGTCACTCCTAAATACTTGTATATATTATCTTACCTCCTTTTCATGTAAGCTAATTATCTTCATTGTTGTCTTCCATTCTTCTCGTGTAAGATAACTCTCTTATTTCTCTACTCGCTAGTAGTACAACGAAGGCTCCTCTTGCTTTTTGTATCTTTACTATGCTCTCCATTAACTCTGGCTAAGTTCTGCTATGAACATCTATCTTTACTATACTTTCAATTAATTCTTGCTAAGCTCTGATATGATCTATCTTTACTATACTTTCTATTATTAGTTCTTGCTAAGCTGATATGATCTAACTATACTTTCTATTATTAGTTCTTGCTAAGATATGATCTATCTTTACTATACTTTCTTCAAGCCGCTGCTGCCTTTCTATCTTTACTGGAGGAAAGAAAATGTGTGGATCAATGAGCTTTATGTATGGTACCATCCTTCCCAGTGTGTGAGATTTAATCTCACACACTGGCCTCTGACCGAATGATAACGTCGACCTCTGTAAGTTGCTTCTGACATACGTATATTACCTACAACAACAAACAAGTGTTTGTCTCTTGTTACATTTCCACTAGCCAGTAGTTTCTTTTTGAAAACTCGTTTCTCCAATGAAATAATTTTATCAACTCATATTTCTGACTTTGTAAAGCTGTTGTCTTGGATGTGGTAACCTATCTTTATGTGCACAGTTACTTTCAGTTTGTTATGTTGTAATTGTGATTGTGTTGCAACTATGTTGTAGTTAGAATAAAATTTCTATTTGGTTTTTTTACAATCTGTGCTCATGAAGAAGACTAATTTTGGGTCATACCGTTTTTTATTGTCATTTATCACCACAAACTTCTTTCCATTTATTTTCTCGTTCTCTTCTCTTATTTTTTATTATCAGAGTGAGAGAAGTGTCATTGTGATTGACAGGAAATCAGTCAATGACTTCTAGTCCACAGTTAGTGAATCAAAGCTGATCAAAGCCCTATTTACCTACCGAGCGGGGGCATTATAAATAATTTGATTGATTGTTGTAGTCATATGAGTAAGGATTGATGTGGGAATGTAAACGTGGTATTCTAGAATGTTCTGCAGAATTGTGATGTGATGGGCCTAAATGTGAATTCTAATGTGATGAGCTGCAACTTGTAAAAATCGCAACTCGTTAAACCTAAAGCTTTAAAGCACTGAAAGCTGACTTTATGTTTTTGTTTGTGTGGACGGGACTCGTCACTGCGAACACCAAGCAATAACACCAGCAATTTCCCAGTCTGTTGCCATGATTTGCTTCCTATTTGACGGTTGAAACTGTATTTCCGCAGCTGAAACTGTCCCATGATTACTTCTCTTATTTCGTGTCTTGAAGTCGTTGACTTTTGGTCTTGTTCACGGACTGACAAAGTAGTCAGTGATCGACAGAGTAGTGACCAACAAAGTAGTAACTGTCAAAGTAGTCAATGACATACAAAGTAGTCAATGACATACAAAGTAGTCAATGACATACAAAGTAGTCAATGACATACAAAGTAGTCAATGACAAATAAAGTAGTCAGTGACCGACAAAGTAGTAACTGACAAAGAAGTCATTGATCGACACAGTAGTGAATCACATACAATCAATGACCCTCACTCAAAGTGGTGATCGACAAAGTAGTCAATGACCGACAGTATAGTTAATGACCGACAAAGTAGTGAGTAACAGACAATTAGTCAATGGTCGACAAAGTAGTGAGTAACAGACAATTAGTCAATGGTCAACAAAGTAGTGAGTAACAGACAATTAGTCAATGGTCGACAAAGTAGTCAGTTACAGATAAAGCAGTCAGTGACGGACGAAAGTAGTCAGTGATCTAAAAAGTAGTCAGTTACAAACTAATCTTAAGTATTAAAAGGGACAACTGTGTTTAAAAAAAAACACAATGAAGAACAAAAGCTCTATTTAAACATAGAGAAAACTAATATAATTTGCATTGACAAAACAAAGAGCCAGTCCAGGATCAGTGAAGAACTTGAAATTGTAGGAAAATATGGGATCAGTAGAAAACTAACAGTGGAGTCTGTTAGAAAAAGTAGTGGTGACAAAGAGGTGTCGATGATCAACAAAGAAGTCAGCGAAAGACACGCCTTGTAACGCAGTTTGTTTCATGTATGGTCCACACTGTGCCTCTTTGCATCCTCCCCCGGCTTGTTTTTTGTGTGTGTCTGTTTCGCTGTCCGCTACACGATTTATCAGTTCTCATGATGATTCCTGAATATCCTCTGAGTGCATGAGCTGTCATCACTTTCAGTTTCTACCATTCCTTACTGTATGCACTCTTTAGGTTGCAGACCTCGAGCAGTCATCACTTTCAGTTTCTACCATTCCTTACTGTATGCACTCTTTGGGTTGCAGACCTCGAGCAGTCATCACTTTCAGTTTCTACCATTCCTTACTGTATGCACTCTTTAGGTTGCAGACCTCGAGCAGTCATCACTTTCAGTTTCTACCATTCCTTACTGTATGCACTCTTTGGGTTGCAGACCTCGAGCAGTCATCACTTTCAGTTTCTACCATTCCTTACTGTATGCACTCTTTGGGTTGCAGACCTCGAGCAGTCATCACTTTCAGTTTCTACCATTCCTTACTGTATGCACTCTTTAGGTTGCAGACCTCGAGCAGTCATCACTTTCAGTTTCTACCATTCCTTACTGTATGCACTCTTTGGGTTGCAGACCTCGAGCAGTCATCACTTTCAGTTTCTACCATTCCTTACTGTATGCACTCTTTGGGTTGCAGACCTCGAGCAGTCATCACTTTCAGTTTCTACCATTCCTTACTGTATGCACTCTTTAGGTTGCAGACCTCGAGCAGTCATCACTTTCAGTTTCTACCATTCCTTACTGTATGCACTCTTTGGGTTGCAGACCTCGAGCAGTCATCACTTTCAGTTTCTACC
Organism: Megaustenia siamemsis; assembly: GCA_032433765.1. NCBI lineage: Eukaryota > Metazoa > Mollusca > Gastropoda > Stylommatophora > Ariophantidae > Megaustenia > Megaustenia siamemsis. The sequence continues at coordinate 94,212,867 of JAVIAB010000051.1, forward strand.
ATTCCTTACTGTATGCACTCTTTGGGTTGCAGACCTCGAGCAGTCATCACTTTCAGTTTCTACCATTCCTTACTGTATGCACTCTTTAGGTTGCAGACCTCGAGCAGTCATCACTTTCTTCTTACATGTAAGAGTATTCTGTGAATTTTTCTCAGGCAGATTAAACGAAATTATGACAGACTTAATGTTTCATTCTCCTTGTTGTTCTCACCACGCATTTGAAAGTATACACCTCTGATTATTGGTTTAGATCGACTTATATATTCTCTTCTTGATCTAACTCTTCTATCTAATGTTATTATGGATGCAAATATGTGAGTGTGTTTTGCTACTGAAAGTCCCGGTCCTCAGGTATGACTATTTCATGTTTTCAAACTTAGCACATTCACCACTGTCTTTTCTATGTTCAACTGTACTGTATTTGTGTAGCTTGTTGTATTTCTTAAGTTAACTCATTGCTAAGAATGAACAAATTGTACAATATTATATGTGTTTTCGTATAGAGTAAAATATAAACAAACATATTTTCAGCGCTATTATCGATGTTTAGCAAACAAAGAGCAAAATAATTTGCACGCCACCATATATATAAATGCATATGTACACACATACACGTCTACTCGGAAAGATCATTATAGGTTCACAATGGCAGTTCCATTACGAGTTGGAATAACGGAACTTACTGAGCTGAAATGGAAAGAGCAACTATGAAAGTTGTATCTAGTGCTCCACCTGTCCGGTAAATTCGCGGATGAGCATGCGTCGGTGTAGCTGTCGTGGCAGGACACGCAAGTGGAGGGAGCATAATGGTATTTTGCTACATTACAGGAGATGCCAACTTGAGAACACGTGATCAAGAAATGAAACTTTGAGAGATTTTCTTGCCATAGGTGTTTAGTTCGTGTCTGTTTATAGAAGATACTACATAAATATAACATTGCAAAACAGTAAAAAAAAATCAATGAATCACTCTGCGTATGTGTCCGTATATATATATATATATATATATATATATATATATATATATATATATATATGGACGAAATCTTAAATTGGTTGGAAGTGCCAAAAAGGTGAGGCAGGGGTGCATCCTTACTCAATACCTGTTCACTGTTCAACATTTATGTTTAGAGCATCATGAGAAATGTCAGAAAAGATGACAGATTTGTGAAGTTCGACACTTTCACAATGAATGGCAACATAATTCCAGAACCCAGATACACTAATGCCAATGTCCTCCTGTCAACAGTGCACAAGGATTAAAAGAGACAATCGAATGTGTTAAAGAACACAGTGAAGAGCAAAACCATAAGACGCCAGAAAGAACATGTGGCATAATACCAGGAAGGTGGTAAAATTACAATGACTGACTAAAAGTATCTTCCCGATAGCAACATATTGTTGTGAGTCATGGCAATCTCGCAAACAGCAAGGTAGAAGATCGATTCATTCCATACACAATGGTGCAGAAAACCCTCAAGATACCCCTGATAATGAAAAGGAGCAATATAGACATATTAACAGATTTAAACATTAATAAGAACTGGCCTATAAACACCATTCTACAGAGGAAAGTAAAATACTCTAGCCATGTCAAAAGACACAGCAGGCTAGGAAAAACAATAATGGAAGGCATGGTTCTTGGGCGATGCATCAGGGACAGACCAAGAAGAAGGTGATTTCAAGACATCAAGTAGACCTTGAATAGGACAACAGAAGAGGTGGCAGAACTGGCTACAGACAAATATTATTTTAAACGGACTGTAGTGAATGTAACATTCTGTGGGAGATCTGACTAGAGACAAAGATTCTTTTAGACGGGCTGTAGTGAATGTAACATTCTGTGGGAGATCTGACTAGAGACAAAGATTCTTTTAGACGGGCTGTGGTGAATGTAACATTCTGTGGGAGATCTGACTAGAGACAAAGATTCTTTCAGACGGGCTGTGGTGAATGTAACATTCTGTGGGAGATCTGACTAGAGACAAAGATTCTTTCAGACGGGCTGTGGTGAATGTAACATTCTGTGGGAGATCTGGCTAGAGACAAAGATTCTTTTAGACGGGCTGTGGTGAATGTAACATTCTGTGGGAGATCTGGCTAGAGACAAAGATTCTTTCAGACGGGCTGTGGTGAATGTAACATTCTGTGGGAGATCTGGCTAGAGACAAAGATTCTTTCAGACGGGCTGTGGTGAATGTAACATTCTGTGGGAGATCTGGCTAGAGACAAAGATTCTTTCAGACGGGCTGTGGTGAATGTAACATTCTGTGGGAGATCTGGCTAGAGACAAAGATTCTTTCAAACAGGCTGTGGTGAATGCAACGTTCTTCATAGGAGATACGACCCGATGATGATGATATAAAATATATACATACACTAATGTTTGTGTAAATCACGTAAAGGAAACATACGCTTTACAACTTCAATCTCTGTCTCGGTTACGCACATTTATCTCGGTGTTTGGGGGATATGGTGTTAGTGACCATATCTTCCAGCACATTTTGCTCGGAGTTTGGAGGGTATGGTGTTAGTGACCATATCTTTCAGCACATTTTGCTCTGTGTATGGGAAATATGGTGTTAGTGAACGTATCTTTCAGCACATTTTGCTCGGTGTTTGGGGGATATGGTGTTAGTGACCATATCTTTCAGCACATTTTGCTCGGTGTTTGGGGGATATGGTGTTAGTGACCATATCTTTCAGCACATTTTGCTCGGAGTTTGGAGGGTATAGTGTTAGTGACCATATCTTTCAGCACATTTTGCTCGGAGTTTGGAGGGTATGGTGTTAGTGACCATATCTTTCAGCACATTTTGCTCGGAGTTTGGAGGGTATGGTGTTAGTGACCATATCTTTCAGCACATTTTGCTCGGAGTTTGGAGGGTATGGTGTTAGTGACCATATCTTTCAGCACATTTTGCTCGGTGTTTGGGGGATATGGCGTTAGTGACCATATCTTTCAGCACATTTTGCTCGGAGTTTGGAGGGTATGGTGTTAGTGACCATATCTTTCAGCACATTTTGCTCGGAGTTTGGAGGGTATGGTGTTAGTGACCATATCTTTCAGCACATTTTGCTCGGAGTTTGGAGGGTATGGTGTTAGTGACCATATCTTTCAGCACATTTTGCTCGGAGTTTGGAGGGTATGGTGTTAGTGACCATATCTTTCAGCACATTTTGCTCTGTGTATGGGAAATATGGTGTTAGTGACCATATCTTTCAGCACACTTGTGTGTGTTTGTGTATTACGCCATGCAATCTTTAATTTCCGGAAAAATCTTCGGTAGCATATTCTAGAGGCTGGGTGAACCATAGAGCCTTGTCGAGTGGAACAAAAAATTCGAAAGTTCTGAAACTCAACCCTTTTGATAAGAAAGCGAGCTCACACTCAGCCATCGAGACCGACGGTGGAATAATTATAGACTTTGTTTTCGTGCACGTTATATCATGTTCTCGTGCACGTTATGTCATGTTCTCGTGCACGTTATGTCATGTTTCCGTCACGTTATATCATGTTTTCGTGCACGTTATGTCATGTTTCCGTGCACGTTATGTCATGTTCTCGTGCACGTTATGTCATGTTCTCGTGCACGTTATATTTGGCAAAGTTGCGCAGCTGATTATTCACCCCCCCCCCCTTTTTAAAAAAAAAATGCATTAAAATAAATGTAGAATCAATGGCATACTTGTAGAGTGTCTTGTCTTTATTCTGACATCATTTTTGACAAGCTAGAAACTATTTATATTCAAGTAACTGCCCTCATCACGGGATTGGGGGGAGGGGGAGGGCGCCCTGCTGGTGGCTGGTGCACGTGTTAGTTCATGTGGCGAGGCGAAACCTGCCTGGTAAAGCTTGTGACGTAGACATTATTTGAGGTGATCACGTGGGCGTTGGTGCTAGTTTTGATCGTTTCAATTTAAGAAAAGCGATATGGAGGAAGGGAAATAGGTAGGGAGAAAGAGAAAGAAAGGAAGAAGCGCAAAGCGATGATTAGTGCAAAGTGATAATTAGCGCAGATTGAACACAGAACATGTCCCGCCTCATTTTAGAGTTAGCACATAGTTTGCGAAGTTAAGAAAACAAAGCAGCAGCAGCATCTAGAGCAAGGGGCGAGCGTTTATACATGTGGTTGTTTTAAAATTTGCTGCTTGTTTTGCTTCTAGGATTTTATATTTGTTTTTGTGTTTCTTTTGGGGTTAGATGAGTGTTTTTAATTCTCCTTGTAATGTATTGTGTTAATTTTTTTAGCGTTTTAATTTTCGCCTTATGTTTTTAAGTGTTTCTATGGCGATTGTGTTCTTCTTGTTAAAAGTTAAGTTTTAGTCTTTGTTATTACAAATGTTGTTTTATTTGAAATGTAGTGCTTCTGTTTAATGTTTCTACTTCGATTTGTATTTTGATTCTGGTTTTTCATTTTGGGTTTAAAGCTTGTGTTTAGTGTTTCTGATTGAATTTCATGCTTTTACTTAGTGTTTATACTTGAATTCGATGCTCCTGTTTTTGTGTTTTAATTAACTTTGTAGCTTGTATCTAGTGGTCTTTTATTTAGTATTTCTTTCGGTGTTTGATCAGTGAGGTAGAGAAAGGAACTGAACATAGCTTTGAGTAAATTAAATCAACTGAACAACACATGCCAAGAAACTCGTGTAGCAACACAGCATTGGTTTGTAAGTGCCTATATTTTTCCCATAGCAACATACGATTGTGAAACATGGACACTCGGCATATCTACTAAAAAATACAACAATCTCTTTAAATGTAAATAGTGAAAAATAATACTCAGAATATTGTAGGCGAAGTGAAGAACAAATATGTCAATTTACCAAGAAATTAAAATTCGAGAGCTGGTAGATAAAGAACATAAAGAGACAGAAAACTAAATATTTTGGTTATTTAAAAGGATATAGAGACATAAATAAGATCATTATAGAGTGTATAGTTCTAGGTAAACGAGAGAGAGAGAGAGAGAGAGAGAGAGAGAGAGGGAGAGAGGAAGTACCTAAACGTAGATTTCAAGTATGCAAGATAGCACACATATGGGATTGACTGAGAGAGCAGCATAAGAGACAAAGGACAGCAGCCAGAGAATGTATAGGAGGACAGAAGACGGAGAGAGAAGCAAGAGCCAGAGAAACACAGGCCTAAGAGGGAACACTTACCTTCCAGAGAAACACTTACCTATCAAGGAAACACTTACCTACCAGAGAAACACTTACCTATCAGGGAAACACTTACCTACCAGAGAAACACTTACCTATCAGGGAAACACTTACCTACCAGAGAAACACTTACCTACCAGAGATATAGACCTAAGAGGGACACACTTACCTACCAGAGAAACATTTACCTAACAGAGAAACACATACCTACCAGAAGAAACACTGACCTAGAAGGGAAACACTTACCTACCAAAGAAGCACTTACCTATTAGAGAAACACGTACTTACCAGAGAAACACTTACCTAAGAGGAAAACACTTACCTACCAAAGAAACACTTACCTACCAGAAAAACACTTACCTAAGAGGGAAACACTTACCTACCAAAGAAACACTTACCTACCAGAGAAACACTTACCAACCAAAGAAACACACTTGCCTACCAGAAAAACACTTACCTAAGAGGGAAACACTTACCTAAGAGGGAAACACATACCTACCAAAGAAACACTTACCTACTAGACAAACACTTACCTACCAGAGAAACATTTACCTACCAAAGAAACACTTACCTACCAGAGAAACAATTACCTGCCAGAGAAACACTTACCTACCAAAGAAACACTTACCAAAGAGGGAAACACTTACCTATCAAAGAAGCACTTACCTATCAGAGAAACACTTACCTACCAAAGAAACACTTACCTACCAGAGAAACACTGACCTAAGAGTGAAACACTTAACTACCAAAGAAACACTTACCTATCAAAGAAACACTTACCTACCAGAGAAACACTTAGCTATCAGGGAAACACTTACCTACCAGAGAAACACTTACTTACCAGAGAAACACTTAGCTATCAGAGAAACACTTACCTACCAGAGAAACACTTACCTACCAAAGAAACACTTACCTAAGAGGGAAACACCTACCAAAGAAACACTTACCTACCAGAGAAACACTGACTTACTCCCTTATGTCTTCTTATTTATTCTGTAACTGAGACGATCGCTATATACCTCCATTGTTGTCTATCTTGAACCATCTGTAGATGAGAAAAGAAAGAATAGACCGAGCAGCAAGGGCATTATGATATCTTGATGAACATGGAGATTGTGATGCTTCGGTGGACAGATACAAAAGAGAAGAGAAAAGATGTCGTCGATTGTTATATTTGAGAATGTTTTTGAGACTGGGGTGTATGTTGGCTAAACTTAGCGGTAACTTCGTTAACTGGAGACTCTTGACATTTCCCCTTATAGAAATCGATTCCACAGAAAGAGCCAAGGCTTTAAGGTCGTGTGTAATATTAAAAGTGAGATTCTAAACATGATAGACGAATTCGGATTTATATGGTCATACTTCGTCTTGTCAGACGGTTTAATGTAGGCTATTGTGTATTTGTTTTTTTTTTTCCTGAAGGTTTGTTTTTGTCGAACAGCTTCTTTCATGACTGATTCTACTAATGTTTGACAAAACATTAGTTCACAGAATAAACAAGTCAGGCACACTGATCCACAGGGTTTTCCATATTTTTAAAATGTATTTTTTTCTGTTCCATATTTTACCATAGAAAAACAAAATGATATATGCCATTTTTTATACACGCTCTCCATGACGTGCGATCTCTTGTCTGATGTTGCCAGTCATTTTCACAGATGGAGAAGTCATCCAGAGACAATTTACAGATATCTCTATATATTGTAGTTTAGGTCTGCCGATTTGTCTTTTTTTCCTGGCTAGGTGAGCGAGTATAATGGCGTTCCATGCTCATCAGCATTCGATTCAGTGGTCGCACATGATGATGATGTTGAATGACTCAATAACAAGCTAAATGAAATAGCTTCATAAAACGCCTGCTAAAATCGTCGTGTGTAATTAAAAAAAGGATTTATCTGACAGCTGATAGACTCAGTCCAATGATAACAATACCTTATACAGCAACATGAACAATTTTTCGAATTTAAGATGAAAATACTTCAAAATAATTTGATAAATTGTGATAAACAATTCTTCATTTATGTTTGTATCATCATTATCATCATCATCATGTACCATGGTTGCTGGCGTAGGTGATCATGTCTCCCTACAACTTTCGATCTCGACAGTTATTTATCATTTATTTTGTTGACCTTCTGCCAAGTCATTCTCTTCAGCTGTCTGGTATCTTTTCTCTTTACTTTCCTCTATCACTTCCTCCATAAATCTTCCTAGATATTACAATATATTCCAGTTGTTCACTTCTCATAACATTGTAAAAAATGATAATAGTATCTTCTTAATATTCAAAATTAGCTCTCTTTTTGCTTTGACCTATTTCAGAACATTTTCATTACTCTTCTTAGCTGTTCATAGTATTTTCTACATTCTTCTGTTAAACCACATTTCTACAACCTCCATTGATTTTTACAGGTTCCAGTGATTTTCTTATCTGTTGTCCTTTATGTCCATCATTCACATCCATATGTTAAGACTGGCTCTACATAATATTTAAGAACTCTTTTTCTTGTTTCTATTGTCAAAAATGGATTGCACAGTATCTTTCTCATTTTTTGGAAAGTTGCTTGGGGCTGAGCCATCCTACAACTCACCTCTGTTGTACATCTACCATCTGAGGTCAACATTGTTCCCAGATATTTAAATTCATTTACCTGTTTTAATATTGTTCCACTTGTCATTTTTGTGCATTGCGGTGAGGTCTTTTTTTTAGTTGCTACCATTACTTCTGTCTTTTAACTGTTAAGGCTGAGCCCTTTATTGTTGCTTTCCTTCACTATGTCTGACATTTCATGTAACCCCCTTTTCACTCATAGCCATTAAGAGTATTTTTGTGTATAAATCGCGTAATATGTGAAGAAGTTTGACAATTTTTGTAAATTAGATTTATTTCAATTTATACAAACATATTTTACGATGATTATATTTCATGGAAAAAAAATCGCGCTAGTTTCTATGAAGATTAAATGATCTAAAGAGATGAACCTATTTTGTGAACGATATGTTCAGTTTCAGACCTGAAATGTAAGGGATGAAGTAAAAACGAGGACTTGGAGAAAGAAAGATTAGCACATTTGGCCTGCGAACTTAGCTATTGAAACTGTCATTGGACGATGCGGTGTTGAGAAGCAATTTATGAATTTGACATTTTTATAATTCATGATTCAAAGTTTCTCAGCAGACACATCTTGTCTCGTGTTCACTACAGTATTTACTCATAAATGATGGAAGCAGTTTCTTTTTCAAACAACCTTCATGTCAGTTTCTCAAGTTTCTTTGTAAACATCTGTAATCTCCATCAGTTCATTTAACGATTGTCAGGCATTTCCAAATTGATTTTAAGTACATTTAAGTTAAATGAATCTATATACTCTTTCATTATCTGCTAATTTATATCACTGTAACAATAGTCACAAGAGTGAGTTGTAACCTTTATTAAAAAGGATAAATGAATTATAACATTTAGTGAATTTTTACCTGAACTAACATAACATGTACATTGTAATGTAAATTGAACAAATAGACACATGAATTACAACCGTAACATAGAAGCAGATCTTTTAATGGGCACAATTTGATGATAAACGCATACAGCAGGAGAAAATACTTCCGTTAGCAGTTTTGTTCAGAAAGCAAACGAAATTGGAAAAAAAAAATGATTTCCCGTAAACTTTTTTTCTTGCGTTCACCCGACGACTACTACGTTCATCCGACGAATATTACGTTCACCCGACGACTACTACGTTCAACCGACGACTACTACGTTCAACCGACGAATATTACGTTCACCCGACGACTACTACGTTCATCCGACGACTACTACGTTCATCCGACGACTACCACGTTCACCCGACGAATATTACGTTCACCCGACGACTACTACGTTCATCCGTCAACTACTACGTTCAACCGACGAATATTACGTTCATCCGACGACTACTACGTTCACCCGACGAATATTACGTTCACCCGACGACTACTACGTTCAACCGACGACTTCACGTTCACCGACGACTACTACGTTAACCCGATTCTACTACGTTCATCCGACGGATACTACGTTCACACGACTACTACTAAGTTCAACCGACGAATACTACGTTCACACGACTACTACTACGTTCACCCGACGACAACTACGTTCACCCGACAACTACAACGTTCATCCGATGGCTACTACGTTCACCCGACGACAACTACGTTCACCCGACAACTACAACGTTCATCCGATGGCTACTACGTTCATCCGACGACAACTACGTTCATCCGACGACAACTACGTTCACCCGACGACAACTACGTTCACCCGACAACTACAACGTTCATCCGATGGCTACTACGTTCATCCGATGGCTACTACGTTCATCCGACGACAACTACGTTCATCCGACGACAACTACGTTCACCCGACGACAACTACGTTCACCCGACAACTACAACGTTCATCCGATGGCTACTACGTTCATCCGACGACAACTACGTTCATCCGATGGCTACTACGTTCATCCGACGATAACTACGTTCATCCGACGACTACTACGTTCATCCGATGGCTACTACGTTCATCCGACGACTACTACGTTCACCCGACGACTACTACGTTCATCCGACGACAACTACGTTCATCCGACGACAACTACGTTCACCCGACGACTACAACGTTCATCCGATGGCTACTACGTTCATCCGACGACAACTACGTTCATCCGACGACAACTACGTTCATCCGACGACAACTACGTTCACCCGACAACTACAACGTTCATCCGACGACAACTACGTTCATCCGACGACAACTACGTTCACCCGACAACTACAACGTTTATCCGACGACAACTGCGTTCACCCGACGACTACTACGTTCACTGGACGACTACAACGTTCACATGATGGATACTACTTTCACTCGACTATTACTACGTTCACCCGACGACTACTAGCTTCACCCGACGAATACTACGTTCACCCGACGAATACTACGTTCAACCGACGAATACTACGTTCAACCGACGAATACTACGTTCAACCGACGAATACTACGTTCAACCGACGAATACTACGTTCAACCGACGAATACTACGTTCACCCGACGAATACTACGTTCACACCGACGAATACTACGTTCAACCGACGAATACTACGTTCAACCGACGAATACTACGTTCAACCGACGAATACTACGTTCAACCGACGAATACTACGTTCAACCGACGAATACTACGTTCAACGACGATTACTAATATAATAAGTTTTCTTGTCATTCGACCGTGAAAGCGCATTAAGCGGGTGCAGAGATCTGTTGTTTTTGGACTTGCTGTAGAGCTCTGATGATTAACACATTCAACTTCAGTGACACTTGTAAATATCGGGTAACCTTCGCTCTCTGTTTCTACTCGCTTGGCCTGATATATGTATCTGTTTCCAGTGGCACCGCGGTGATCTGGATTGTTCTGGTTCACTCATCATGGCTAAAGCAGTCAGCAATTAGTCTCCGATCGTTTTTAATTCTGGTGCTGACATATGCCTTTGTCACCGCAACATTTATATTGTCCTATCTGTCCAACCGGTAGATTGTCCTTTCGAGCCGAAGGCGGAACATCGGGCAGAAATTATAGACCCTTCATGTCCAACGATCCTTGTTATCAAAATGTAGACTTTGTACAGGACCCGCATTGTATCAAGTCTCATTTCTAGGAGAGCCTCTCAGCCTCGGCAAGGAAGCTCATGCTTGCAGTTGCTGCCTGTCGCTTCAGTGCCTCTTCCAGTATTTCTCTAGGTCGTTGTAACAACTTTCTGAATGTATCCCAATTGTAACACTCTAAGACATTACAGGGCCATCGTTCACACACAGCACCACTGTACTCGGTGTTGTTGTAGCTGCTGTGGTTGGTCTGGAAACCCTCGTATCATCTTCTCGTAACCAAGCCTCTCGTAACAGCTACACAATGATGCTAATGATGTTAAACGAGTCGTGATATGGTAGCCCGCGGTCGTACACCTTCTCGACTGTCAATCTCAAAGGTCACCGTGTCTGTGACCGGGGTTACTGTCAGGTACACACTGTACCTTGATCGTACTTCGCTTGTAAGCTGGACCGTACTGACTGGATTTTTGATTCTCCGACTTATAAGTGCCCGGGGCAACTTCCTTTCAGCTCAACGCCGTGGCGTATGTAACGACTACTGGAATAAGAAATGGCCGCACACTGAAGACTTGTGTTGGAAAGGTCACATAGCTTTATTGAGCTACCCTAATAATGTCAAACTATTCACAAAATATGTAAACGGCCAGAGGTCTATATATTCCCGCTCGGCCATTCACACATTGGTACAAGGAAATGCACATTCTCCACTGGACACTTTCACTTCAGGTCTTACGTCGCATACAACCTGATTAATATCATCCCTACTATAATAAAGTGCCAATATCCTGGCCACTATCTCCAACATAAATTCACTGTCTCTTCAAGACACGAGATACTCTTTTCTAACTTGGTTCTAACTAGCTCCTAATCTTTTAATAGCAATTCTAACTTTGGGCTCGCTGAGACCCTAAAGGCTAACCCCTCACGGCGTCCCCGATCCTGTCCTTCCTATGTGCGATATTCTCTGGAGAGCCTGCTTCTCGCTTCGTGCAGGGACTTATGTACTTCGTCCCTTATCCAATCAGAACTCACTTCCTCCGTCTCCCTACCAATGTAATTCATCTATGTCATTTACTCATCTGTATGTTTACACTGTTATCAGTCAGGAGTTTCCTGCTCTACCTCTAACACAAGTCTACTCTTATTTCTCATGACTGTTCCCCGTCTTATGTTTCCTAACTCTCTCCAACTATCACCTACTCCCCTTCTCTCACCCTCACATCCACTTCTAGATCTTGTACCCTCTGGTTCCCATTTATGATATAATGTCACAGGAAGTAAATATTTCACCGAACTAGACTTCAGCTTTAGAAGGTGTGGTGGGACATGGTAGCTTGTTCTCTTTATAATTTCTCACCTAACAGAGTCTAATGCCTATTTTATTCCTTTCACCGCGGTCAAACCATTTTTTTAATTCTATCGCTACTGACGCCCTCCTACCAACTTGACCATTAATATTTGAGCATCAAATGACTTGATTTTGTTAATGCCAAAATATAAATGTGGCACTGTTACATCGGTCCCTTATCTACCGTAGCGAGATTGCATTTGCTGTAATTGAGCCCCATAAAATATTGATCTGCACGTGCAAATAAAAGTAACTGTACTGTAACAGAGCATCCTGGCCATCACGCGATCGGTGGTAATCAATAGCTTGTGATTACAAGTCAAACTTATTCATTCATATCCACGCAGCACTGTAAGGCCCTTTCTTTGTCTCCTTGTCTTGCCATCAATCATCAATCCATTGTTGACTCAATCAACCAATTCATTCCACTACCTCTTTCTTCACCAGCATTTCTCTTCTATTTCTCTCTTTCTTTTCTCTCTGGTTCCTACTGTCTAGAAGACAAGCAGTACAAGAATTATGAGACCATATTTTCTTCTTCTTTTGAAGACATGAACATGAAAAGTCTGTCAGAAAAGTAAGAAAACAGAAATAATGGTCATTTCGAAAAAAAAAAACAATAATCACCATCATGCAACCTAAAAATAAACGGGACAAATCTGAAACAAGTGCGACGTGTCAAATACGTAGGAACAATAATAACATCAGATGGAAGATGCACTACAGAAATAAAAAGCAAAATAACGTAGGCCAAAATAGCATTTCAAAAAATGAAAAAAGACGTATGCAATAAATGTATATCAATAGAAGTTAGAAAGAGTTCATCGGTGCTATATAGAGCCAGTTCTGACCTATGGAAGCGAATCATGGACAGTAAACAATCAAATAAAAAGACAATTAGAAGGCACAGAGATGGGATTTCTCAGAAGAATGTTGAAAGTTCACTGAACAGCTAAAAAGACCAATGAGGAATTTCTCAAGAAAGCCAATACAAAAAGGGAGCTCCTAAGAAACATCAGAAAGAAACAATTGACATTGTTCGGGCACATCATGAGAAGAGGAAAGTTGGAATACTTGGTTACAACTGGCAAAATACACGGAAAGAGAGATTGCAGACGACAAAGAGAATAAATACTGGATAGCTTGGTGTCACGGCATGGAAAACAGTCAACGAAAGAACTGTTACGACGCACGGTAGATAGAAGATTGTGGAAGGACATGATCACCTACGTCAACCGGTATGCACATAATGATGATGAGTCGTTATCACTGCTGAAAACAAACTTATCCAGTGTAAAACAGGACAACTAAGTAAGCTCACATTTCATTTCATTAACATGGCCACTATAGAAAAAAATACTTGTCCATACATCTGGTGGCGCCAGACAAAGTTCTATTGTATCAGAGCTGTTTGATATTTACCGATATTTAATGTGGATAGTTCCGGTAGTAAAGTGATTGTTCAGTCATACATAAAGGAGATTCACAAAATCGTGTTTCCGTATCCAAGATGTAGGTTCATTTATGTGACCAGTCAACCATTCAATATACTGGTGATCTGACGTCATCATTTATTGATAAGAGATCAGGACATTGGAAAAATGTTATCTTCAAAAGATTGCCAGATCACATGAGCCTATATGAGATGAATTTAGCTCAACGATAAGACACTCACCTTAGCCTATATGAGATGAATTTAGCTCAACGATAAGACACTCACCTTAGCCTATATGAGATGAATTTAGTTCAACGATAAAAGAACTTACCTTAGCCTATATGAGATGAATTTAGCTCAACGATAAGACACTCACCTTAGCCTAATGAGATGAATTTAGCTCAACGATAAGACACTCACCTTAGCCTATATGAGATGAATTTAGCTCAACGATAAGACACTCACCTTAGCCTATATGAGATGAATTTAGTCCAACGAGAAAAACTCACACTAGCCTAGATGAGATGAAATTAAACGAGATGAACTCACTTTAGCCTATATGAAATAAGCTTAGCTCAACGAGATGAATTCACCTTCGCCTATATGAAATGAGCGTAGCTCAACGAGATAAACTCATCTTAGCCTACATGAAATGAGCTTAGCTCAACGAGATAAACTCACCTTAGCCTACATGAAATGAGTTTAGCTCAACGAGATAAACTCACCTTAGCCTACATGAGATGAACGTAACTCAAATAGATAAACTGATCTTTACCAAAATGAGATGAGCTTAACTCAACGAGATGAATTCACCACCTTAGCCTAAATGAGATGAGCTTAACTCAACGAGATGAATTCACCTTAACCAATATAAGATGAACTTAACGAAATGAATTCACCTTAGGCTAAATGAGATAACCTTATCTCAACGAGATGAGCTCACCTTAACCAATATGAGATGAACTTAACGAAATGAATCCATCTTAGGCTAAATGAGATGACCTTAATTCAACGAGATGAGCTCACCTTAGCCTAAATGAGATGATGATAGCTCAACAAGATGAATTCACCACCTTAGCCTAAATGAGATGAGCATAGCTCAACGAGATGAATTCCCCACCTTAGCCTAAATGAGATGAGCATAGCTCAACAAGAAGAATTTACCACCGTAGCCTAAATGAGATGAGCTTAACTCAACGAGATGAATTCACCTTAACCAATATGAGATGAACTTAACGAAGTGAATTCACCTTAGGCTAAATGAGATGACCTTAACTCAACGTGATGAGCTCACCTTAGCCTAAATGAGATGACCTTAACTCAATGAGATGAGCTCACCTTAGCCTAAATGAGATGACCTTAACTAAATGAGATTACCTCACCTTAGCCTAAATGAGATGACCTTAACTCAACGAGATGAACCCACCTTAACCAATATGAGATGACCTTAACTCAATGAGATGAGCTCAACCTAGCCTAAATGAGATGACCTTAACTCAATGAGATGAGCTCACATTAGCCTTAAATGAGATGACCTTAACTCAACGAGATGACCTTAGCCTAAATGAGATGACCTTAGCCTAAATGAGATGACCTGAGCCTAAATGAGATGACCTTAGCCTAAATGAGCTGACCTTAGCCTAAATGTAAAGCAACCACGCTTAGAATTGCTTGCAGTGTTTTTCTCGATTGTGCTTATCTAGAAGTAGAATGCAATAAAATATCGACAATACAAGAAATAACGATATAGGATTGAATTCCGCTATAAAATCCACAACAGGCACTGATGAAAACATACATGTCGAAAGATGAAATGTGAAAAAAATAGAGATATAAATCGTTCTAGTTAAATACAGGAAAAGGGACCAAGTTGAATATCGTACTAGTGGAGCATAAAGGTGAAGACTACACTGTTTAATGGTGATAGGACATGTTAGGACAACATCAAAGAGCTGAATCGATGGCACGTTATTAAAGTACGTCATTAAGGAATGAAGCAGAACATGTTGACAATTTGTTACAGCCATTTTGTGAAGCGCAAATGGTATTTGACTTGACACTAACTAATGGATCCCATATCCAAGCTGTTGTTTGACCGGGACAGCGCTGCAATTATCTCTCGATGAACTAACAAAAATGGCCACTGTGACCTCTAAAGCAAGAACATAACATGAATGTGTTAATCTCGGTTTTAGCGACAACCAATCATATCATGAAGTGAACTGGAGTTATTGACTTTAATCAATCAATTTATGGAAACCAAATACACTTGTTATCATGTTTTGTGAGATTGAGCAGGTATGGGTCAACAAAGAGGAACAGAAAGAAAAAAGAAATTGGCGCCAACTTTCTTAGTATAGAGCCGGAAATAGTTATTTAGCTAACCTGTGAGGTCAAGGCTATGCCCTTGTCTCCTAAATAACGTGTATGCTTACCTCTCTTTGTTGTTTTCAATTCCATTTATAAACGAGACATTTGAAGAGGATATGTATTTAACAAGGATCGTGAACTCACCTTGTTGCCTTCCCTATTTGTTTTTTTTCAGCAACGAGAGGAATATGCAGCTGCTGTATTTGTTTCTTGTGTTCTCCTCAGCTGATCGTTTATATACTACCCAGTATTCCGTCTATTCATAGCTGTTGTTTGTGTAACGTTTATAAATAAACGTGTAGGATGTTTTTGCTTGTTTGTGTCTCGACCAAACTTGTTAACGTGTAGTTTCTTCTTGTATATGCTTGTTCGAGGGTGATTCCTGTCTAATTCTTCACTTCTATTGTAGACGACACACTTTATTTCAGTGGTATTTTAACTTCAACTCATTCATGCATGACATTCTCATTATATATCTCGAAAAGAATCATTCTGATGATTTCTGTAGCATGTTGGCTGCA
The DNA here is from genome assembly GCA_032433765.1 of Megaustenia siamemsis. Classification (NCBI taxonomy): domain Eukaryota; kingdom Metazoa; phylum Mollusca; class Gastropoda; order Stylommatophora; family Ariophantidae; genus Megaustenia; species Megaustenia siamemsis. The sequence goes on from JAVIAB010000051.1 coordinate 94,229,345, forward strand.
CACATTTCCTGTATGTTCTCGAAGTCATTGAGTGATAAATTACAATCTTGAGGTTGCAAGGAGTTGACACAGGACGTGCACAAATAAGAAAAACGATTATAAATATGTTTGAAATCAACAGCACGTATATACACCATTGTCATTTGCAAATTGTTGAACACATAAGGAGCTACCATGAGCACAATGTGCAAGACTTTGGCTAGTAAATAATTTTTAGCACTTTTCGTACCAGCATATAACATGAATACGTTGATTTAAATCATCTCTCTCACGTTCTCTCTCTCTCTCTCTCTCTCTCTCTCTCTCTCTTTCTCTGTTTCTTTCACATTTTCTTTCACTCACAATGAGATATTTCCATGTTACAGATTACGTGGAAGTGGTTCATTGATCATTTGTAATTAACGGAACACAAGAGTTGGACTCAGAGCAATTATTTGAAGATTTCAACCCGAACATGAATGTTTTACTTGTCCCCGACAAAGTTTTACTTGTCCCCGACAATGTTTTACTTGTCCCCGACAATGTGTTACTTGTCCCCGACAATGTTTTACTTGTCCCCGACAATGTGTTACTTGTCCCCGACAATGTTTTACTTGTCCCCGACAATGTGTTACTTGTCCCCGACAATGTGTTACTTGTCCCCTACAATGTGTTACTTGTCCCCGACAATGTGTTACTTGTCCCCGACAATGTGTTACTTGTCCCCGACAATGTGTTACTTGTCCCCGACAATGTGTTACTTTAGTTGAAGAGAAGACGACGACAAAAAACCCGACTACTGGTAAATAGTGATAACATATCATCATCATCAAGTACCGTGCCTACTGGCGTAGGTGATCATGTCTCTCCACAATTTTCGCTCTCGGCAGCTATTTATCATTTCTGTTGTTGACATTCTGCCAAGCCATTCTCTTAAGCTGTCTACTTTTTTTTTCTTTTTGCTTCTCTCTATCTCTTCGTCCCTCAATTTTTCCAGTTGTTACAATATATTCCAGTTGTCCTCTTCTCATTACATGGCCAAGAAAATGATGATTGTCTCTTCCTAATATTGGAAATTAGCTCTCATTTTGCTTTGACCTCTTTCAGAACTGTTTCATTACTCTTCTTAGCTGTCCATGGTACTCTCAACATTCTTCTGTAAAACCACTGATAACATATAAAAAAGGTAAAGTAAACAGCTCCCGTCACGCCAAGTAGCGTATAAGGAATATGGTGTTAGTGACAATAAATCTTACAGACCTTCAGCACATGATTTTTGGAGTAATGTGGTCGGTATTACGCCCGTGCCGCTTTACTTTCCCAGAAAAAATCAGGTACCCAATTAAGACTGGGTGAACCTGGAAAACGTCGGTTGGGAACGAACCCTACCCCTTGTCCTTTGTAGTCCAGTTCACTAACCACTGAGCTATCGTGGCTCCCTATAAGGTGACTATATTTACTGGGGACAAGATGGACGCTGGTTATTGGTTTATTGTCTACTGATGAAAAAGTAAGACGATAAAGAAGTTTAATGACATGAAAACATTGAGCCTAGCAATATTGAGCAGTGAGAGAACCTTTGATAGGTAGGCATAGAGAGATAAAGAAGTTTAATGACATGAAAACATTGAGCCTAGCAATATTGAGCAGTGTGAGAACCTTTGATAGGTAGGCATAGAGAGATAAAGAAGTTTAATGACATGAAAACATTGAGCCTAGCAATATTGAGCAGTGAGAGAACCTTTGATAGGTAGGCATAGAGAGATAAAGAAGTTTAATGACATGAAAACATTGAGCCTAGCAATATTGAGCAGTGAGAGAACGTTTGATAGGTAGGCATAGAGAGATAAAGAAGTTTAATGACATGAAAACATTGAGCCTAGCAAGATTGAGCAAAGAGAGAACGTTTGTTAGGTAGGCATAGAGAGATAAAGAAGTTTAATGACATGAAAACATTGAGCCTAGCAATATTGAGCAGTGAGCCGTGATAGGTAGACATAGAGAGGGTGAGTAACTGTCCCCGATGAACAATTCTCCTATGACGCCATATAAGGCAGTAAATGTCAGCCCTTCAACACCACATAGGGCATGATAGAATTTACATATAAATTCATGATTGTTAGAATTACTGATATCCGCCTGTGAAATGATTCACTATCATAACATAAGATTGTAGGATATCATTTATGACTGACCAATCACTTTTTAAATGAGCGTGTGTGTTTGTGTGGGAGTTTACAGGATAGAGCTCACGTTTTTTTTTTTAAATGATGGATCGATGAGGACATTTGCAAAAATGGTAGATATGTTCAAGGAACAAAATGTATATACATAAATATATACACAACACAAACATATATAAACACACAAGAAACTGAAACTGGGGAGGAAACAGATTGGGATGTGTAATACGGAAGTGGGGAGGAAGGGGCAGTTTGTTTGTGACTGTGTTCAGTTACTGAGTTTTAATGCTGGTTGGTAACATGACATATAGGCTGGCAAATCGTGTAGTTCAAGTAGCTGGGAAAACTATGGGAAAACTACACATCTCTACACAAACTGTTACCACGCATTTAAAATGTGTTTTTAAAAAAAAGAAGTAAAGAGCCCCCGTCACGCCAAGTGGCGTATAGGGAGTATGGTGTTAGTCACCATAAATTTTACAGACCTTCGGCACATGATTTTTGGGGTGATGTGGTCGGTATTACGCCCGTGCCGTTTTACTTTCCCAGAAAAAAATCCAGTAACCATTAAAGGCTGGGTGAGAGAGAGAGTGAGAGAGAGTGAGAGAGAGAGTGAGTGAGAGAGAGTGAGAGAGAGAGTGAGAGAGTGAGAGAGAGTGTGAGAGAGAGACTGAGAGAGAGAGGGAGAGGGAGAAAGTGAGAGAGAGAGAGTAAGAGTGAGAGAGAGAGTGAGAAAGAGTGAGAGAGAGAGAGTGAGAGAGAGAGAGTGAGAGAGAGTGAGTGAGAGAGAGAGTGAGAGAGTGAGAGAGAGAGTGAGAGAGAGAGAGAGACTGAGAGAGAGAGGGAGAGGGAGAAAGTGAGAGAGAGAGTAAGAGTGAGATAGAGAGTGAGAGAGTGAGAGAGAGTGAGAGAGAGAGAGTGAGAGTGAGAGAGAGAGAGTGAGATAGTGAGAGTGAGAGAGAGAGAGAGTGAGAAAGTGAGAGAGAGAGAGGAATAGTAGTATTATCCAACAATTCCCGCATCATCATCATGTGCCGTACACTGGTGCCATTGGTGTAGGCGATCATGTCCCTCCACATTCTTCTATCTACAGTGCATCGTTTCAATTCTGTTGTTGACCGTTTTCCATGCCATGACACCAAGCTATCAAGTATTTTCTCTCTTTTTCGTCCGTGATCTCTCTTTCCTTCTACTTTGCCAGCTGTAACCAAGTATTCCAACTTTCCTCTTCTCATGATGTGCCCGAAACATGTTGATTATTTCTTTCTTATGTTTTTAGTCGCCCCCTTTAAGTGTTGGCCTCTTGGAGAATTTCCTCATTGGTCTTTTTAGCTGTTCAGGGAACTTTCAACATTCTTCTGAGAAATCCCATCTCTATGGCCTCCAATCGTCTTTTCATTTGTTTATGTACTGTCCATGATTCGCTTCCATAGGTCAGAATATTTATAATAATAATTATGTGAAAATTCAATTTAATAATTCCTGCATAAGTTGTAGAAATAAGCGGACGCTCAAGTAGTGATATGATTGTAGGGAAGGTTATGCCTATGTAAGAAAGATCATAGAGTTGGACAAGCCGCGTGAGAGACTTCAATAATGCTTCTTTAATGCTATACACATTTGAAGAAGAAAATGGTGTAAACAGAGATACACACAATGAAAGAGAGAGAGAGAGAGAGAAAATATATCAGATGAGTTATATTAGACTTTGTTAGAGATGAAATATGAAATGGTTATAGAGACAGATAGGCAAGCCGACAAGAGTAAGGCAGCAGGTATACAGACAGAGAGAGACATATGAATATCATGTGAGGCATATCATCATCAAGTACCATGCCTGCTTGTATATACATATATATATATATACCAGTTACATAGAAATTCTCCTACTCGGCATTTCTCTCTCTGTATCGTCCTTTATTTACGAGAAACCACTCGACCACATATCGCGTAATAAAATAATTGGCACACACAATTGTAGTACCTACTTGGAAACTGACGGAAAGTTACATTGATTGCATCCTGTTCGTGAACACGAAGCACATAGTGGTGATCCAGACTTTGTTAGGCCCGACTTTGCCATTTGTTTATGAAATTTTAAAACATTTAATTCCGCTAGCGACTGGAACAGGAGAATTAGATTGTTCTTTTATGTGTAAAGTTGCTGCAGAATATGTTTTACTTGCGATTTTTTAGTGTGATCTCAATGTCTTACATGGTTACAAAAGATCTCAATGTCTTACATGGTTACAAAAGATCTCAACGTATATGGTTATATTAGATAAAAAAAAACACACACAAAACAATTGGCTATAATAGATCTGCATACATGAAGTGATTATAATTTGTGTTTTATACATGTCATGGTTAATATCTTTTAATATCTGCGGTGGTTAAACTAGACTCTCATATCTTAAATATACTAAAGTGGGTGTGGTTATAGTAGATTTCGGAGAAGGTTATATATTTGCTTTTCAGTGGCAATGTGGTTGTAGTAAGCCTATTATACACACTATATCCACCTCAGATATGACTGAAAACCTGTTAATGAAGCCCAACTAAGAACAAAAGCAAAAGACGGACGATACTAGTAAAAGAAACATGTGCAAATGACGTTGGCGTGGTTGGCCACACTAAAAGTATCTTACATAAACTATTTTGGATCGATTCATTATGTGAGATGTCTGAACTCATCATCAACAGAAGAAAGTGTCACATGACGTCGAATCTCCTAACATCCTCATAAGCAGTTGGAGGATGTAAACAAATTGTAGCTTGCATCCATCATTACCGATAGTCTCTTCCTGGATATATTCTTCTTTATCACATAACTATGGGGGCCGCTGGGGCACCACTGACATACTTTGTCAACCTGGGGGCCGCTGGGGCACCACTGACATACTTTGTTAACCTGGGGGTTGTTGGGACACCACTGACATACTCTGTCAACCTGGGGGTCGTTGGGGCACCACTGACATACTCTGTCAACCTGGGGGTCGTTGGGGCACCACTGACATACTTTGTTAACCTGGGGGTTGTTGGGACACCACTGACATGCTCTGTCAACCTGGGGATCGTTGGGGCACCACTGACATACTCTGTCAACCTGGGATCGTTGGGGCACCACTGACATGCTCTGTCAACCTGGGGATCGTTGGGCACCACTGACATGCTCTGTCAACCTGGGGATCGTTGGGGCACCACTGACATGCTCTGTCAACCTGGGGATCGTTGGGGCACCACTGACATACTCTGTCAACCTGGGGATCGTTGGGGCACCACTGACATACTCTGTCAACCTGGGGATCGTTGGGGCACCACTGACATACTCTGTCAACCTGGGGATAGTTGGGGCACCACTGACATACTCTGTCAACCTGGGGATCGTTGGGGCACCACTGACATGCTCTGTCAACCTGGGGATCGTTGGGGCACCACTGACATACTCTGTCAACCTGGGGATAGTTGGGGCACCACTGACATACTCTGTCAACCTGGGGATAGTTGGGGCACCACTGACATACTCTGTCAACCTGGGGATAGTTGGGGCACCACTGACATACTGTATTAACCTGGCGGTCGTTGGGGCACCACTGACATACTGTATTAACCTGGCGGTCGTTGGGGCGCCACTGACATACTGTATTAACCTGGCGGTCGTTGGGGCACCACTGACATACTGTATTAACCTGGCGGTCGTTGGGGCGCCACTGACATACTGTATTAACCTGGCGGTCGTTGGGGCGCCACTGACATACTGTATTAACCTGGCGGTCGTTGGGGCACCACTGACATACTGTATTAACCTGGCGGTCGTTGGGGCGCCACTGACATACTGTATTAACCTGGCGGTCGTTGGGGCGCCACTGACATACTGTATTAACCTGGCGGTCGTTGGGGCGCCACTGACATACTGTATTAACCTGGCGGTCGTTGGGGCGCCACTGACATACTGTATTAACCTGGCGGTCGTTGGGGCGCCACTGACATACTGTATTAACCTGGCGGTCGTTGGGGCACCACTGACATACTGTATTAACCTGGCGGTCGTTGGGGCACCACTGACATACTCTGCCAACCTGGAATTCGTTGATGCACCACTGACAGACTTCGTCAACTTTCTTCATTTCTCAATTTTTTAAAAGGAATTTTCAATGTCGAGGCCCTTTATTCTTTGATGTTATCGTCCCGTCTCTTCTCGCCGATCTCTTCTTCATGTCCCTTTCATAGTCTCTTCCAGAATGCTCTTTGCTAGGCCATAACTTCACGATATGTACGTATAGTAATTTCCTTGTGTGCTGCCTCACAGCACTAAATAAACTGTCATGTACTCCTATTGCTATCTGTCATGTACTCCTATTGCTGTCTGCCATGTACTCCTATTGCTAACTGTCATGTATAGTCCTATTGCTAACTGTATCCATTTATGAACTTTTAAATTTGATATTTGTAAAAAATATTCACAATCTTATGATAACATTTCATCTCCATGGCTTGTATTTTATTCTTAGCTCTACTCTAAAGGTCCCTATTTTGCAAGCAGATAGAAAATCTTTAGTATCAAGGGTATGCATGATTTTAGAGCTAAGAGTGATGTTCATATCTTTCCAAATAGGTTTTAGCCTTGAATAGACTGCTGTAGTTTGCGCTATTCTAGTCGATATCGAGGTTTTGAGCCTTAATCGCTGATAGTTTATTCCCAGTATTTACTTTTGTCAATTGTTACAAGATCTTGCCCATTTTATTTTTGTTTTTGTAATAATCCCCTCCCCCCTTTTCCGAGTTATTTGTTAACTTTTATTTTATTCAGCACCTACCTTCATGTCATATGCTGTAGCTGTTTTGTCTATTCCTTGAATCAAATCTGTTAATTCTTTTTTTATTCCTGATAAACTATCGATGTCAGCAAAGTTCAAGTTTATTGAGCACTCTTATTATGTTCCTGGCTCTTTTGTCTCGTTGATTCACTGTCAGAAACGCATACTTGATAACTCCTGTGAGACAAAGTACTATTCGTGCGGTTTCGTCCTAAATGTTTGTCTGCAACGCAAGTATTCAGCCCTACCCTATCCGGGAGATACTTGTCTTAACAGGAAAAATATTTCCGAGCTGTGATCCCAACCTTATGCTATAGTCATGAGAACACACTTCGCGAAAAGACATTGTCCACGATAGCTAATTTTTTTAGTTAGCTGAGTGGCAGTGCCCCCTAGCGTTTGGCTTTTCGTGGCAAGGCGCTGTGCCACCGAGTACGGGTCCGATCCTGATGTGGTCTATATTTTTTTCTGTTGTTGATTATTTGCCATTTTATCAGAGTGATGTAAACATACCTCTTCCTCAGAATTGATTCACTGATTATCGCCTCGGAAGTTTCCCTCTATAATAATATTCATTTATTATTATTTGTCTCCAGTCTAAACCACTGGAAACTACTATTCGTGCTGTTTCGTCCTAAATGTTTGTCTGCATCGCAAGTATTCAGCCCTACCCTATCCGGGAGATACTTGTCTTAACAGGAAAAATATTTCCGAGCTATGATCCCAACCTTATGCTATAGTCATGAGAACACCTTCGCGAAAAGACATTGTCCACGATAGCTAATTATTTTTAGTTAGCTGAGTGGCAGTGCTCCCTAGCGTTTGGCTTCTCGTGGCAAGGCGCTGTGCCACCGAGTACGGGTTCGATCCTGCTGTGGTCCATATTTTTTTCTGTTGTTGATTATTTGTCATTTTTTCCGAGTGCTGTAAACGTACCTCCTCCTCTGAATTGATTCGCTAACAAACTAGGAAGCCTTGGACCTGTTCTGGGGTAACAAATTCAATGTTCTCTAGCAACGTTTCTATAAAAGAACCTCCATCAGATTCTTACAAAGACATTTATCAACTGCTTCTTGAGATTGAATTCTGCTATTGCAAGCTTCTGTGAGGAGACAGGGCAGCTGTTCTCAATGTGGGTGCACATGGAATCTAAAACTTTGTTTCAATTTTATAACATGTTGATGCTCACGATCTTTGTTGTCACTGAGAGGCGTACTCAAGTTTATAGTCAAGGGCAGCTTGTTCAAGACAACAGTTGAAATGCATCCGCAGTGCTTTTTTTCTGGTAGAAAAAAGTTCCTGAACAAACCGGGAATTTGTGATCTGGTAGCGTCTACCGGTTGATTAACCACATATTTTCTGTGAATAAATCACAGATCTTGAAGAGAACGTGAATAAGCAATAACATCTGCCGTCAGCACGTGCTGTTGTGTATAGCCAGTTGAACAATAGAACAACTGGTTCCCCGTTAAATCTTTCGTTACATATGTAGTGGAAGAATAATAGAACAACTGGTTCCCCGTTAAATCTTTCGTTACATATGTAGTGGAAGAATAAAAGAACAACTGGTTCCCTATAAAAAACTTACCTTACATATGTAGTGGAAGAATAATAGAACAACTGGTTCCCTATAAAAAACTTACCTTACATATGTAGTGGAAGAATAAAAGAACAACTGGTTCCCTATAAAAAAACTTACCTTACATATGTAGTGGAAGAATAAAAGAACAACTGGTTCCCTATAAAAAACTTACCTTACATATGTAGTGGAAGAATAATAGAACAACTGGTTCCCTATTAAATCTTTCGTTACATATGCAGCAGTGGAAGGGCGACGAGCTATTCTGAGAAAATGTGGAAACTGGCGCTGGTGAGGGAGATCAGAGGATCAAATATTGGTCATGCCTCAGCTTCGGGGAGTCCCAAATAATTATAAACAAAAGTAAAGTACCCCCGTCACGCCAAGTGGCGTATAGGGAATATGGTGGTAGTAACTATAAATTTTACAGACCTTCGGCACATGATTTTTTAGGGTAATGTGGTCGGTATTACGCCTGTGCCGCTTTACTTTCCCAGAAAAAAAATCCGGTACCCATTAAAGGCTGGGTGAACCTTGGAAGCCGTCGGTTGGGATCGAACCCCATCTCTTGTCCTTTGTAGTCCAGTTTACTAACCACTGAGCTATGGCGGCTCTCAAATAATTATATTTGTTAGAAATCAGTAGAGAAGGTTGATGAAGTCTGTAAGTAGTGTCCCAAGGCCCCTACGCTACGGCATGAAGGAAGGAAGGAAGGACTGAAGGATGCATAACTGCTGTAAAGATGATGATAAGAATTAAAATTAAAAGAATGGAAAAAGCGGTGTGGTAACAGCTTTATGTAGGCGAGGAACGAAACAAAATTAAAACGACGTTTCGGCTAAGTAGGTCTTCAGCTGAAATAATAAACAACACAAACATATATAAAGATATACACATAAATCTAATAACATGGCAATAATACGCTAGCTAGACTATCTAGAAATGAAAACATGTAGGAAGGAAGGATGGATGGAGAAAAAATAATATAGGGAAAAAAACAGACTATCCCCACTTTTGATTACTAAGGCAGTTTCTACTTTTTACAGTAGTTGGAATTTGAAAATCTTTTTTAGTGCCAAACACACAATTCTCAGTTCCTCTCCTGTACCTTTTACTATAAACGAGCGAACGAGTTTTTGCATGCAACCGAGGAAAGATGACTAGCGGGTGCACTAATGCTGACGATCGTTAAGACACAATAACAGCATCTTGCTAGAATGTGACCTGGGGTTCTGGTCCTGAAGGCGGAGTGCAGCCAGCACGAGCCTGTTAGCTAAACCGCAGGTTGTGAAAGTCGTCTAGGGCGAATACGTTTACAGAGTACAACATCAACTTTACAGATCCTCACATTAAACTAATCAAATACAGAGTGTCCAAAAAAAACATGTACCTTTTTCTTTTCTTTTTTTCCAGATGACCCGTGTGTGCAGAGACTTGTAAGAAGCATCGATTGTAACTGAAGCATAAAAGTTGAAGTTGAAATACCAGCCACTTGCAAACACACAGATTTGGATGGAAGTGAGAGATCGCAACAATGAAGCATTTGTTGCCGTTACAACAGACATGTTGAGTATGAGAGGAAATATAGTTGAATATGGGAGGAACTATAGTTGAATATGGGAGGAAATGGACTATCGACTAGATATCTGCCTTGTCACGAAGGGCGCCCATATTGAATATTTGTAAGATGGAATAAACAACTCCGAGAGGACCTTCGTATCACATCAAAAAGGCGTGGGGGTGGGGTGGGGGGGGGGGTGGTGACAACAATAATCTATTGAAAAAGGTACATTTTTTTCGGACACACTGTATATCCAGCGAATGCAAAACATCGCGAGTTTTTTCTGCTAATTTCGTTGATGGAAAATTGTTGTGTTTAGATTCGAGGTCGCATAATGGCTTGATCAAAGCTTTGGTAGATAGACCGTTGTGACGTAGTTGCATGAATGATTACATCAGCGTTAGGGAGCTGATATTTGACTGAAATTACTGATGAAAATTGACGAGAGCCGACCCAGGTTAAAGAGGACAATGGATGCCATGTTTATTATTTTCACTTCCTAAAATAGATTCTCTCTTGGGACGTCACACTCTGGTTCTAATCTTGTATTCATTTAAAATAGATTGTGTGTGATTTCAAGCCACAGTCAAAGAATTCTCTTGTGTCGATTGTTTACTTTCATCGTCACTTGGTTTACTTGAAGCAAGCAGAGCGAACGTTAATCTCGGCACTGGCTGCTGTCGGCATGAAGGTCTAGAGCAAAACGGGGTTTTAGTACCAGCCGGTAACAGCTGACACCATCACTCTTGACGTGAATATATCAACTTTTTATTTTAGAAATGAATGTTAACATTAATGATATACCAGCAACATGTAATTAGATGCTGTTTAAGTACTTGACTAGACTAGCGATGAATGCTTATGTGTAATGCTAAATTAACGATATGGCGTGTACATATTTGAGCTAGTGATATGGCTGTTTGTGTACCTAACTGAATTAATGATATGACTGTTTGTGTACCTAACTGAATTAATGATATGGTTGTTTGTGTACCTAACTGAATTAATGATATGGCTGTTTGTGTACCTAACTGAATTAATGATATGGCTGTTTGTGTACCTAACTGAATTAATGATATGGTTGTTTGTGTACCTAACTGAATTAATGATATGGTTGTTTGTGTACCTAACTGAATTAATGATATGGCTGTTTGTGTACCTAACTGAACTAATGATATGGCTGTTCGTGTACATCACTGAACTAATGATATGGCGTGTACATATTTGAGCTAGAGATGTGGTTGTTTGTGTACATATTTGAACTATTGATATGGTTATTAGTGTACATAAATGAATTAATGAAACGACTGTTCATGAACACACTGGATTAATGATACAAAATGTGATCTCTGAAAAAGCTTTTGCTACAAGAGGTAACTCGATCGTCAGATGCTGAAGAAGTTGAGCAGATGTGCGGTCGTTCAGCTATTTGTTACTTTAATATGGGAGAGTTTGCTTGTCGTGGAGAAGTGTTCTCAAGTAGTTCTTCTGAAACTTGAGTCTGATGATAAGATTAAATATTGAAAATACCCCAGGTAATCAAGTCATGTGATGAGTGTCAGCTGACAGGTAACCTGGAACTTCTGAGATATCAAAGTAAACAACGCGTTTTTGTTTCTAGCGGGCCGACATTTCAAAATGTGTTTGCTTACAAAAAATCATAATGTCAGTATTAAGTTGCAGGGATCGGGTGACAAATTGTACAGCTTGCTCGTTAGTCACGCCAAGACGGGTCCAGTTGCTTACCAGGTAACATGCTTTTTTTTCAGCAACACCCAAAGCTGTTTACTATGTGACGACTGCACTGGGCATGCGGTCTTTGTTGTTTTCAGCTGAAAGATTAACACTTCGTCAGTTCGCAGAAATAGTAATGGTTGCGTGAGGAAGAGGGGAGAATTGGTGGTCTAAAGGTAAGACGTCGGCCTCTAGACAGGAAGCTCCCAGGTTCGCTTCCCATCACTGGCGGTTGAAATTTGTCAAAAATCTAACCCGTGTTTACTTCGTGGTTTTACCCACCCCCGGTCTCTGGGTATTGAGATTGGATGTTTTACCCAGGCCCGTTGCCTGGGTATTGAGATTGGATGTTTTACCCAGGCCCGTTCTCTGGGTATTGAGATTGGATGTTTTACCCAGGTCCGTTCTCTGGGTATTGAGATTGGATGTTTTACCCACCCCCGGTCTCTGGGTATTGAGATTGGATGTTTTACCCAGGCCCGTTCTCTGGGTATTGAGATTGGATGTTTTACCCAACCCCGGTCTCTGTGTATTGCGATTTTAAGTTTTACCCAACCCCGGTCTATGGGTATTGAGATTTGATGTTTTACCCACCTCTGTTCTCTGGGTATTGAGATTTTATGTTTTACCCACCCGGTCTCTGAGTTTTGAGATTTGATGTTTTACCCACCCCCGGTCTCTGGGTATTGAGATTTGAAGTTTTACCCAACCCCAGTCTCTGGGTTTTGAAATTTGATATTTTACCCACCCCCGGTCTCTGGGTATTGAGATTTGAAGTTTTACCCACCCCCGGTCTCTGGGTTTTGAGATTTGATGTTTTACCCACCCCCGGTCTCTGGGTATTGAGATTTGCAGTTTTACCCACCCCCGGTCTCTGGGTTTTGAAATTTGATGTTTTACCCACCCCCGGTCTCTGGGTATTGAGATTTGATGTTTTACCCACCCCCGGTCTCTGGGTTTTGAAATTTGATATTTTACCCACCCCCGGTCTCTGGGTATTGAAATTTGATGTTTTACCCACCCCCGGTCTCTGGGTATTGAGATTTGATGTTTTACCCACCCCCGGTCTCTGGGTTTTGAAATTTGATATTTTACCCACCCCCGGTCTCTGGGTATTGAAATTTGATGTTTTACCCACCCCCGGTCTCTGGGTATTGAGATTTGAAGTTTTACCCACCCCTGGTCTCTGGGTATTGAGATTTGATGTTTTACCCACCCCCGGTCTCTGGGTATTGAGATTTGATGTTTTACACACCCCCAGTCTCTGGGTATTGAGATTTGATGTTTCACACACCCCCAGTCTCTGGGTATTGAGATTTCATGTCTTGTTATCTCAAAAAGAACAGGCCAACAATGGTCGCTATCCGAGGAACAAATTATTAAGCACATCTACCCATCCATGCTGAAGACGGATGTGTCGGGTCGAAAGGCTTAGATATCGTGGCTATGCCGTAAACTAGCGACATAACCTATCCACGCCCACTTAACGTTACGAAGAAAACAAGAAATGGTAGGAAACCGTTACAAGTATTCCCTGTAACGTTTGACATTTTCAAATTGTGAAACTTGATTTCACATAATCAAATATGAAATATTATTTTCAACTTCAGCTAGTTCACTAGCAAACGATTTTTTAAAATTATGAATTTGTTGAAGTGATTGACCAGCTTAAGGTTTCTGAAATGTTTAAAACACCGTGAAATGTAAGCTGATTAAAACTGGAGAGAAGAACACAAAATACAAGACAATGCAAAGTGCAAACAGTGCGCTAAAATCTCATCGCAAGAAGAATGCAAACTCGTAAAGTTTAAAACTGTACACACCAATTATAGAGAAACTGAAACAACACACAAAGAAATGTAATTTGAAAATAAGTATAATAGATCATAAATGCAGTAGAAAAATAAAACATATTTTTATTCTTTGAACAGAACCGGTGCATACAAAAAATATTCCGTGAACGCTTAATCATAAATGTATAATATCAAACAGTTATCATTCATAATCTAATTACCTCCATTGCTTCTTCCTGTCATTATATCACTTTTTCTATCACTCTCACTCTCTCTCTCTGGCACTCTCTCTCTCTCCTTTTCTCTCCCCTATTTCTGACTTGCTACATAAAACACTCACTAGTTAAAGCGGAGGCATTCAAATATGGATACAACACAAACAACAGCTGAAGCGGAAGACAGACATTGTTAGGTGTTGATGTTTGGAGCAATAAAGTTCTCTTTGCGAGCAGCTTGCTGAGAATATTAGTCGCTATAACGACGCCAAAATTACGCTGCAACAGCCCATCATTAATATGGGTGTACCCACAATTACATGTTTTACTTCGGCCCAGCATTTCTGCCAGTGTTATATTGTTATCTATCCAGTATTGATGTCAGTGTTATATTGTTATCTATCCAGTATAGATGTCAGTGTTATATTGTTATCTATCCAGTATTGATGTCAATGTTATATTGTTATCTATCCAGTATTGATGTCAGTGTTATATTGTTATCTATCCAGTATTGATGTCAGTTTTATATTGTTATCTATCCAGTATTGATGTCAGTGTTATATTGTTATCTGTCCAGTATTTATGTCAGTGTTATATTATTATCTATCCAGTATTTCTGCCAGTGTTATATTATTATCTGTCCAGTATTTCTGTCAGTTTTATATTGTTATCTGTACAGTATTCCTGCCACTGTTATATTGTTATCTATCCAATATTTCTGTCAGTTTTATATTGTTATCTGTCCAGTATTCCTGCCAGTGTTTTATTGTTATCTATCCAGTATTTCTGTCAGTTTTATATTGTTATCTGTCCAGTATTCCTGCCACTGTTATATTGTTTTCTGTCCAATATTTCTGTCAGTTTTATATTGTTATCTGTCCAGTATTCCTGCCACTGTTATATTATTATCTATCCAGTATTTCTGTCAGTTTTATATTGTTATCTGTCCAGTATTCCTGCCAGTGTTTTATTGTTATCTATCCAGTATTGATGTCAGTGTTATATTATTATCTATCCAATATTCCTACCAGTGTTATATTATTATCTATCCAATATTTCTGTCAGTGTTATATTGTTTTCTGTCCAATATTTCTGTCAGTGTTATATTGTTATCTATCCAGTATTTCTACAAGTGTTATATTGTTATCTATCCAGTATTTCTGCAAGTGTTATATTTTTATCTGTCCAGTATTTCTGTCAGTGTTATATTGTTATCTATCCAGCATTTCTACAAGTGTTATATTGTTATCTATCCAGTATTTCTGCAAGTGTTATATTGTTATCTGTCCAGTATTTCTGTCAGTGTTATATTGTTATCCATCCAGTATTCCTGCCAGTGTTATATTGTTATCTATCTAGTATTTCTGTCAATTTTATATTGTTATCTGTCCAGTATTCCTGCCACTGTTATATTGTTATTTATGTAGTAGTTCTGTCAGTGTTATATTGTTGTCTATCCAGTAGTTCTGTCAGTGTTATATTGTTATCTATCCAGTAGTTCTGTCAGTTTTATATCGTTTTCTATCCAATATTCCTACCAGTGTTATATTGATATCTATCCAAGTATTACTGCTAATGTTATACTGTTATCTATCCAGTATTTCTGCAAGTGTTATATTTTTTATCTGTCTTGTATCACTATAAGTGTTATATTGTTATCATCCATTATTCCTGAAAGTGTTATACTGTTATCTATCCAGTATTTTACCGCTATTTCCCAGTATTCCTGCCCAGTTTTGTACTGTTATTTGTATAATATTACACTGCTTCTGCCTAGTATTATTTAGTTATGAACTAGTTTAAACTGATCTCAACCAATGATTGGAGTTTCAATGCAAAATTACACACCATCTATGACTAAATACGCCTTTATTACACTATACTTGCCTATTATTCTACTGGGCGCAACTAATTTGTGTTCTAATTAAAAAACAAAACCATCAGGTTTTAACGTAGACGTAAATTAATCATGTAAACAATGTGTGTGAAGACCCATCACACTACTTCACACATCGTTTATGAAGACCCATCACACTACTTCACACATCGTTTATGAAGACCCATCACACTACTTCACACATCGTTTATGAAGACCCATCACACTACTTCACACATCGTTTATGAAGACCCATCACACTACTTCACACATCGTTTATGAAGACCCATCACACTACTTCACACATCGTTTATGAAGACCCATTAAATTATTTTTAACATCCTGTATAAAGACCAATTAAACTACTTTAAACATCCCGTGTATATGGCCTTTGGAATCTTGACAAACGGTTGGTAGCAAGCAATCATGATAAGTCAGTAGTAATGCTAAAGTATTAGTGTATCATACTGGATGTTGTAATGCTAAAGTATTAGTGTATCATACTGGATGTTGTAATGCTAAAGTATTAGTGTATCATACTGGATGTTGTAATGCTAAAGTATTAGTGTATCATACTAGATGTTGTAATGCTAAAGTATTAGTGTATCATACTGGATGTTGTAATGCTAAAGTATTAGTGTATCATACTGGATGTTGCTTTACTGAACAGCCCCTCTCGTGGCTGAATATGCCAATATTGGACAGACAGATCCATCTACAGAACAAACAAGGTGTATTTGCGGTGCCTGGACTTGTCTCTCTTCTCTTGCGTCTTTTTTCTTCTGTATCACCACTGTCTCAAAAGTTGCTGTATCATTTTTTATTTTTTTGTTCTCCATGAGCTTCAAGTCAGAATTTCCCAGTTTCTTTCACTGATTGAGAATTCACTCAAAGAAGCCCTGCAAACATCCTTCAATCTCAGCGCTGGTCTGCCCTTTGGTCTCTTTCCGTCCTTATGTTCGTCATACAAGATTTGTTTCGAAATACATTGTATAATATTTGCCATTCTTTTTACATGGCCCAGCCACCTTAGTCCACGAATCCTGAGTGTAGCCATGATCGATGGGAGTTTGGCTCGTTGTAAAACATTAGAGTTAGTTACTTTGTCCTGCCATTTGATTTTCATAATATTTCGAAAGCAACGCACATAAAAGCTGTTTAACCTATTCCCCTGCCCTGCATAGGTAGTCCACATTTCTGATCGGTATAGAAGTGTACTAAGCATACAACTTTGGTAAATTTGAATCTTAGTCCTGAATGTAAAATTGGTGTTGGCTCATGCCCTATCTTTAAGATTACCAAATGTGGAAGCTGCCATTCTGTATAAAGCATCTTGTATGAAGACCAGTTAAACTATTTTAAACATCGTATATAGAAACCTATTACATTATTTTAAGCATCGTGTGCGCTGACCCAATACACTACTTTTAGCATCGTTTATGAGGATCAATTTCACTACTTTGAGTATCGTGTAAGAGGATCCATTACACTACTTTAAGCACGGTGTGCGCTGATTATTTCACAACTTTAATTAAGCACGGTGTGCGCTGACTGATTACACTACTTTAAGCATCGTGTAAGAGAATCCATTACACTACTTTAAGCATCGTGTAAGAGAATCCATTACACTACTTTAGACATGTACGGGGCTCAACTACTTAATCGCCACATAACCAACTACAATGTTATTCCGTAACACTTTTTACTTTAAATTCTAACACTTTTTGTGTTACTTTTTAATGACACCCTTTTTTTAAATCGATCCCTTAGAGTTATCACCCTTATTGCTGAACTGCCCTTGTTATTCTTTCATCTCAATAAGGCTATGCCTCTATATGACAACAATATAATATTACTAGCAAGAACCTGTCAAAAAATGACGGTAAATTTGTTCCATGGGGTTTGTTCAAACATTAGAATTGGTTCTTAGAGATATCTCAAATGTCTGCAATTTGTTCTTTTGTCCCCATGCACTTGTGTATATTACATTGATAGTGAAGGCTTTAAATTCTATTTGTGATGCGATGTGGCTAATTTGATTCTTGTGGCCCGTTGCTTTTGTTGTTATGTTACATACAGCACAGTAACATTATTTTATGGTTTAGATTTAGAGCAATAAAGAAGTAACTAATACGCTGATGTTGTTATAAAAGTTTTGTCAATAACTGAAGGACAACACATTTCTATGTAACACCTATACTAGGCTCAGTTTATCATGTTATAGGGCTACACACAAAAATAGTCTCTGTATATGTGTACTTTGCAGGTAGCTAAACATAGAATAGGTCAAAATGAGCATAAAAATGATGATCTCTTCTGAAGACTTTGCTTTCGTGTAAAAAAAATAAAACGTTCAATTAGATAGTACTGACACTTTCTGCATAACGAAAACTAGTAATTACTGAAGGGAGGTCAAAAAGTAATGCACACCACTTTTTTTCTCTGAAACTATTCGGGCAAAATGTGTGAAATTTTCACAGATTGTAGCTGAACATCCCCTTGACACTACCTATTTGTCAACATAATCTCCGTCCAAGCGTATTGCCTTACGCCAACGCGAAACTAGGTCATGAATGCCTCGTTTGTACCAAGTTTTGTCCTGCTCGCGTAACCATTTTTTAACTGCACGAATCACATCCTCATCATTGTCAAAGTGTTTCCCACGCAGGAATTTTTTGAGTGGTCCAAACAGATGGAAATCTGAGGGAGCCAGATCAGGGCTGTAAGGAGAATGGGGCAGTACAGTCCAACCAAATTTGTTGATTGCTTCCCGTGTTACCAGACTTGTGTGAGGGCGTGCATTGTCATGTTGAAGCAACAAATCTGCAGATGGCTTATTAGGCCGAACTCTGTGGAACCGATTTTTGAGTTTTGTCAGTGTATTGATGTAAGCTGTCGAGTTGATTGTCTCACCTCTTGTCATTACATCAACAAGAATCACACCATCAATGTCCCAGAAGACAGTGATCATCACCTTTCCGGCTGATGGAGATGTTTTGAATTTTTTTCTTTTTGGTGACTGCGGATGATGCCATTCCATTGACTGCATTTTTGTTTCAGGCTCATAATAATGTGCCCACGTTTCGTCACCGGTAACAATTTTTGACAAAAACATTTCTCCTTCAACACTGAAACGCTCCAACAATTCAGAACAGAATGTTTTCCTTTGAACTCTGTGATCATTTGTTAGGCACCGAGGAACCCGTCGAGCGCAAATCTTTGAATATCCGAGAGTTTTAAAAATTGCGATTGCACTTCCCTTGCTGACTGTAAGCTGCAATGCCAATTGCTGACTAGTGATACGCATATCCTTACGAATAATGGCATCAGCCCGGTTTAACATGTCTGTGCTGGTAGCCGAGGCAACACGTCCAGAACGCGGTAAATCATGCAGCTCCACTCGTACACTTTCTGCAGCTTTAATTCTCTGAACCCAGCGACTAACTGTGCTCCTATCGACTGCAGAACATTTGTACACTGCACACAGTCGTTTATGAATGTTTGCCACAGTTTCTTTCTCCGCAACCAGAAATTCTATGACAATTCGCTGTTTGTAACGGACATTGTTGACACGCTCCATTTTAACGGTTCATAGATTGCGTAATATTTTTCATAATGCAGTGCAATTTGGTGCACATAATTGGAACATGTCATATTCCAAGTGTGCAAAATTTCATATTCCTATCTTTATTATTAGCCGAGAAAAAAATTGGTGTGCATTACTTTTTGACCTCCCTACTTCTACCTCTAATACTGTCAGTAGCTCCATGAAAGTTCCAGGCTTTAGTATAAGTATTTCATTGAAAACTGAACGCTTGAAGCGATTGCAGACAAATCTGCCTGACTCCTCAATTAATACAATCTAACCATGTTTCTGTCACAGAAATCTGTTACTGAAACAGAAATCATGACTTCTAAATGATGATCTATTACTGAAACAGAAATCATGACTTCTAAATGGTGATCTATTACTAAAACAGAAGTCATGACTTCTAAATGATGATCTATTACTGAAACAGAAATCATGACTTCTAAATGATGATCTGTTACTGAAACAGAAATCATGACTTCTAAATGATGATCTATTACTGAAACAGAAGTCATGACTTCTAAATGATGATCTATTACTGAAACAGAAGTCATGACTTCTAAATGATGATCTATTACTGAAACAGAAATCATGACTTCTAAATGATGATCTATTACTGAAACAGAAATCATGACTTCTAAATGATGATCTATTACTGAAACAGAAGTCATGACTTTTAAATGATGATCTATTACTGAAACAGAAATCATTACTTCTAAATGATGATCTATTACTGAAACAGAAGTCATGACTTCTAAATGATGATCTATTACTGAAACAGAAGTCATGACTTCTAAATGATGATCTATTACTGAAACAGAAATCATGACTTCTAAATGATGATCTATTACTGAAACAGAAGTCATGACTTTTAAATGATGATCTATTACTGAAACAGAAGTCA
The DNA here is from genome assembly GCA_032433765.1 of Megaustenia siamemsis. Taxonomy (NCBI): domain Eukaryota; kingdom Metazoa; phylum Mollusca; class Gastropoda; order Stylommatophora; family Ariophantidae; genus Megaustenia; species Megaustenia siamemsis. The sequence goes on from JAVIAB010000051.1 coordinate 94,249,575, forward strand.
TGACTTCTAAATGATGATCTATTACTGAAACAGAAATCATGACTTCTAAATGATGATCTATTACTGAAACAGAAGTCATGACTTCTAAATGATTATCTATTACTGAAACAGAAGTCATGACTTCTAAATGATGATCTATTACTGAAACAGAAGTCATGACTTCTAAATGATGATCTATTACTGAAACAGAAGTCATGACTTCTAAATGATGATCTATTACTGAAACAGAAGTCATGACTTCTAAATGATGATCTATTACTGAAACAGAAATCATGACTTCTAAATGATGATCTATTACTGAAACAGAAGTCATGACTTCAAAATGATGATCTGTTACTGAAACAGAAGTCATGACTTCTAAATGATGATCTATTACTGAAACAGAAATCATGACTTCTAAATGATGATCTATTACTGAAACAGAAGTCATGACTTCTAAATGATGATCTATTACTGAAACAGAAGTCATGACTTCTAAATGATGATCTGTTACTGAAACAGAAATCATGACTTCTAAATGATGATCTATTACTGAAACAGAAATCATGACTTCTAAATGATGATCTATTACTAAAACAGAAATCATGACTTCTAAATGATGATCTTTTACTGAAACAGAAATTATTACTTCTAAATGATGATCTATTACTGAAACAGAAGTCATGACTTCTAAATGATGATCTATTACTGAAACAGAAATCATGACTTCTAAATGATGATCTATTACTGAAACAGAAGTCATGACTTCTAAATGATGATCTCATCATCATTGAGTGCCTTCTACGCGTCGAAGGTCGGTTACCATGATACGCCATTCCTCTCTGTGTCTTGTTTTAATGGTGCAGGTTGTCATAGGCTGACTTGTCCATCTTTTGATGTTACTCGTCCATGTTAGTCTTGGTTGGCCTCTGCTTCTTTTACCTTCTATTTTCCCTTCCAATATTATTTTTAGTAGGATGCTGTGTATTTAAACATGCCCCAAAAATATCATTTGTTGTGTTTGAATTGTATTTAGTAGTTGTCTTTTCATTTTTGGTTGTTTTAAGATTTCATCGTTACTTTTCTTTTGTTTCCATCCAATTCTACCTGTTCTTCTATATATCCACATTTCAAAGGCTTTAATTTTCTTTCTATTTTCTTGTCTAACGTCCATGTTTCTGTACTATACAGGAATGTTATGATGATATAACATTTTGCTATTCTTAGTTTTAGCCCTGTTGTTATTTTTTATTGATGTTAGTATGTTCTTCATGAGATTAAAATTACTTTTTGCCATTCCTATTCTTTTGTTTATTTCAGTTGTACATTTCCATCACTGGTATGTCCAAGGTAGTTGTAGCTATGACTGTCTCCAGGTATATTTCTTCAACTGTAATATCCACTTGTAGGTTTTGATTTAATCTTGTGGTTTAGTCTCCAGGTTAATTCTTTCAATTTCACACACTTTCATCGCTATTCCCTGTTACATTAGACTTTCGATCAGCTTCAACACTTTCATTACTCTCGCCTGTTACATTAGGCTGGGCGATCAGCTTCAACACTTTCATCGCTCTTGCCTGTTACATTAGGCTGGCCAATCAGCTTCAACACTTTCATCGCTCTTGCCTGTTACATTAGGCTGCCCAATCAGCTTCAACACTTTCATCGCTCTTGCCTGTTACATTAGGGTGGCCAATCATCTTCAACACTTTCATCGCTCTTGCCTGTTACATTAGGCTGGGAGATCAGCTTCAACACTTTCATCGCTCTTGCCGTTACATTAGGCTTGGCGATCAGCTTCAACACTTTCATTACTCTCGCCTGTTACATCAGGCTTGGCGATCAGCTTCAACACTTTCATCGCTCTTGCCGTTACATTAGGCTTGGCGATCAGCTTCAACACTTTCATCGCTCTTGCCGTTACATTAGGCTTGGCGATCAGCTTCAACACTTTCATCGCTCTTGCCGTTACATTAGGCTGGGCGATCAGCTTCAACACTTTCATCGCTCTTGCCGTTACATTAGACTTTCGATCAGCTTCAACACTTTCATCGCTCTTTCCGTTACATTAGGCTGGGAGATCAGCTTCAACACTTTCATCGCTCTTGCCGTTACATTAGGCTTGGCGATCAGCTTCAACACTTTCATCGCTCTTGCCTGTTACATTAGGCTAGGCGATCAGCTTCAACACTTTCATCGCTCTTGCCTGTTACATTAGGCTGGCCAATCAGCTTCAACACTTTCATCGCTCTTGCCTGTTACATTAGGCTGGCCAATCAGCTTCAACACTTTCATCGCTCTTGCCTGTTACATTAGGCTAGGCGATCAGCTTCAACACTTTCATCGCTCTTGCCTGTTACATTAGGCTGGCCAATCAGCTTCAACACTTTCATCGCTTTTGCCTGTTACATTAGGCTGGCCAATCAGCTTCAACACTTTCATCGCTCTTGCCGTTACATTAGGCTTGGCGATCAGCTTCAACACTTTCATCGCTCTTGCCGTTACATTAGGCTGGGCGATCAGCTTCAACACTTTCATCGCTCTTGCCGTTACATTAGGCTTTCGATCAGCTTCAACACTTTCATCGCTCTTTCCGTTACATTAGGCTGGGAGATCAGCTTCAACACTTTCATCGCTATTGCCTGTTACATTAGGCTGGGAGATCAGCTTCAACACTTTCATCGCTCTTGCCGTTACATTAGGCTTGGCGATCAGCTTCAACACTTTCATCGCTCTTGCCTGTTACATTAGGCTGGGAGATCAGCTTCAACACTTTCATCGCTCTTGCCTGTTACATTAGGCTGGGAGATCAGCTTCAACACTTTCATCGCTCTTGCCTGTTACATTAGGCTGGGAGATCAGCTTCAACACTTTCATCGCTCTTGCCGTTACATTAGGCTTGGCGATCAGATTCAACACTTTCTCCATTATTAACTCTAAGTTCATGAAAATACACGTATGATATACGTGGTAAATATGATGCGATATTAAAATATATTTCTTGATCATTGGTTCATCCTTTTGATCAGCTGGAGCTTAACATTTCCTGATATTTTCCTCACGTTACTACGTAGATACTCCAGAGATTGTTTTCCTCAAATCACGTCGAATATTACTTTTTTCCTCAAATCACGCCGAATATTACTTCTTTGCATATCAATCCCACATCACTTACCAGACATATTTTTAGCACATTATTTCCTCAATAGAAGTTGTCGGTGACTGTAGTACACTTAGTAGTGCCTTCGTTTGACATTTGAAATCTACCAGCTTCAATACCGGACAGCTGATTATTTCATCTTTTGGGGAGAATAATATTTATTTTTCTTCTAGACTTTTGTTGATCTCTTCACTGAATGCTAGGTTTTCTCAAAGGATTTTCTCAATATTTAATTTAATGAAATGTTAGATGATCAACAATATTTAATTTAATGAAATGTTAGATGCTCAACAATATTTAATTTAATGAAATGTTAGATGATCAACAATATTAATTTAATGAAATGTTAGATGCTCAACAATATTTAATTTAATGAAATGTTAGATGCTCAACAATATTAATTTAATGAAATGTTAGATGCCCAACAATATTTAATTTAATGAAATGTTAGATGATCAACAATATCAATTTAATGAAATGTTAGATGCTCAACAATATTTAATTTAATGAAATGTTAGATGATCAACAATATTAATTTAATGAAATGTTAGATGCTCAACAATATTTAATTTAATGAAATGTTAGATGATCAACAATATTGATTTAATGAAATGTTAGATGCTCAACAATATTTAATTTAATGAAATGTTAGATGATCAACAATATTAATTTAATGAAATGTTAGATGATCAACAATATTAATTTAATGAAATGTTAGATGATCAACAATATTAATTTAATGAAATGTTAGATGATCAACAATATTAATTTAATGAAATGTTAGATGCTCAACAATATTTAATATATTTTTTTTAGGTTATTTATATAGTTGCTGATTGTAGCAGATTACTTCAAATACAGAATGCGCCTCAGGTTAACGCAGGAGCCAATCTACCATGAGAACCTGATCAGTTCAACATTGCTGCTCCTGACGGATCACTGTGGAGCTGTAACACACACACAAACTCAACAGACAGCATGTGAAGCGCCTCCGCATCAATCCCATTGAGACCACAGTGTTCACCGCTTGTGCTAGGTATTCATAAATGGTATTCATAGCTCGGATACCACAAACAACATCTGAGTAGCTCTTCCTATTCCCGAGTTCCACCCTCAGATTCTGATTTGCGATGACCAGCAGCAAGTTCCAGCGGCGGTGGTTCAAACTGGAAGATGTTGACTTGAAGGAGTACTGCTTCTCACACACCATCATGTTCTTCAACATTACAAGGATCACCGTAGTTATGAGGTTATGGCGATCATATGTCACTGCTACATTACACCTGCGACCTGAACACGATTGACATATTCTTGTCATGCGTTGTTAACACCTCATATTTCTTTAAATTTTCTCGATCGTTGCAGAAAGTGCATTCGGTGTCTGATTAATTTCGTTTCTCCATTGCACTTCTCTGCGTTAAAGTCAAAATGATGATCTACTTATTACATCTGCCCCGATAAAGCGGTGTCGTACGCCGGCAATATTCCATTTTCGACAAATCAAGTGTTGTGAATGCGACCTTCCACCGTCTAGGCTTGTTCTGCGCTTTACGTCACATTGTTGGTGTTCATGACCGTTGTTGGATTTGCTTGACGCAAGTTATTTATATGTTACTCATTAATGTGAAATGCTTCATCTGCCGCAGTTTTATCTCTTTAGGGAATTTGCACCGTGCTTTGTTCGTAGTAGGCTGCATTCACTAGAGTAATCAGGAATCTAAAGGGCGCGTCATTGCTGTACGTACGACATTGTTATGGGTGCTACGTCATCGTAATGGCTCATCATAAATCCCTAGACCGGCCGTACGTTAATCTTACGGTCTGTTGTTTGATGTACGACGGGGATAATCTGATGACTAACTGTGTTTATATGTTCGGAATTGGAGTCAATAACGATGGCCTAACATCATCAAACGCTAAACATTTTTAAAGAAATAGGACGATCATCATTTTCAGGAGTACGTGAACTTCCGGTATATGGTGGATAGGCGGCAGGTACCATTGCAGGCTATGCATGAAAAGTGTTCCTTGCTGCAGTTTCCTCATATTCCAAGTCCATGGGGGACTGGTTGGTCTCGAGGCCAGACGCCGGCCTCGGAACAGAGAGGTTGTGGATTCAAATCTCGGCTACACCGGTTGGGATTTTTATTTATGATTTCTCTCTGCGACAAACACCCCTGGTTTCAGCAGCGAGACCCGGCTTGAAACGTCAGTTACTCATCGACGGAAAAAACATGAATACCTCCGAAGTCGGAGTTATCTGCCTGTGCTGCGAGGGACCCCTGTGCACACGGCTGCCGAGGAAAAATGGATTAACACGCAAAATTCAGTTTCTAGTTTCTAGGGACTAAGTCAGAGTTGAAAGCTGGCGAACGCAGCAGCAACAACATCAACAACAACAACAATATTTCTTGTGTAGAAAAAATAGCTAAAGTGTCATGCTGGTCAAGGTTAGTGGTTTTGTACAAATTAAGTTAAACCATCAGCACTATTGACCAGATTATAGACAACACTATTGACCACATTATAGACAACACTGTAGACCATATTACAGACTTCATTTTTGACCACATTATAGAGGTCAAGACAAAGAAATGCATGTAAATGCATACACATTCGAGGCTGTAGTAAAGTTCGTTGTAAAGGAGAAATGAAAAACGATGGTATGGTTAAAGTAGTATGTAATTAATGGACAACACACATTTAAACAACGTTTCTGCTTGAGCCCTCAACAGGCAAGTAGTAGTATGTGTGGCTGTTTACCCATTCTAAAAGTGCACGCACATGCACCGAAAGACAATAGATTTGGCACCGAAACCGCACGAAACTTGCACCAAACCCGTGCAAAAGTCCGATAATCGGCTTATTATCTCGGTGGTCGTGATCGGTAATCGGCTTATCTCGGTGGTGTGCGTTGGTGCGTGACGGCTTATTGATCGGCGCGTCGCTCGTGGTGTGCGTTGGTGCGTGGCGGCTTATCTCGTGGTGCGTCGCTAGCTCGCCGGTTATCGGACAGCGGTTCTAAAAGGGTTCAGCGGTTCTAAAACTTGTGGGGTCGTCTCTCGCGGGTCGGATGGCGGGTCGTTGCGTGGCGTGCGGGTGGGGAAAGGGGGGGGTGCCTTTATTGGTCGAGTGTTATCATCATGTGTGGGTATTAGGCAACAGGAGGCGACATGTAAAAAAAAATGCTGACAAGCAATTATTAGTATTGTCAGCATCCTGTACCAGGTGTGATTATAGCGATTTTTTTCTCTCTTCTCTCTCGCTCTATTGCATATCCAAGCTAACTCAAGTCAAATAAAAATCACCAAGCCACACAAATTGACACATCATCATCATGTGCCACCCTCAACACTATCATCATCATCATGTGCCACCCTCAACACTATCATCATCATGTGTGGGTATTAGGCAACAGGAGGCGACATGTAACAAAAATGCTGACAAGCAATGACGTTGAAGGCTAGGTTGTGATTGTTGAATGTCAACTTCCGGTCACATGACCGGAACATGACCGCTCACATGATCGATGAGGCGTAAGGTGACAAGGCGATTTTTTTGTTTCCGCTGCGTGTTGGTCTCGGTTGGGTGGGTAACGTGTAAAGATACTGCTGACAACCAAAGGACAAAATTCCTTTATTACCTTCCCAAATCTATTGTTATGAAAATATTAGGCGAAACTCGTGACGCGACACGTGACCCGTGACATAGCGTTTTTTTCCAGTGCTTGGTTGTCTCGGTTGGGTGGGTAACGTGTAAAGATACTGCTGACAACCAAAGGACAAATTTCTGTATTAGGTAGCCAAATTTGGGCAGGTACAAATCTCATATCCAAATTTGGACAAGGGGCTTGATACCGCATGACCAGGTCACATGTGTAGTACTAACCTATCACATGTCAAGTCGCCCCCGTGAATATATATTCCAAGTGATACCAGCCCGCATTCAATACAGTAACCTCCAAAGCAGACGGCTCTTAGTATTAACACAAGTACTAATCGATCAACTAATCGTAAGTAGAAATACGTTTCTTTTCTTAATTCCATCGACGTTATAGCAGGTAATTATTTCCTTAGCTGTATAGTTATGAACTAAAAATTTGGTAAATAAATATTTTATTAATTCATAGGAGAAGAGTATATAGGATCGGAAAAAATAAGTAACGGAAGACAAATAAAACAAACAAATGTGTTAGTTACTATATATTTTATTCTTCACACTTATAAATGTACAATGACGGTTTAAAGATTTCGGACCATGTGTATTTATTGGCTCATGTGTATTTTTAGTAATTAACCCGGTGAATCATCAGTCGTGTTGGCACATGTAAACTTGTTGGTGTACGAGGGATGAAAATAAGGGTTACAATACGTTGTCACAGATTCAGTCTAGTTGCTAAAATAATTGTTCTGTGACCAGACTCCAGAACAGGTGATATGATTTTACTATACTCCAGAATACGGCTTTCAAATCTTTCACGATCAAGTGCAAACTGGTGCCAATGCGGAATGACGTCTCCATCTTCCAGAGCAACAAATGAAATGATATCAGGCGCCGCGGCAAAACAAACCTAAGGACAAGTCGAACTATAAGGGTTTTAATGCAACTCTCATTAAGATAGTATACGGTTTAATGAAACGTTCGTTAGGCTAGTTAATCTCGGTACATTATTGGTACTTAAGTTTTAAGAATACAAAATCTACATTTGTCTTAGAAGATGTGATGTTGGTAGCTATAACTAACCTGAATGTCTGTGTTTAGAAATCTCTGTTAAGTCATGAAACTAACGATCGATAAATATGGGTTTGGTGTTGGTATATCAGACTATAAATCGCCTGTAACACTAAATAACAGACAAACAAATACATACCCTGTTAATTATATTTTTTGTCGGATCGTGTGGTTGAGTGGAAGTGTTGTTGCTGATAGTAGGGTAAATTTCATTCCAGCGAGCGTTAACTTCCTCATAATCTAACTCCGGAGCAGAATTCTCTACACCTCTAATCTCGGAACTTTCATCACTCTCCTCACATTCTGAACTTGAATTTAAGAGTGGCTGAATCCTCACATGATCAGAGGTTTCATTTCTGTTTACTACACTATCGGGGATCTTCTTGAAGATGGAATCTAAAGTTAACCCATTATTAAAATAAGCGTTAGGTGGTGTCCAAGATGGGAAAGCTTGCTCTTCCAATGACCACTCAGACTCTTCAGAACTTTCCTCATCTTCTGAGCTTGAACTTATACTAAAAAGTAGCTGGGCCATACTACGAAATTCTTGAAGTTACAATTCCACTAAAATGATTTTCAATTTGTTTTATCCTGTTTAAATAGGTTACACAATTTCTAAATATATACATACAAACACACACAATTAAACATTTCAGATCTAAATGGAGGGAGAGATTGTTTCCAGAATTCTCCAAAAATTGAGGCAGAGCCCTAATAGACACTGCGAGGGGTGTCGGGAAATAACAGAAAATATAAACTGGCACTCCTGTCACCTAGATGAAGATGAGCGCTTTCGGCGCCAAATATGGGGTATCTTATACTATGATACCCCAAGAGCAGAGCTGGCCACACTGCTAGAAGAAAGGGCACTGCAATTAGTCACAGTGAAGAAGCGTGAAGTGGCCCAACCCTCTCCAACACCCTCACCACAGTGGGATGGTGATAACGATACCTCTCCGAGAAGAGCATGAACGGTGGAAGAAGAGGTTGGTGCTATTAAAATATTAGTTATATATATATATATATATATATATATATTTTATTATATTTATAATATGTTATTTTTTCATTGTTACAGCTTGGTATACAATGGCATCTGATAGGGAGTATCTACTTTTCGATAGAGTACTAAACATTCTTCACTATCAGCGACATGATCATTGCCTAGGATGTCGTGGTGACGGCTCTTTACCTCATTCATGTCAGCTAGACTTTGAGGAGCGCTTGCGCTTACAAATAAATTCTATATTACACTCTGAGATGGAGAAGGATGATGTGGTCTACCTGGCTGCCGAAAATATTTCCAAACGAATAGTGAGATATACAAATTGGGACCCATCACAAATATCAACACCGACTGATCCACAGTCTTCCACTCCTCTGCCTTATGTAAGAAATGAGGCGCAAGCTATATCGAGTGGTCATGACTCAGGGGACACATCAGGCAACTCACCAAACACATCCAATTTGAACGTGAACGAATCAACTTCTGGTGAATTTCAGTGTCCGTTATGTCCCCTGAAGTTTAAGTGGCTCCATAATTTAAGGAAACATTATCGCGTTGTGCATCAACTAATGCGATATCCGTGTGACATTTGTTACCGCTTGTATACGACCCGTGGTTCTTTAAACAGACATATGAGACTGAAACATAAGGTTTCTACAACAGCACCTTCATCATTGCTGCCGTCCTCAGCTCCAACGTCACCACAGCCAGCTACTACGACAAACCCGCCGGCTGCACCTTCAGCAGTGAATAAGAGAGAGTCAGAGGAGGAACACTCCACAGAGGGTAAAAAGCACAAGCCTGATGACCCGTTAGCAACACTACCAGCTGATGTGCGGGATGTATATCAACAAAATTGGTCAGTGATAAAAACGCAGGAAAAGCTAAATAAAACAGTTTCCACATACACTTTCTTCCACTCACCTGATCGTCCTTTCATCACAGACTGGTCTATTCTTTTAAGAGATGTGTTTGATAGTCAGACAACTCGTTTTAAAATTAATTATGGTCACCATTTTATCCTCCGTCACAGAGAAGATGGAAATTTACGCTTCTTCCATGCATCATTCAATAATTCAGCTGTTCTCGAGTTCCCGAAGTTAATCAATAATCTTGGAGATTTCACTCGGTTTGTAGACTCTTTAAGAGATCACGAGCCCGTATCCACAGGGCTAATCATACGACCTGATACAAAGTGGGTGGTGGAGAGCATTCCCGCCACTATTTTTTATTTATTCCACATTCACGACTTCCCAATTGGATGTGTGGTGGAGCAATTACCACCTCATATTAGTAACAACAAGTACATCTACACCCTACAGAGAGCGTCGAAGAGGTCTACTACTTATAACAACAATCTGTGTTTTTTTCCGTGTTTGGCTTTATTTAAAGGGGAAGAACTCGACAGTCTGGAAATTACCACTCGGCAGCTCTTGCGTCAGTGGCACTCACACTGGGACATACTTTTCGTAAACAATTTTCCAGGTGTAACTTTACAACAACTACCACATTTAGAGGAGTGTTTTGGTATAAATACTGATGTGTTTGAGTTGAATGCTGAAGCGGTTCTTTGTCCTAAACTCAGAAGTAGGGGCTCATATCCTACCACCATGCGCATCCTGGTTCATAAGGACCATTTCATGTACATTACTGATATTAATAAAGCAGCTAGCACCTACTCTTGTCCACAGTGTGGGAAATTATGGGCTTCTTATGGTGATATTACCAGACATGAAGAAATGTGCAGTGGTGGTAAGTCGAAAGATTTTTTTAGAGGGGGAATTTATACACCTAGCGAGACTATTATGGAGGCCCTAGAGGAAGAAGGTATTGCCGTACCCGGTGGCTTCGGGTATCCCTATAGGGCCACTTTTGATTTCGAGTGTTATTTTGATAATACCGACTTAGCCACCACAAAAGCTGGCTCTGCTACAACATCATTTTTAGCAAAACATGTCCCACTGTCCGTATCCGTGGCGTCTAACGTCCCAGGGTTTGGAGAGCCTGTCTGCTTTGTCACCGAGGGCGATCCGCAGAAGTTGATAAATCAAATGCTTAAATATTTAAACGCTATTGCGAAGGAGGCTTACAACATTTTAAAAAAAGATTACAAAGAAGTATTTAAAAACCTGGCGGAGTGTGCGCAAAGGCGTGGTCCGGAGGAGGAGGCGTCCGACCTGAGATGTCGTCTAAAAACTTACTTGAAACAGCTCCCGGTGATAGGTTTCAACTCGGGCAAGTACGACCTAAATTTAATAAAGCCCTATTTAATCAATTACTTCATTACCGCCTCCAACGCCGATCAGGAAGGTGAGAGCGAGTATGATGAAGAGGAGAACGATTGGGAAGGTGAGAGAGAGGATGTTGAGGCGGAGGGTCGAAAAGAAGAAAACCGACTCGGCGAAAAAAAATTTATAGTTATGCGAAACAATAATATCATGTGTCTCGCCAGCAAGAGGCTAAAGTTCCTAGACATCATAAATTATCTAGCGCCAGGTTTCAGTTACAGCAAGTACTTAGCAGCTTACAAAGTAGAGGAGACCAAGGGTGTTTTTGTTACGAGTACGTAACCGATTTAAACAAGTTGAATGAGACGGAGTTACCCCCACACGAAGCGTTCTTTTCCAGCCTAAAAAATTGTAATATTTCGGATGAGGAGTACGAGCTATGTAAAAAGGTTTCTTCTTCCTCTTTTACCTTTTAGCTCCTGGTGGAGCATAGGTCTTCAACAAACACTTTCCAAGTCGTTCTGTTTTTTGCCATTCTTTTAAGATCATTCCATGTCTTCCCCATCATCTTCATCTCTGCTTCTATCTGTCTTCTCCAAGAATTCCTTGGTCTTCCTCTTTGTCTTTTCCCCTGGGGATTCCAAAAAAGGGCCTGTTGTGTAATACTCTCAGTTGGCTTCCGTAGTGTGTGTCCTATCCATCGCCATCGTCTTCGCTGTATCTCTTTATCCACTGGTATTTGACCGGTACATTTCCATAATTCCACGTTAGTGACTTTGTCCTGCCATTTCCATCCCTTTATTCTGCGCAAGCATCCATTAATGAAAGTCTGTACTTTCGTGATTGTCAATTTTGTCATTCTCCATGTTTCACAGCCATATAATAGGACCGACTTAACATTTGAGTTGAAAATTTTTATTTTTGTATTTAGCCTAATTTCTTTGGATTTCCATATGTTTCCCAGTGCAATGAAAGCTCCTCTTGCTTTTGATATCCTTATTTTGGTATTATTTTCTGTTCCTCCCTCTTTATCTATATTACTGCCCAGATATATATAAGATTGTACGTCTAGTAGAGGTATTTCTCCTAGTTTTATATGGTTATTGCCAACTGCATTAATTCTCATAATATTGGTCTTATCTCTATTAATCTTTAGTCCTAGCTGTTGTGATCTCTCATCTAATATACTCATTTTATCCTGCATCTGTTGATGGCTGTGTGATAGGAGAGCTATGTCATCAGCAAAGTCTAAATCATCAAGTTGTTTGGTCAGTGACCACTGGATCCCATTTCTGTTGTTTTGAGTTATTTTCATAATCCAATCTATGGCCAGTAGAAAGAGAAATGGAGACAGGAGGCATCCTTGCCTTACTCCTGTTCTTATTTCAAATGCTTCTGTAAGCTGTCCTTCATGCACCACACTACATTTTGTTCCTTCATACATTGTTTTTATCAGATTAACTTTATGGGGATTCCGAAATGACTCAGCAACTTCCAAAGCATTCTTCTGTCTAAACTATCAAATGCCTTTTCGTAATCTATGAATCCAATATATAGTGGGGATTTTAGTTCTAAACTTTGTTCAACTATTATACGTAGGGTAGTTATTTGATCAGCACATGATCTGTTCTTCCTAAAACCTGCTTGTTCATCTCTCAAGTGTTTCTCTATAGCCTCTTTTAGTCTCTCCAGAATGATTCTGCCTAATATTTTTCCTGGCACTGATAGTAGCATAATTCCCCTATAATTTGTGCACTCCTGTAAACTTCCTTTCTTTGGTAGTTTGATCATATAACCTTCTCTCCAGTCTTTAGGTATTTCTTCCCTCTCCCAAATTTTATCCAATAGATCCTGTAACATCTTGGTAGAGGTGTTAATATCTGCTTTGATGGCTTCCGAAGGAATTTCATCTGGTCCTGTGGCTTTACCATCTTTTAATAATTTGATGGCTTTCATTATTTCTTCTTTGCTTGGTTTTCCGCAGTTAACGTGTAACTCTTCTTCTGCTGGTAGTATATCTGGAGGATTATTTGAGCCGGGTCTGTTCAAAAGTTCTTCAAAGTGTTCTTTCCATCTCTCCATTTGTTCCCTTATATTACTAAGCAGATTTCCTTTCTTGTCTTTGATAAAGGCGTTGATCTGTTTGTATTTTCCACCTAATTTCTTTGTGCTGTTGTACAGTTCTTTCATATTCCCTTTATTTGCTGCTTCTTCTGCCTCTTTAGCTAGTTCATCTATATATTTCCTCTTATCCCTTTTAATGCATCTTCTCACTTCTTTGTTCACCTCTGTGTAAGCTTCCTGTGTCTTGGCTTTATTACTTCTTGTTTTGCTTTTATTTATGTCTGCTTTCTTGTTCTTTCTTTCTTTAATTTTATCCAGGGTCTCTGCTGTCATCCATGCCTTATTCTGGCGTTCTCTTTTCCCCAGTGTTTCTTCGCATTCCAAACAAAGGTTTGGAAGGACAATAAGATGACGACCCTTAGGGATTTTTTGGTGTGGTATAATAACAAAGATGTAGTCCCCTTCTTAGAAGCCTTACAACAGCAGGTTTGGTTTTACGAGGCTTTAAACATCGATATGTTTAAGAACGCGATTTCGGTCCCGGGAATAACTCTTAGGTACTTTTTTAAAACTCTCCCCCGAGATGTTGGCTTTTCACTGATTGGAAAAAAGGAAGCCGATTTGCATCATACCATAAGACAGAATATCGTCGGAGGCCCGTCTATCATTTTTCATTGGTACCACGAAAAGGATAAAACTTTTATCAGAAATAGTAACAAAGTGGTACGCAGCATTAAAGGTTATGACGCCAACGCCCTTTATCTGTGGGCACTTATGCAAAAGATGCCTACTGATTATACGGTCATACGCAAGGCTGAAGATGGGTATAAACCCCTTATGACGAACTATTACACGCGTCAGTGTCGAGAGTATCTGACTTGGATTTCCCATCAAAACCAGGTCCAACTGCAAACCCAGTTTAACGCTCGGGAGAAGGCTTTGGATACACGTAAAATTAGAGTGGATGGGTGGGATAAATCCAATAGGACTGTGTATAATTACCATGGTTGTCTTTTTCACGGTCATCCGAACTGTGACATCACCCGGGGTCGCGAAGTCAATCCGGTGAATAATATTCAGTTGGCTAAATTGTACCGAAAAACCTGTGAAATAACGGCTTATTTAAAGAACCTCGACGATGTTCACGTAGTCGTTATGTGGGAATGCGAGTGGCAAAAACTAAAGAAAACAACACCGTCCATTCAACTCTTCCTAGGTGAGAACTTGCCTGGTTCTAAACCCTCTTTTGCTAAACATAAACCCATCACAGATGAAGCCATTATAACAGCCGTTTCAAACGAGTCGTTTTTCGGTCTCGTCGAGTGTGACATTCACGTTCCAGATCGATTAAAGGCCCATTTTAGCGAGATGACCCCCATCTTTAAAAATGTAGATGTTGGTATAGACGATATCGGTCCCTTTATGCGTGAGTACGCCACCAAAAACAAGCTCTTGCGTACCCCCAGACGTACGCTCGTGGGTAGTTATAGTGGAACAAAGGTTCTGTTGGTCACACCCCTGTTAAAGTGGTATTTAGGGCATGGGTTGGAGGTAACTAGAATATATCAGGTGGTAGAGTACCGTATACTCGTATTTTATCGCCCTTGTTATTTGGAATTGTTATGGACTTCATAATGAAGAAATGCTGCACTGGTAATAAAGGCATCGAATGGATACAAGGAGACCATTTGGAGGACCTGGACTTTGCTGATGACATAGTTCTCATCAGCAATCAGATAAAAACGATGCAGGAAAACACAAATGAACTATCATCAATAGCCAGCAAAATTGGGCTTGAGGTCAATCATGAAAAGACTAAAGTCATGAAAAGTTTAATTCCAACAAGTGACAAAATATACATGGAAAACAAACCAGTAGAAGAGATCGATCACTTCATCTATCTTGGAAGTCACATTGATCGAGAAGGGGATACGAGCAAAGAAATTAGAATCAGACTGGCTAAAGCAGCAATGTCTTTCAGAAGCCTTGAAAAGTTGTGGAAATCAAAACTCATTAGCACAAACACAAAACTTAGGCTATTCAAATCAAATGTACTATCAACCCTTACGTATGCGTGTGAAAGCTGGAAAACAACAAGAGATATAGAAACAAAGTTGAACGCATTCGAAAATAAATGTCTAAGGAAAATACTTGGTATAGAATGGAACGAATTCAAAACAAACGAGGAAATTAGAGAAATCGCCAATCAACCACTAATATCTTCAGTAATAAAGAAAAGACGATGGTCATACGTTGGACATGTGATGAGAAGAGATAATAATCGAATAGCAAAGCAAGCCCTCATATGGGAAACAACAGGTAAAAGAAAAAGAGGAAGACCCAGGGAGACACTGAGAAGAACATTGATGAGAGAGGCAAGAGCAGCAGGAATCGGCTCCCTCAATGAGATAGAACTGCTTGCACAGAACAGAGACAGATGGCGAGATTTGATAAAATATCTTTAAAAGAAAACTGCTAGAACAAAAATTCATATAGGAGAAGGTGTATCTTGGTCTACGCCCTATGGGCCGGTTACGGCTCGAAAGGTCAATAGATAGATAGAGTACCTACCCGTTAGTTGTTTCAAGGAGTTTGGTGACAAGCTCACACAGGCGCGTCGGGCTGGTGATTTAAATACAAATCAATCGATTGTTAGCGATACGATGAAACTCCTTGGAAACTCGGCCTATGGAAAGACTCTAACCAATATGGCGAAACACGTGGACGTGACATATGTTAAAGAGGGGGCCGATACATCCAAGTTGGTAAATAACCCACGGTTTAAAAACATGACGCATATTGGTGAGGACCTGTACGAGGTGTCGATGGGAAAACGAAGTATCATGTGGGATCTTCCGTCACAGATTGGTTTCTTCGTCTACCAGTACGCCAAATTGAGGATGTTGGAATTTTATTATGATTTCCTGGATAGATTCGTAGAGAGGTCCGACTTTCAACTCTGTGAAATGGATACTGATAGTCTGTACTTGGCCCTCAGCGAGTCATCGTTAGAAGAGGTCGTTAAAACTGATATGGTAAACGAGTTTTTCTCACAATACGACAAATGGTTCCCCTCAGAGACTTGTGAAGTCCATCACGCAGATTTCATTCGCCACAGGGGCACCGTAAAGTATGACTGTTCAGATTGTAAGGCGAGACAGTTATACGACAAACGGACTCCTGGTCTGTTCAAGTTGGAATATTCGGGGGATGGAATGATATCCTTGTGTAGCAAGACCTATTACTGTTTTGGTGATTACGCGAAAGTTAGCACCAAGGGACTTAATAAACACCATAATAAGTTAGATAAGGATACTTTTACAGAGGTCCTAACCAATAAACAAGCCGGGGGTGGTAAAAACATAGGGTTTAAAACACACATATACACAACACCGGAACTCACTCTCCTATTTCTACATCAAGCGACAGGTTCATTCTGACAACGTGACCACCTCCCCTTAAACATTTAATACTCTCATATATTAATTTTCATATATATATATATATATATATATATATATATATATATATATATATATATATATATATATATATATATATACATATACATATCAGCATGTGCCCTCTCCACAACGAAGGGTGGCTACCATGGATCGCCATTCTACTGATTTTCTTGCGTTGATGGTGCAGGCTGTCATAGATTGAACTTGTCCATCTTTTGATGTTACTTTTAGTAGGCTGTTGTATCTTTTAACATGCCCTAAAAATTTAATTTGTCATGTCTTAATTGAGTTTAGTAATTCTTTTTCATGTTTAGTTGTTTAATACTTCATTTGTTTGTGTTCTGCACCATACAATGTTGAGAAAATATCACATTTTGCTATTCTTAGTTTTTTGCCCTAGTTTGTATATATATATATATATATATATATATATATATATATATATATATATATATATATATATATATATATATACGATTTGGATTTATATTTTCTACTTGTTGATTATTTAAAGGCTTAATAATGTTTTTTTATTTATTATCCCCTAGAGTCTCCTCCTGTATGGTTGTTTTTAACGGAACATGAATGTAGAAACCTACCAGGCCCAGGGAAACAAATGACGTTTTTTTTTATTAATGCTTATATATTTATGCTTATATATTTTTAAATAAATTTGTTTCGTTTAAACTTATCTTGGAAGTATTTGTTTTTTATTTGACTTGAGTTAGCTTGGATACGCATTAGAGAGAGAGAGAGAGAGAGAGAGAGAGAGAGAGAGAGAGAGAATTTCGCTGGTTGATACTTTGTGTGGCTTGATGCTAGGACATGAAAGGATGGTGTTGAGAGTGGCACAAGATGATGATAGGATATGAAGGTTGATGTTGAGGGTGGCACATGATGATGATAGTGTTGAGGGTGGCACATGATGATGATAGTGTTGAGGGTGGCACATGATGATGATGTGTCAATTTGTGTGGCTTGGTAATTTTTATTTGACTTGAGTTAGCTTGGATATGCAATAGAGAGAGAGAGAAGAGAGAAAAAAAATCGCTATAATCACACCTGGTACATGATGCTGACGATACTAATAATTGCTTGTCAGCATTTTTTTTTACATGTCGCCTCCTGTTGCCTAATACCCACACATGATGATAACACTCGACCAATAAAGGCACCCCCCCCTTTCCCCACCCGCACGCCACGCAACGACCCGCCATCCGACCCGCGAGAGACGACCCCACAAGTTTTAGAACCGCTGAACCCTTTTAGAACCGCTGTCCGATAACCGGCGAGCTAGCGACGCACCACGAGATAAGCCGCCACGCACCAACGCACACCACGAGCGACGCGCCGATCAATAAGCCGTCACGCACCAACGCACACCACCGAGATAAGCCGATTACCGATCACGACCACCGAGATAATAAGCCGATTATCGGACTTTTGCACGGGTTTGGTGCAAGTTTCGTGCGGTTTCGGTGCCAAATCTATTGTCTTTCGGTGCATGTACTTGCACTTTTAGTGTGGGTAAAGCCACACATACTACTCAGGCAAGCAACAAATAACAAAAACATAGATATGCAAGTAAATACAATTTTCCATGAACAGCTAACTCATAATAATAAAGTATCTACGGCAAAATAATTTCAAATTTGAATGAGAAGTAACAATAATAATTTTACCCCCGTAATGCGCTGTGGCCAGAAAGAAAGATGAACGAGGATTAGTCTGCCCAGGATACCTCATGTAGTTGACCAGCGAATGGGAAGGTCAAAACGCAGCTGGAAGGGTTTTAAAAATATGTGGGGTATCTTGTATAGACAACATTATACCCTATAATAAAGACTAAAATATAGATCTCCCTTGTCACTACAATGTAGAATATACTAAATATAGATCTCACTAGTCACTACACTATAAAATACATTATTGACTATACTAATGACTACACTATTGACTATACTAATGACTACACTATTCACTGTATTAATGACTACACTATTCACTATATTAATGACTACACTATTCACTATATTAATGACTACACTTTTGACTATACTAATGACTACACTATTCACTATATTAATGACTACACTATTGACTATAATAATGACTACACTATTCACTATATTAATGACTACACTATTCACTATACTAATGACTACACTATTAACTATAATAATGAATACACTATTCACTATACTAATGATTATACTATTCACTATATAAATATCTACACTATTCACTATATTAATGATTACACTATTGACTATATTAATGACTACACTATTGACTATATTAATGACTACACTATTGACTATATTAATGACTACACTATTGACTATATTAATGACTACACTATTGACTATATTCATTACTACAATATTGATTATACTAATGACTACACTATTGACTATACTAATGACTACACTATTGACTATACTAATGACTACACTACTCACTATACTAATGACTACACTATTGATTATACTAATGACTACACTATTGACTATACTAATGACTACACTATTCATTATACTAATGACTACACTATTCACTATACTAATGACTACACTATTCACTATATTAGTGACTACACTATTGACTATATTAATGACTACACTATTGACTATATTAATGACTACACTATTGACTATATTAATGACTACACTATTCACTATTTTAATGACTACACTATTGACTATATTAATGACTACACTATTGACTATATTAATGACTACACTATTGACTATACTAATGACTACACTATTGATTATATTAATGACTACACTTTTGACTATACTAATGACTACACTATTCACTATACTAATGACTACACTATTGATTATACTAATGACTACACTTTTGACTATACTAATGACTACACTATTCATTATACTAATGACTACACTATTCACTTTACTAATGACTACACTATTCACTATATTAATGACTACACTATATTAATGACTACACTATTGACTATATTAATGACTACACTATTGACTATATTACTGAATACACTATTGACTATATTAATGACTACACTATTGACTATATTAATGACTAAACTATTGACTATATTAATGACTACACTATTGACTATACTAATGACTACACTATTCACTATATTAATGACTACACTATTGACTATACTAATGACTACACTATTGACTATACTAATGACTACACTATTGACTATACTAATGACTACACTATTCACTATACCAATGACTACACTATTGATTATACTAATGACTACACTATTGACTATACTAATGACTACACTATTCACTATACTAATGACTACACTATTCACTATATTAATGACTACACTAATGACGGCACTGTTGAATACACTACTGATTACAATCATGAATATACTTTTTACTACACTGTATAATACACTATACACTACACTATTGACTACACCATATACTATACCATTGACTACACTACAAAACTTTAGACTACACTATATACTACACTATATACTACACTATATACTGCACTATATACTACACTATATACTACACTATATACTACACTACAATACTATATACTACACTATTGACTACACTATATACTACACTACTTCACTATTGACTACACTATATGCTATAATATTGCATTTTTGACTAGACTATTGACTATTGACTACACTATATACTATACTATTGACTAAACTATATGCTACACTACTAAACCATTGACTACACTATATACTACAATATATACTACACTATTGATTACACTAAATTCGACACTATTTTGCTACACTATTGACTACACTTGTAATGACACTATGTTTTTTTTAATTCAATGTTTAATGATAGTGGGATGAGCCGATCGCAGTCAATTTGAGAGGACGTTTTTCCTGCACCTTGAACGGAACCCATTTATTGGAAAAGTGACGACTCAGTATATCAGGTTCCCGAGGAACACCATCTCCCCTGACAGGCCAGCTATCAAAACTGTCACTTGTTACTCTTTACACAAATAACATTAGAGTTTGCATCCACCTCACCTGTCACATCTGAAGCTACGTCAAAGAACGATGAAAACCTGATCGTCATAGACTCTAGATGTCAAATAACGTTCCTTTCAACTAGTTCTGTCAAGTGTGTTAACATATGAAATATGTTTGAACTACCAGAAAACACTAAACATAAAATAATGTAAACTTTTAAACGCTATGGGCATCATCATTCAAGAAAGTAAGAAAGTAAGTATTAGTTAGTTCTGAAAGTACTGGCATAACGATATGATATTGTCAATATAAACATGTCGTTAAGCGCTGATGGGTCTAAGGCAGTAAGTAGCAGACGTCCCTTTCTCTTTGTGTCTTCCGTTGCACTGTTACTCCTATCTCTGTCAACGCAGCATCAAGTTTAAAGTCATTTCCATTATAAATTCACAATAATTAAAAAGCGTCATAAAATAATAACATTAATATGACTGACTTCAGTCATTAGAAACAATTTAAAAGCTTTGTCTCTCCAGTAATTGTCCTTTCATATTTGTTTGTTACAAATAACCCCAACTAAAGTAGCTTCGGCTTGAGCTGGCGAGGAAAGTTGTGTTGTGGAGAGAAAATAGAAGCAAGGATAGGATGGGTAAGGATAATAGTACAGGAAAATGAACAATTATTAAAAGGAGATTAAAGAGGGTAAAGGTTGAAGAAAAAGAGGGCTAAAGACGTGAAGAAAAGGACAATTGAGAAAGAACAAGAGAGAGAGAGAGAGAGAGAGAGATAAGGAGAGAGAGAGAGCTTTATAATATAAGAATGCAACGGACGGTAGAACATATGAGGAGAAACAGAAAAGAAGAAGAAAGAAGAGAGGAAGGAAAGAAATAATCGTGAAAGGAAGGAAGAAACGAAGAACTTTAGTCGTTGGAAAGGAAACGTGGAGGTGGACGACAGAAGTTGGACAAATAAGAGGGAGATAGAAACAAGATGACAAGAAATAAAAGATGAAGGGAGTTAACGAATTAATAATCCCTGTGTACAATAAACAACATAGAAGAAATAATATGATTGGAAATAAACTGCCAAACAAGAAAATATCGAAATATATTCTGGATGGAGAATGAATAGAGGATTTTCTCCGTCATTTCAGGCAATCGCTCTTTTATTCCTGCATTCTCAGAAGACAAGATTAATATAACCTCATATATAAGAATGGCATTAGTGGAAAAATAAACAATTCATGAGAATTCCATGATACACATGGGCTTGTGACGTAAAATAAACGCGTTCACTAGAACTGTCGGTGAGATACAGAATTTCTTTTGTCATTTCGTTGTGTTTTGTAGATGTCTTATTTTTCTTCTGCTGAACTTCCGGTTCTAAGATGGTGGAATAGAGTTTATTCCTCCGACCGCTGTAGGATACGCGTTTGGATATTGAATGATTTCGGCTCTCCAATGCAGTT
This sequence comes from Megaustenia siamemsis, assembly GCA_032433765.1. NCBI lineage: Eukaryota > Metazoa > Mollusca > Gastropoda > Stylommatophora > Ariophantidae > Megaustenia > Megaustenia siamemsis. The sequence goes on from JAVIAB010000051.1 coordinate 94,271,642, forward strand.
CGCTGTGTTTGAGTCACCGGATACCCCACGTAACAGATTTGCGCCCTGTACTACTGAGTCCATGCGCATGGAAACGCACTGTTTGACAAGTGAAGTGTTTGAATGCGACTTCCCCCGTTGTTGAGTCGAGGTGCGGTTTAAATCATGCCATTGAGAGCTGTTCAATAACCGTTCTTGGATTTGTCCGGCGCCAATGACTCACAACTTCTTATTTTGGATTGTTCTACAAAGTCAACAGAAGGCTCCACATTAGGGATTTTGGACCATCGCAACGGTCTTTTCGTACGTTTTGGCTGCATGCATTGGAGTGAATCAGGCGTGTTGGGCGCATCCATTGTTGTGTGTACCTACGTCATCATAAATTTAGAACTGTTCAATAACTGTCGTTGGATTTATTCGGCGCAAATTACGTTAGAAGTTACAGCTCTTTAATATCAGTTGTTCTGCCAGGTCAACTGACGGTTCCACTATAGGAAGTCTGGGCCATCGCTATGGTGATTCGTGCATTTATACTGCATTCTTTGGAGTGAATTGGACATTGTGGGCGCATCCATTATTGAATGTGTACTGCGTCATCATGATGGACATTCGAATATCTTTAAACCGACTGCTCGCTTGTAATGTAGGGCGAAGGGATAGAGTTTTGTTCGTGAACTTGCAGCCATGATGCGACTTCCGGATTGTCATGTTAGTCAGGAGGGATGTTGCCTAGATCCAGGACATCTACGAGGAGATCGGAAGGTTTAGACTTGTGAATCAGATTATTGTTTTACACTGCAGGGCTTACAAAGGCGGAGGTTTGAGCGTGGACAGTTGTTCGATGTACGCTAAGGATAATCCGACGAATAACACTAACAGTTCTTCATAACCTTCTTTCACGCTCTTACATTTTTATATAAAATCAAGTCGACTTTTGTTTCAACTGTGTCTTTCGGTGCTAAACGACAGATTTTCATTTTCTTTTTGACATGAAACAAGAGTTCTTTCCCCAGAAACTTATGAACAGTGCCAGAGGTTTCTCATGAGCAATCATCATCATCAAGCACTGGGCCTGCTGGCGTAGGTGATCATGTGTCTCCACAACTTTCGATCTCGACAGTTATTTATCATTTCTGTTGTTGACCTTCTGCCAAGCCATTATCTTAAGCTGTCTGGTATTTTTTTCTCTTTGCTTCTCTCTATCTCATCGTCCCTCAATTTTCCAGTTGTTACAATATATTCCAGTTGTTCTCTTCTCATTAAATGGCCAAAAAATGATGATTGTTTCTTCCAAATATTGGAAAGAAATTAGCTCTCTTTTTGCTTTGACCTCTTTTAGAACGTTTTCATTACTCTTCTTAGCTGTTCATGGTATTCTCAACATTCTTCTGTAAAACCACATTTTTACAGACTCCAGTGATTTTCTTGTCTGTTGTCATATTGTCCATGATTCATATCCATATGTTAAGACTGGCTCTACATAACATTTAAGAACTCCTTTTCTTGTTTCTTTTGTCAAAAATGGATTGTATAGTATCTTCCTCATTTTTTGGAAAGCTACTTTTGCCTGAGCCATTCTGCATCTCATCTCTGTTGTACATCTTCCGTCTGAGGTTAATAAAGTTCCCAAATATTTAAATTTGTGGCGATTCATGATTGTACAAAGAAGTTACAAGGGTTGTTTCTCAAGTTCAATACATAAACGAACTGTATAGGGAGAGAATTAGCAATAGGCTGTGATGCTTGCAGTATATTCCATAGAGATGTCGGTTATCTTGTCGATAGTGTAATTAAATGTGTAACAGAAAGTCTATGCAACAGGTAGTCAACGAATTATGCAAAAATATACTCAATATTGTAGTCGATAATGTAAATCAGCAGTGTAGTCGATATTGTGGCCAATTGTATGGTCTATTGTGTGGTGAATTGTGTGGCCAATTGTGTGGCCATTGTGTGGTCAATTGTGTGGTCAATTGTGTGGTCAATTGTGTGGCCAATAGTGTAGTAGATGACAAGCCTTTCGTCTGTGTCTGCCCTATTGAAGACTTTCAAGAATTGAAACGTTGACTTTTTAGCCCAGAAACATCATCAACGTTGAATCATCCCATTTTTCGTTTGTCATGTTGTATCGACCCAGTCCGCGGCTATAGATGCTTTAGAACTCTATTACCAAATCATTAGGATGAACATTAATAGGAACAAAGTCTCTAGCCATAGATCCAACATATTTGATTTGTCTGGCTTGAATTATGTTTAATAATTCGCCCTTCATATTCATCTATTCAAAACGCCATTATCTGGCTTTAATCTCCATCAACCAACTATTTCTCATCATCTACAACACACTTCTATGAAATCAATTTCCATCTTTTCTGTTACATTTTTGTAATTAAAAACTGTCGATGCGTCAGTTTTCTAAGAAAAATATTTCAATGAACATAACTTTTTATTTTCTCAATTTCGGCTTTGATGACATTGGGTCTTGTTTCATGTTGTTAAAGATATTTTGAGCTATACATGTTGTTCTTTTTATTTCTACATCGCATTTTCTGTCGCTAGAAATTATATGTGTCAAATAACAATATCTCTGAACTCTTTCAGGGTTTCTATTTTTACCTTTTCTTGATGCTGACTGGAAAATTCTGCGCGTTCTCACAATAATAGTAGGATTTCTAACATTTATTTCACGTCTATCATTTTTTTGATATTATTTATTTCCGCAAGGAATTATTTTAGCTCTGCCACCTTGCAGGATTCTCTCTGCTATATCTTATCGCTTTAGCTTTTGTCTGAGTTCATTACAAGTTATACGTATATAATATGACTTTGTCTTCCTGTATAAGATTTCTGATTTCACTACAAGTTACACATATGTGAAATGACTTTGTCTTCCAGATATTGTGTAAGTTGTTTGTAGACAATTGTCCACATGCCAGGCATTGGTGCTTCTGTCTTGAAATTGATGGATGGGTGGCGGCGATATCTTAGAGTAAATAAAGGCAGGAAGGATGAGGAGACGGAGTGGAAGAGGACATACACAAGACGGCAACAGAGTGAATACAAGTATATTTATATATACAATTTTGTTGAATGTCTAAAGATTCGCATTGTCCATCTTGAAGCGTGGAGTTGTAATTACTTGTAGAAGTTTAGGGAAACAATGTTATCTTTTATAAGATGAGGAGTGCATTAATATAACAAATAAGATACGTGAAGTCTTGTAGCATCACAGTGCATACAAAAATAGGATGAGTAGTAGTTTAACATAACAGAACCAAGACAGCGGTGTGAAGTAATTTACTCTCGTTCTTTCATTCATTTTCATCGCTGCTGAAGAGAGCACTTAGGCCGGAAGTCATAGTTTTCAACGATTGATGATTTGCTGTTAGTTTTTGCTTGTTTCTTAGTCCCACGGTTGAGCCTTTCCTCCTAATTGTTCTGCGTAGTGTACTCTGGGTCTGCCTTGTTTTCTTTTACCAAATGGTTTCCACAAGCATGCCTGGTGGGAAAGTCTTTCTTCATTCTCAGCACATCACTGATGTATTTAAAACGTCTTCTTCTTTGGTTCTTTGGTTCTTTGGTTCTTTGGTTATAGAAGGCCCTGGTCTCACTGCAAACGAATTAAAATCTATAAATGATAGAAGAAGTGAAACTTATGTTGCGTTCCTTACATCTACCCCACCCCCCACCATCTTCGAGTAATTGTTTTTAATCTTCTTCTTATAAAGCTCGACACATATTCTAAGTTAATTATTGAATGTCTTTGTTGAAATCCATAAAGTTGATACTGAGCGAAGATTGGGATTCTAATGATTCCTCAATGATGGTTCTGAGAGTGAAAATGTGACCAATACATGACTGATGTTATCTGAATCCCACTTGTTCTTCTCTAAGACTTGTTATGTACTCATTTCTTCAATCTTTATTGCATATGGTTATGGTTAGTCGAAGGCCCAGGTATCACAGCAAACGAATTAAAATCCATAATTGCTCAACCGCCCGTGCCAGTAGAATCTTCCTAATTAAAACTCATCTCATTGAAGGATCCAAGCAAAAAAAGGCAGCAGCAGTTCCAATCATATCAGCTACTGCACACGCCAAAAGACATAAGGCCAAGCGGCACCGAAACTGAGCGCAGCTGAAGTGTCTTATGTCATTCGATATCATCATTCATCGTAAGCAATCAGATTATTTAAATACCATCCGGATGAAAAACACAGTTCACGGTCTGCACAGAGCACTAACTTAGTAACTCCGACAGCAAGCCGATTTTGGAATTGGGGAAACTGTAACAAGGAACATTTCTCAGACTGTGCCTCAGTGGTTCTTGTCGCTTATCCGCCATATTGACCGGTATTCCAATGATGACGTATATTGCAATCAACACAGAACACATTATTGCTCACACTGTAGAGGATTTCAGATCACATGCACGTACTCCGCTGCGCCGGCGAAGATCCCAACAGTGGCACCTCCGATTTATACACTTATAGGCATCGGAAAGATAGAATTAACCATCTTTCTGGCAAAAAAAACGAAACAGCGAACGTTGACGCAACATGACCGCGTCATCTTGAAACCGGAATCTTTCTAGTACAATGGTGCTGAAGTGTTCATCAGCTATAGATGTGACTCCGAGCCAGTTGTTACAATCTGATTGATCTCCTTATTGCGGAACTTCATAATCACGTCTTTTTCTTCATTGTTGATGTGGGGATTCATTGCGTCACACTTCATTGAGCAGTGTTAAGAGATTATTGAAGTCGTTGTCATCTGTCACTTGTAACATTTCTCTTGAGATATCGCCATCTTCTGATGTCTTACTTTTTATATCAAATTACCAAAATTAACTAAGTTGCTGTATCTGTTATATATATAATGGGTGAATGGGTAGTGACCGGCAGTGATCAAATAAGCACACTCGGGCCGTGAAATGAGAGCACTGTTACTAGGCCTCCAACAAAACCACACTGTTCATCGCTAATTTCTAAACTGATTTTGTTTCGCACTCTTTGCATGACGATTCTTAGTAAAGTCTTAGTCATGTGACTCATAAGGCTTATTTTGCGATGATCATTGCATTCAATCGCACCAGATTGAATTGTAACAACTGGAAAAATTGAGGGACGAAGAGATAGAGGGAAGCAAAGAGAAAAAATACCAGACAGCTTAAGAGAATAGCTTGGCAGAGGGTCAACAAGAGAAATGATAAATAACTGTCGAGATCGAAAGTTGTGGAGAGACATGATCACCTACGCCAGCAGGCCCGGTACTTGATAATGATGATGATGCTAGGCCAGGCTTATTATCCCAAACAAAGAAAGTTCACACCTTCAAGTGATTGTTTTTTTTATGTGATCACGCTAAGAATAATGGACAGCTCTTACCTTACAATTATTTCGCTCAACGAATCTAAGAAGTCCTGAATTAAAATTATGTTCTCATTTAATAACAAGTACGTGAAGATCTTTTAAAAGATTTATTATATTTTATTTGTTTTTCTTTCTGTGCATCCTTCTTTTCTAACCATTTTCTTTTTCGCTTCTCTTCACTTCCTCACTGTATCAATTCCCCATACCTTCATGTGCTTTATTTATCTACCTCATTCATCCACTATATCCGTAGTTCATTCTAATTCTTTGCTCTTTCTGTTGCGTTCCTTTCATCTACCCTCCAGGCTCGAGTAATTGTTGTATATATTACTTTCCTCTAACCTTCATGTTCGAGTAATTGTTTTATATCTTCCCTTCTTCTTACCTTCATGTTCAAATAATTGTTTTATATCTTCCCTTATTCTTACCTTCATGTTCAAATAATTGTTTTATATCTTCTCTTCTTCTTACCTTCATGTTCGAGTAATTGTTTTATGTCTTCCATTCTTCTTACCTTCATGTTCGAGTAATTGTTTTATGTCTTCCCTTCTTCTTACCTTCTGTTCAAGTAATTGTTTTATGTCTTCCCTTCTTCTACCCTTTATGTTCGAGTAATTATTTTATCTTCTCTTGTTCTACTCTGCATGCTCAAGTAATTGTTTTATATCTTCCCTTCTTGGTACCTTCATGTTCAAGTAATTGTTTTATATCTTCCCTTCTTCTTACCTTCATGTTCAAGTAATTGTTTTATGTCTTCCCTTCTTCTTACCTTCTGTTCAAGTAATTGTTTTATGTCTTCCATTCTTCTTACCTTCATGTTCAAGTAATTGTTTTTATATCTTCCCTTCTTCTTACCTTCATGTTCAAGTAATTGTTTTTATATCTTCCCTTCTTCTTACCTTCATGTTCAAGTAATTGTTTTATGTCTTCCCTTCTTCTTACCTTCTGTTCAAGTAATTGTTTTATGTCTTCCCTTCTTCTTACCTTCTGTTCAAGTAATTGTTTTATGTCTTCCATTCTTCTTACCTTCTGTTCAAGTAATTGTTTTATGTCTTCCATTCTTTTTACCTTCATGTTCAAGTAATTGTTTGATGTCTTCCATTCTTCTTACCTTCATGTTCAAGTAATTGTTTTATGTCTTCCATTCCTCTTACCTTCTGTTCAAGTAATTGTTTTATGTCTTCCCTTCTTCTTACCTTCATGTTCAAGTAATTGTTTTATTATTGGTTATGGAAGGCCTCGGCATCACAGCAAACGAATCAAAATCCATAATTGCTCAACCGCCCGTGCCAGTGGAATCATCCGAATTACCAACTCATCTCCCAAACAAAGAAAGGCAACTGTAGTCCCCATCGCAGCAGTCTCAGCACACGCCAAAAGACATAAGACGAAACCGCGCAGAAAGTGAACACAGCCAACTGTTCCCCGTCATACGATATCATCATTCATCGCAAACAAGCGGGATATCGAAGCAGGATCAAAACGGATGAGACACACAGCTCACGGTGTGCACAGAGCACTTAACTCAGTCGCTCCTGCAACAAGCCGGACTTGGAATATGAGGAAACTGCAAGAAGGAACACTTTTCAGACATAGCCCTCAATGGTTCCCGCCGCCTATCCACCATACACCATGGGAGTTTACGTCCTCCCGAAAATGATGATCGTCGTAGCACCTGATGATGTTAGGCCATCATTGATGACTCCAATTCCAAACATATAGACACACAAGGGTGGTAAGTTATCATTTCCAATCCAACAGAAGCCACATGACCTGTAGTTAGTAAAAATACAATTGATGATGTTCTCCGCTCCCTTCTTGTAGCTGCCGCCACACAATTCTGATGTCTCATTATCCTGGACATCACTCAAGAACAATGTCAGATGAACATTCCATAGATATGGCTCTGCTGATGAAGTGCTTGGTGCAACAGTTGCACCAATCATACTGGAGGCTCCTGGTCTGTGGTCACCAATATCACAGAAGGCACATGATGTTGCTATATTCAGAATTTCTTTCCGTGGTGTAAATATGTGGCACACACATGGAGCGTGGTTTGTGGTCACAGTAATCCCATCAAAGGCAATTCCAGGGTAGCATGGCATAGCTGTTTCAGAACAGCACAATCCTGTGATGTTTTCTGTGTTCGCTATAAAGCTGCTGCTGCTACACAATCCTGACCAATTATAGGTGTGGACATTATTCACTTGCAATGACAAAACTGATTTGTTTACATCATAAACCTCTGGAAGCGAATCATTTATGGGACTAATAGTACAATTTATTCTTCCATCGGGGATATCTTCATTGAGTCCCAAAAAAAAAGTCTTTGGTTAAAAAGCACATATGCTTTTGAGTTAAACACAAAATGAGCCCACTTCATAGATTCAAAATGATTCTTGCCAATGCCATCCGTTTGCACAAGTTAGGTCCTTAGCAACCAAGGTCACAAACTAATTAGCTATCAATTTAACGACTTTATCTACAACGAAGGTTAACGAACTGTGAACAAACATTTATGTTCAAACCCTTGAATACATTTTCAAAAATCTGCCAACTCGCTGCAATAATATATATCGTGGTATTCAAATTAAACATTGCTTAGTCCATAGCTCGAATGTAAATAAGCTGCCATTTTGGTGCTTATTAATTGTTTTATATCTTCCCTTCTTCTTACCTTCTGTTCAAGTAATTGTTTTATACCTTCCCTTCTTCTTACCTTCATGTTCGAGTAATTATTTTATCTTCTCTTGTTCTACTCTGCATGCTCAAGTAATTGTTTTATCTTCCATTCTTCTACCCTTCAAGTTCAGAGTAATTGATTTATATCTTACTTTCTTCTAACATTCATGCTCGAATAATTGTTGCATATCTGCCTTTCTTCTACCACTCATGCTCAAGTAATTAGTAATTGTTTTATATCTTCACTTCTTCTACCCTTCACGCCCTAGTACCTGTTTTATCTTCTGTTCATCTCTCCTATTTTGCCTTTCTTCTATTCTGCTTTATCTTCTTTTCGTTTATCTTATTTTGCCTTTCTTCTATTCTGTTTTATCTTCAATTCTCATTCAATTCTCTAGACATTTTCGTGTCTTTCCTTCTCTTTATTCTCATTCCGTCAATAAAAATAGACAAACACGATTTCCTGTCAACTGGTCATTATTCTTTCCACGACCTCTTCCCATCGCAACACACTCAATCACTCTCGACCACTATCTTTGAGAGGTGGAAACCACATCCATACAGAAGCTGACAGGCCAGCTTGGAAAATACCTATTATTGGGGAGCGTTTGAAAGGGACACAGGGCGCATGCTCAATTCACATGACAACATCCTGTTATGTGGTGACACGACAATCGATGGAGTGGTAAAATTGAAGATAGCAATTTGAAATGAAGCGTAACATTGAAAGAAGGGAGCTTTGAGATAAATACTAAGTGAAATAATGTCAGGAACGAGATACAGAAACGAACAGCGTTGACAACTTGTTCATGTTAAACCACCAAAAGGCTTTACTACTTATGACATCTCACAACTGCTGACTGCGTTAACGAATGGCCATAAGTGAGAACGAGTTTTCTCTACGCTGCAAGACATAAGCGAGTATAGCGTTACTACCCATGTTTTTAACTACCAACTACACATTTTAAAGGTCATATGGTCAGCATTACGCTAGGCTATTCTACTTTTCCATAAAAAAATCTCTGGTACCCATTTTTCAGCCGCTAAATCGATGCAACTAGGATATTTTCAGGCTAACACAGACATTCCCTTCAAATTATGAGAAAGAGAGATTCACTATTTTTCGGGCACATCATAAGAAGAGGAAAGTTGTAACACTTAGTTAAAAGACAAGGAAAGTTTTAACACGTAGTTAAAAGACAAGGAAAGTTGTAACACTTAAACACAGGACAAGGAAAGTTGTAACACTTAGTTACAAGACAAAAAATGTTGTAAAACATAGCTACAAGACAAAAGATGTTGTAAAACATAGTTACAGGACAAAGAATGTTGTAACACTTAATTACAGCGCAAAGTATGTTGTAACACTTAGTTACAAGACAACGAAAGTTATAACACTTAGTTACAGGACAAAGAAAGTTGTAACACATAGTTACAGGACAAGGAATGTTGTAACACATAGTTACAAGACAAAGAAAGTTATAACACTTAGTTACAGGACAAAAAATGTTGTAACACTTAGTTACCAGACAAAGAATGTTGTAACAACTAGTTACAAGACAAAGAATGTTGTAACACTTAGTTACAGGACAAAGTATGTTGTAACACTTAGTTACAAGACAAAGAAAGTTATAACACTTAGTTACAGGACAAAGTATGTTGTAACACTTAGTTACAAGACAAAGAATGTTGTAACACTTAGTTACAGGACAAAGTATGTTGTAACACTTAGTTACAGGACAAAGTATGTTGTAACACTTAGTTACAAGACAAAGAATGTTACAACACTTAGTTACAGGACAAATTATGTTGTAACACTTAGTTACAAGACAAAGAATGTTACAACACTTATAGTTACATGACAAAGTATGTTGTAACACTTAGTTACAAGACATAGAATGTTATAACACTTAGTTACAGGACAAAGAAAGTTTTAACACTTAGTTACAAGACAAGGAAAGTTGTAACACCTAGTTACAGGACAAAGACGTTTCTAATACATAGTTACAAGACGAAAAATGTTGTAACACTTTGTTCTAAAACAAATAAAGCTGTAACACTTAGTTACAATACAATGACAGAGGGATAACGGACAACGATGTCCTCCGGACAGTGGAAGGACATGACCGTCTACGCTAAATCGCATGGCACATGATAATGATGACGATGAGTCAGTCTGGAGATAAGAGAAAAAACCCTTGGCATCCTGGAATTTAACCCAGACAGTTACAGTGAGTGGCGAGTATGCAAACAACTCTTTCACGCCAACTTCTAAATGCCTTAGTGTAATCCTTTAATGGTAGACACGAGTAGTTGTATTATTTAGCATGTCAATTGATTTGTTTTCCAGTGAATAAAAGCACCTGGATTTGTGTAAGCGTGGAGATACATCATCTACGGTATCGTTTGTTTCATCATCAGGTGGACGTTTATTTCACCATCAGGTGGACGTTTATTTCACCATCAGGTGGACGTTTGTTTCACCATGAGGTGGACGTTGTTATGGCGCCACTAAAGACAGTTTTGTAGAACATTGTTATGGCGCCACTAAAGACAGTTTTGTAGAACATTGTTATGTCGCCACTAAAGACAGTTTTGTAGAACATTGTTATGGCGCCACTAAAGATAGTTTTGTAGAACATTGTTATGTCGCCACTAAAGACAGTTTTGTAGAACATTGTTATGGCGCCACTAAAGACAGTTTTGTAGAATATTGTTATGTCGCCACTAAAGACAGTTTTGTAGAACATTGTTATGGCGCCACTAAAGACAGTTGTGGAGAACATTGTTATGGCGCCACTAATGATAGTTTTGTAGAACATTGTTATGTCGCCACTAAAGACAGTTTTGTAGAACATTGTTATGGCGCCTCTAAAGATAGTTTTGTACAACATTGTTATGGCGCCACTAAAGACAGTTTTGTAGAACATTGTTATGGCGCCACTAAAGACAGTTTTGTAGAACATTGTTATGGCGCCACTAAAGCCAGCTTTGTAGAACATTGTTATGTCGCCACTAAAGACAGTTTTGTAGGATATTGTTATAACGCCACTAAAGACAGTTTTCTACAACATATTAAATGCGCCACTAAATACAGTTTTTTAGAGCATTGTTATGGCGCCACTAAAGACAGTTTTGTAGAACATTGTTATGGTGCCACTAAAGATAGTTTTGTAGAACATTGTTATGGCGCCACTAAAGACAGTTTTGTAGAACATTGTTATGGCGTCACTAAAGATAGTTTTGTAGAACATTGTTATGGCGCCACTAAAGACCGTTTTGTAGAACATTGTTATGTCGCCACTAAAGATAGTTTTGTAGAACATTGTTATGGCGCCACTAAAGACAGTTTTGTAGAACATTTTTATGGCGCCACTAAAGACAGTTTTGTACAACATTGTTATGCGTCACTAAAGATAGTTTTGTGCAACATTGTTATGGCGCCACTAAAGACAGTTTTGTAGAACATTGTTATGGCGCCACTAAATACAATTTTGTAGAACATTGTTATGGCGCCACTAAAGACAGTTTTGTAGAACATTGTTATGGCGCCACTAAAGACAGTTTTGTAGAACATTGTTATGGCGCCACTAAAGACAGTTGTGTACAACATTGTTATGGCGCCACTAAAAATAGTTTTGTACAACTTTGTTATGGCGCCACTAAAGACAGTTTTGTACAACATTGTTATGCCGCCACTAAAGATAGACTTGTACAATATTGTTATGGCGCCACTAAAGATAGTTTTGGAGAACATTGTTATGGCGTCACTAAAGATAGTTTTGTAGAACATTATGTCGCCACTAAATATAGTTTTGGAGAACATTGTTATGGCGTCACTAAAGAGAGTTTTGCAGAACATTGTTATGGCGTCACTAAAGACATTTGTGTAGAACATTGTTATGTCGCCACTAAAGATAGTTTTGTAGAACATTGTTATGCGTCACTAAAGACAGTTTTCTACAACTTTGTTATGTCGCCACTAAAGACAGTTTTGTACAACTTTGTTATGGCGTCACTAAAGACAGTTTTGTACAACATTGTTATGTCACCACTAAAAATAGTTTTGTAGAACATTGTTATGTCGCCACTAAAGATAGTTTTGTTGAACATTGTTATGCGTCACTAAAGACAGTTTTGTACAACATTGTTATGTCGCCACTAAAGATAGTTTTGTAGAACATTGTTATGTCGCCACTAAAGACAGTTTTGTACAACATTGTTATGGCGTCACTAAAGACAGTTTTGTACAACATTGTTATGGCACCACTAAAGACAGTTTTGTAGAACATTGTTATGGCGCACTAAAGACAGTTTTGTACAACTTTGTTATGGCGCCTCTAAAGACAGTTTTGTACAACATTGTTATGGCACCACTAAAGACAGTTTTGTAGAACATTGTTATGGCGCCACTAAAGACAGTTTTGTAGAACATTGTTATGGCGCCACTAAAGACAGTTTTGTAGAACATTGTTATGGCGCCTCTAAAGATAGTTTTGTTGAACATTGTTATGGCGTCACTAAAGACAGTTTTGTAGAACATTGTTATGGCGTCACTAAAGACAGTTTTGTACAACATTGTTATGGCGTCACTAAAGACAGTTTTGTTGAACATTGTTATGGCGTCAATAAAGACAGTTTTGTAGAACATTGTTATGGCGCCACTAAAGACAGTTTTGTAGAACATTGTTATGGCGCCACTAAAGACAGTTTTGTACAACATTGTTATGGCGCCTCTAAAGATAGTTTTGTTGAACATTGTTATGGCGTCACTAAAGATAGTTTTGTTGAACATTGTTATGGCGTCACTAAAGACAGTTTTGTAGAACATTGTTATGGCGTCACTAAAGATAGTTTTGTTGAACATTGTTATGGCGTCACTAAAGACAGTTTTGTTCAACATTGTTATGGCGTCACTAAAGATAGTTTTGTTGAACATTGTTATGGCGTCACTAAAGACAGTTTTGTAGAACATTGTTATGGCGCCACTAAAGACAGTTTTGTACAACATTGTTATGGCGTCACTAAAGACAGTTTTGTACAACATTGTTATGGCGTCACTAAAGACAGTTTTGTACAACATTGTTATGGCGCCTCTAAAGATAGTTTTGTTGAACATTGTTATGGCGTCACTAAAGACAGTTTTGTACAACATTGTTATGGCGTCACTAAAGACAGTTTTGTACAACATTGTTATGGCGTCACTAAAGACAGTTTTGTACAACATTGTTATGGCGCCACTAAAGACAGTTTTGTACAACATTGTTATGGCGCCTCTAAAGATAGTTTTGTACAACATTGTTATGGCGTCACTAAAGACAGTTTTGTACAACATTGTTATGCGTCACTAAAGACAGTTTTGTACAACATTGTTATGGCGTCACTAAAGACAGTTTTGTAGAACATTGTTATGCGTCACTAAAGACAGTTTTGTACAACATTGTTATGGCGTCACTAAAGACAGTTTTGTAGAACATTTTTATGGCGTCACTAAAGACAGTTTTGTACAATATTGTTAGAGCGCCACTAAAGACAGTTTTGTACAACATTGTTATGGCGTCACTAAAGACAGTTTTGTAGAACATTGTTATGGCGTCACTAAAGACAGTTTTGTACAATATTGTTATGGCGTCACTAAAGACAGTTTTGTACAACATTGTTATGGCGTCACTAAAGACAGTTTTGTACAACATTGTTATGGCGTCACTAAAGACAGTTTTGTACAATATTTTTATGGCGTCACTAAAGACAGTTTTGTACAACATTGTTATGGCGTCACTAAAGACAGTTTTGTACAACATTGTTATGGCGTCACTAAAGACAGTTTTGTACAACATTGTTATGGCGTCACTAAAGACAGTTTTGTAGAACATTTTTATGGCGTTACTAAAGACAGTTTTGTACAATATTGTTAGGGCTCCACTAAAGACAGTTTTGTACAACATTGTTATGGCGTCACTTTAGACAGTTTTGAGCAACATTCTTATGGCGTCACTAAAGACAGTTTTGTACAACATTGTTATGGCACCACTAAAGACAGTTTTGTACAACATTGTTATGGCGTCACTTTAGACAGTTTTGTGCAACATTCTTATGGCGTCACTAAAGACAGTTTTGAACAACATTGTTATGGCACCACTAAAGACAGTTTTGTACAACATTGTTATGGCACCACTAAAGATATTTGTGTACAACATTGTTATGGCACCACTAAAGACAGTTTTGTACAACATTTTTATGGCGTCACTAAAGACAGTTTTGTACAACATTATTATGGCGCCACTAAAGACAGTTTTGTAGAACATTGTTATGTCGCCACAAAAGACAGTTTTGTAGAACATTGTTATGGCGCCACTAAAGACAGTTTTGTAGAACATTGTTATGTCGCCACTAAAGATAGTTTTGCAGAACATTGTTATGGCGCCACTAAAGACAGTTTTGTAGAACATTATTATGGCGCCACTAAAGACAGTTTTGTAGAACATTGTTTTGTCGCCACTAAAGATAGTTTAGCAGAACATTGTTATGGCGCCACTAAAGACAGTTTTGTAGAACATTATTATGGCGCCACTAAAGACAGTTTTGTAGAACATTGTTATGTCGCCAATAAAGACAGTTTTGTAGAACATTGTTATGGCGTCACTAAAGATAGTTTTGTAGAACATTGTTATGGCGCCACTAAAGACCGTTTTGTAGAACATTGTTATGGCGCCACTAAAGACAGTTTTGTAGAACATTGTTATGGCGCCACCAAATACCGTTTTGTAGAACATTGTTATGGCGCCACTAAAGACAGTTTTGTAGAACATTGTTATGGCGTCACTAAAGACAGTTTTGTAGAACATTGTTATGGTGCCACTAAAAACAGTTTTGTAGAACATTGTTATGGCGCCACTAAATACAATTTTGTACAACATTGTTATGGCGCCACTAAAGACAGTTTTGTAGAACATTGTTATGGCGCCACTAAAGACAGTTTTGTACAACATTGTTATGGCGCCACTAAAGACAGTTGTGTACAACATTGTTATGGCGCCACTAAAAATAGTTTTGTACAACTTTGTTATGGCGCCACTAAAGACAGTTTTGTACAACATTGTTATGCCGCCACTAAAGATAGACTTGTACAATATTGTTATGGCGTCACTAAAGATAGTTTTGTAGAACATTATGTCGCCACTAAATATAGTTTTGGAGAACATTGTTATGGCGTCACTAAAGAGAGTTTTGCAGAACATTGTTATGGCGTCACTAAAGACATTTTTGTAGAACATTGTTATGCGTCACTAAAGACAGTTTTGTACAACTTTGTTATGTCGCCACTAAAGACAGTTTTGTACAACTTTGTTATGGCGCCACTAAAGACAGTTTTGTACAACATTGTTATGTCACCACTAAAGATAGTTTTGTAGAACATTGTTATGTCGCCACTAAAGATAGTTTTGTAGAACATTGTTATGCGTCACTAAAGACAGTTTTGTACAACATTGTTATGTCGCCACTAAAGATAGTTTTGTAGAACATTGTTATGTCGCCACTAAAGACAGTTTTGTACAACATTGTTATGGCGTCACTAAAGACAGTTTTGTACAACATTGCTATGGCACCACTAAAGACAGTTTTGTAGAACATTGTTATGGCGCCACTAAAGACAGTTTTGTACAACTTTGTTATGGCGCCTCTAAAGATAGTTTTGTTGAACATTGTTATGGCGTCACTAAAGACAGTTTTGTACAACATTGTTATGGCGCCACTAAAGACAGTTTTGTACAACATTGTTATGGCGTCACTAAAGACAGTTTTGTACAACATTGTTATGGCGTCACTAAAGACAGTTTTGTAGAACATTGTTATGGCGTCACTAAAGACAGTTTTGTACAACATTGTTATGTCGACACTAAAGACAGTTTTGTACAACATTGTTATGGCACCACTAAAGACAGTTTTGTACAACATTGTTATGGCGTCACTTTAGACAGTTTTGTGCAACATTGTTATGGCACCACTAAAGACAGTTTTGTACAACATTGTTATGGCACCACTAAAGACAGTTTTGTACAACATTGTTATGGCGTCACTAAAGACAGTATTTTTCAACATTGTTATGCGTCACTAAAGACAGTTTTTTACAACATTGTTATGGCGCCACTAAAGACAGTTTTGTACAACATTGTTATGGCGCAACTAAAGACAGTTTTGTACAACATTGTTATGGCGTCACTAAAGACAGTTTTGAACAACATTGTTATGGCGCCACTAAAGACAGTTTTGTACAACATTGTTATGGCGCCTCTAAAGATAGTTTTGTTGAACATTGTTATGGCGTCACTAAAGACAGTTTTGTACAACATTGTTATGCGTCACTAAAGACAGTTTTGTACAACATTGTTATGGCGTCACTAAAGACAGTTTTGTAGAACATTGTTATGCGTCACTAAAGACAGTTTTGTACAACATTGTTATGGCGTCACTAAAGACAGTTTTGTAGAACATTTTTATGGCGTCACTAAAGACAGTTTTGTACAATATTGTTATGGCGTCACTAAAGACAGTTTTGTACAACATTGTTATGGCGTCACTAAAGACAGTTTTGTACAACATTGTTATGGCGTCACTAAAGACAGTTTTGTACAACATTGTTATGGCGCCACTAAAGACAGTTTTGTACAACATTGTTATGGCGCCTCTAAAGATAGTTTTGTTGAACATTGTTATGGCGTCACTAAAGACAGTTTTGTACAACATTGTTATGCGTCACTAAAGACAGTTTTGTACAACATTGTTATGCGTCACTAAAGACAGTTTTGTACAACATTGTTATGGCGTCACTAAAGACAGTTTTGTAGAACATTTTTATGGCGTCACTAAAGACAGTTTTGTACAATATTGTTAGGGCGCCACTAAAGACAGTTTTGTACAACATTGTTATGGCGTCACTAAAGACAGTTTTGTAGAACATTGTTATGGCGTCACTAAAGACAGTTTTGTACAATATTGTTATGGCGTCACTAAAGACAGTTTTGTACAACATTGTTATGGCGTCACTAAAGACAGTTTTGTACAACATTGTTATGGCGTCACTAAAGACAGTTTTGTACAATATTTTTATGGCGTCACTAAAGACAGTTTTGTACAACATTGTTATGGCGTCACTAAAGACAGTTTTGTACAACATTGTTATGGCGTCACTAAAGACAGTTTTGTACAACATTGTTATGGCGTCACTAAAGACAGTTTTGTAGAACATTTTTATGGCGTTACTAAAGACAGTTTTGTACAATATTGTTAGGGCGCCACTAAAGACAGTTTTGTACAACATTGTTATGGCGTCACTTTAGACAGTTTTGTGCAACATTCTTATGGCGTCACTAAAGACAGTTTTGTACAACATTGTTATGGCGCCACTAAAGACAGTTTTGTACAACATTGTTATGGCGTCACTTTAGACAGTTTTGTGCAACATTCTTATGGCGTCACTAAAGACAGTTTTGTACAACATTGTTATGGCATCACTAAAGACAGTTTTGTAGAACATTGTTATGGCGTCAGTAAAAAAAGTTTTGTAGAACATTGTTATGGCGCCACTAAAGACAGTTTTGTACAACATTGTTATGGCGCCACTAAAGACAGTTTTGTTTAACATTGTTATGCGTCACTAAAGACAGTTTTGTACAACATTGTTATGGCGCCACTAAAGATAGTTTTGTTGAACATTGTTATGGCGTCACTAAAGACAGTTTTGTGTAACATTGTTATGGCGCCACTAAAGATAGGTTTGTTGAACATTGTTATGGCGCCACTAAAGACAGTTTTGTACAACATTGTTATGGCGTCACTTTAGACAGTTTTGTGCAACATTGTTATGGCACCACTAAAGACAGTTTTGTACAACATTGTTATGGCACCACTAAAGACAGTTTTGTACAACATTGTTATGGCGTCACTAAAGACAGTATTTTTCAACATTGTTATGCGTCACTAAAGACAGTTTTTTACAACATTGTTATGGCGCCACTAAAGACAGTTTTGTACAACATTGTTATGGCGCAACTAAAGACAGTTTTGTACAACATTGTTATGGCGTCACTAAAGACAGTTTTGAACAACATTGTTATGGCGCCACTAAAGACAGTTTTGTACAACATTGTTATGGCGCCTCTAAAGATAGTTTTGTTGAACATTGTTATGGCGTCACTAAAGACAGTTTTGTACAACATTGTTATGCGTCACTAAAGACAGTTTTGTACAACATTGTTATGGCGTCACTAAAGACAGTTTTGTAGAACATTGTTATGCGTCACTAAAGACAGTTTTGTACAACATTGTTATGGCGTCACTAAAGACAGTTTTGTAGAACATTTTTATGGCGTCACTAAAGACAGTTTTGTACAATATTGTTATGGCGTCACTAAAGACAGTTTTGTACAACATTGTTATGGCGTCACTAAAGACAGTTTTGTACAACATTGTTATGGCGTCACTAAAGACAGTTTTGTACAACATTGTTATGGCGCCACTAAAGACAGTTTTGTACAACATTGTTATGGCGCCTCTAAAGATAGTTTTGTTGAACATTGTTATAGCGTCACTAAAGACAGTTTTGTACAACATTGTTATGCGTCACTAAAGACAGTTTTGTACAACATTGTTATGCGTCACTAAAGACAGTTTTGTACAACATTGTTATGGCGTCACTAAAGACAGTTTTGTAGAACATTTTTATGGCGTCACTAAAGACAGTTTTGTACAATATTGTTAGGGCGCCACTAAAGACAGTTTTGTACAACATTGTTATGGCGTCACTAAAGACAGTTTTGTAGAACATTGTTATGGCGTCACTAAAGACAGTTTTGTACAATATTGTTATGGCGTCACTAAAGACAGTTTTGTACAACATTGTTATGGCGTCACTAAAGACAGTTTTGTATAACATTTTTATGGCGTCACTAAAGACAGTTTTGTACAATATTTTTATGGCGTCACTAAAGACAGTTTTGTACAACATTGTTATGGCGTCACTAAAGACAGTTTTGTACAACATTGTTATGGCGTCACTAAAGACAGTTTTGTACAACATTGTTATGGCGTCACTAAAGACAGTTTTGTAGAACATTTTTATGGCGTTACTAAAGACAGTTTTGTACAATATTGTTAGGGCGCCACTAAAGACAGTTTTGTACAACATTGTTATGGCGTCACTTTAGACAGTTTTGTGCAACATTCTTATGGCGTCACTAAAGACAGTTTTGTACAACATTGTTATGGCGCCACTAAAGACAGTTTTGTACAACATTGTTATGGCGTCACTTTAGACAGTTTTGTGCAACATTCTTATGGCGTCACTAAAGACAGTTTTGTACAACATTGTTATGGCATCACTAAAGACAGTTTTGTAGAACATTGTTATGGCGTCAGTAAAAAAAGTTTTGTAGAACATTGTTATGGCGCCACTAAAGACAGTTTTGTACAACATTGTTATGGCGCCACTAAAGACAGTTTTGTTTAACATTGTTATGCGTCACTAAAGACAGTTTTGTACAACATTGTTATGGCGCCACTAAAGATAGTTTTGTTGAACATTGTTATGGCGTCACTAAAGACAGTTTTGTATAACATTGTTATGGCGCCACTAAAGATAGGTTTGTTGAACATTGTTATGGCGCCACTAAAGACAGTTTTGTACAACATTGTTATGGCGTCACTACAGACAGTTTTGTTCAACATTGTTATGGCGTCACTAAAGACAGTTTTGTTCAACATTGTTATGCGTCACTAAAGACAGTTTTGTACAACATTGTTATGGCGCCACTAAAGACAGTTTTGTACAACATTGTTATGGTGCCACTAAAGACAGTTTTGTACAACATTGTTATGGCGTCACTAAAGACAGTTTTGTACAACATTGTTATGGCGCCACTAAAGACAGTTTTGTACAACATTGTTATGGCGCCTCTAAAGATAGTTTTGTTGAACATTGTTATGGCGTCACTAAAGACAGTTTTGTACAACATTGTTATGCGTCACTAAAGACAGTTTTGTACAACATTGTTATGGCGTCACTAAAGACAGTTTTGTAGAACATTGTTATGCGTCACTAAAGACAGTTTTGTACAACATTGTTATGGCGTCACTAAAGACAGTTTTGTAGAACATTTTTATGGCGTCACTAAAGACAGTTTTGTACAATATTGTTAGGGCGCCACTAAAGACAGTTTTGTACAACATTGTTATGGCGTCACTAAAGACAGTTTTGTAGAACATTGTTATGGCGTCACTAAAGACAGTTTTGTACAATATTGTTATGGCGTCACTAAAGACAGTTTTGTACAACATTGTTATGGCGTCACTAAAGACAGTTTTGTACAACATTGTTATGGCGTCACTAAAGACAGTTTTGTACAATATTTTTATGGCGTCACTAAAGACAGTTTTGTACAATATTGTTATGGCGTCACTAAAGACAGTTTTGTAGAACAATTTTATGGCGTCACTAAAGATAGTTTTGTACAACATTGTTATGGCGTCACTAAAGACAGTTTTGTAGAACATTTTTATGGCGTCACTAAAGACAGTTTTGTACAATATTGTTAGGGCGCCACTAAAGACAGTTTTGTACAACATTGTTATGGCGTCACTTTAGACAGTTTTGTGCAACATTCTTATGGCGTCACTAAAGACAGTTTTGTACAACATTGTTATGGCACCACTAAAGACAGTTTTGTACAACATTGTTATGGCGTCACTTTAGACAGTTTTGTGCAACATTCTTATGGCGTCACCTAAAGACAGTTTTGTACAACATTGTTATGGCACCACTAAAGACAGTTTTGTACAACATTGTTATGGCGTCACTTTAGACAGTTTTGTACAACATTCTTATGGCGTCACTAAAGACAGTTTTGTACAACATTCTTATGGCACCACTAAAGACAGTTTTGTACAACATTGTTATGGCGTCACTTTAGACAGTTTTGTGCAACATTGTTATGGCGTCACTAAAGACAGTTTTGTACAACATTGTTATGGCACCACTAAAGACAGTTTTGTACAACATTGTTATGGCGTCACTTTAGACAGTTTTGTGCAACATTGTTATGGCACCACTAAAGACAGTTTTGTACAACATTGTTATGGCACCACTAAAGACAGTTTTGTACAACATTGTTATGGCGTCACTAAAGACAGTTTTGTTCAACATTGTTATGCGTCACTAAAGACAGTTTTGTACAACATTGTTATGGCGCCACTAAAGACAGTTTTGTACAACATTGTTATGGCGCCACTAAAGACAGTTTTGTACAACATTGTTATGGCGTCACTAAAGACAGTTTTGTACAACATTGTTATGGCGCCACTAAAGACAGTTTTGTACAACATTGTTATGGCGCCTCTAAAGATAGTTTTGTTGAACATTGTTATGGCGTCACTAAAGACAGTTTTGTACAACATAGTTATGCGTCACTAAAGACAGTTTTGTACAACATTGTTATGGCGTCACTAAAGACAGTTTTGTAGAACATTGTTATGCGTCACTAAAGACAGTTTTGTACAACATTGTTATGGCGTCACTAAAGACAGTTTTGTTGAACATTTTTATGGCGTCACTAAAGACAGTTTTGTACAATATTGTTAGGGCGCCACTAAAGACAGTTTTGTACAACATTGTTATGGCGTCACTAAAGACAGTTTTGTAGAACATTGTTATGGCGTCACTAAAGACAGTTTTGTACAATATTGTTATGGCGTCACTAAAGACAGTTTTGTACAACATTGTTATGGCGTCACTAAAGACAGTTTTGTACAACATTGTTATGGCGTCACTTTAGACAGTTTTGTGCAACATTCTTATGGCGTCACTAAAGACAGTTTTGGACAACATTGTTATGGCACCACTAAAGACAGTTTTGTACAACATTGTTATGGCGTCACTTTAGACAGTTTTGTGCAACATTCTTATGGCGTCACTAAAGACAGTTTTGTACAACATTGTTATGGCACCACTAAAGACAGTTTTGTACAACATTGTTATGGCGTCACTTTAGACAGTTTTGTGCAACATTCTTATGGCGTCACTAAAGACAGTTTTTTACAACATTGTTATGGCACCACTAAAGACAGTTTTGTACAACATTGTTATGGCGTCACTTTAGACAGTTTTGTGCAACATTCTTATGGCGTCACTAAAGACAGTTTTGTACAACATTGTTATGGCACCACTAAAGACAGTTTTGTACAACATTGTTATGGCGTCACTTTAGACAGTTTTGTGCAACATTGTTATGGCACCACTAAAGACAGTTTTGTACAACATTGTTATGGCACCACTAAAGACAGTTTTGTACAACATTGTTATGGCGTCACTTTAGACAGTTTTGTGCAACATTGTTATGGCACCACTAAAGACAGTTTTGTACAACATTGTTAGGGCGCCACTAAAGACAGTTTTGTACAACATTGTTATGGCACCACTAAAGACAGTTTTGTACAACATTGTTATGGCACCACTAAAGACAGTTTTGTACAACATTGTTAGGGCGCCACTAAAGACAGTTTTGTACAAGATTGTTATGGCGTCACTTTAGACAGTTTTGTGCAACATTCTTATGGCGTCACTAAAGACAGTTTTGTACAACATTGTTATGGCACCACTAAAGACAGTTTTGTACAACATTGTTATGGCGTCACTTTAGACAGTTTTGTGCAACATTCTTATGGCGTCACTAAAGACAGTTTTGTACAACATTGTTATGGCACCACTAAAGACAGCTTTGTACAACATTGTTATGGCGTCACTTTAGACAGTTTTGTGCAACATTGTTATGGCACCACTAAAGAAAGTTTTGTACAACATTGTTATGGCACCACTAAAGACAGTTTTGTACAACATTTTTATGGCGTCACTAAAGACAGTTTTGTACAACATTGTTATGGCGTCACTAAAGACATTTTGTAGAACATTGTTATGGCGCCACTAAAGACAGTTTTGTACAACATTGTTATGGCGTCAGCAAAAAATGTTTTGTAGAACATTGTTACGGCGCCACTAAAGACAGTTTTGTAGAACATTGTTATGGCGCCACTAAAGACAGTTTTGTAGAACATTGTTATGGCGCCACTAAAGACAGTTTTGTACAACATTGTTATGGCGCCACTAAAGACAGTTTTGTACAACATTGTTATGGCGCCACTAAAGACAGTTTTGTTCAACATTGTTATGCGTCACTAAAGACAGTTTTGTACAACATTGTTATGGCGCCACTAAAGATAGTTTTGTTGAACATTGTTATGGCGTCACTAAAGACAGTTTTGTACAACATTGTTATGGCGCCACTAAAGATAGTTTTGTTGAGCATTGTTATGGCGCCACTAAAAACAGTTTTGTACAACATTGTTATGGCGTCACTAAAGACAGTTTTGTTCAACATTGTTATGGCGTCACTAAAGACAGTTTTGTCAACATTGTTATGCGTCACTAAAGACAGTTTTGTACAACATTGTTATGGCGCCACTAAAGACAGTTTTGTTGAGCATTGTTATGGCGCCACTAAAGACAGTTTTGTAGAACATTGTTATGGCGTCACTAAAGACAGTTTTGTACAATATTTTTATGGCGTCACTAAAGACAGTTTTGTACAACATTGTTATGGCGTCACTAAAGACAGTTTTGTAGAACATTTTTATGGCGTCACTAAAGACAGTTTTGTACAACATTGTTATGGCGTCACTAAAGACAGTTTTGTAGAACATTTTTATGGCGTCACTAAAGACAGTTTTGTACAATATTGTTAGGGCGCCACTAAAGACAGTTTTGTACAACATTGTTATGGCGTCACTTTAGACAGTTTTGTGCAACATTCTTATGGCGTCACTAAAGACAGTTTTGTACAACATTGTTATGGCACCACTAAAAACAGTTTTGTACAACATTGTTATGGCGTCACTTTAGACATTTTTGTGCAACATTCTTATGGCGTCACTAAAGACAGTTTTGTACAACATTGTTATGGCACCACTAAAGACAGTTTTGTACAACATTGTTATGGCGTCACATTAGACAGTTTTGTGCAACATTCTTATGGCGTCACTAAAGACAGTTTTTTACAACATTGTTATGGCACCACTAAAGACAGTTTTGTACAACATTGTTATGGCGTCACTTTAGACAGTTTTGTGCAACATTCTTATGGCGTCACTAAAGACAGTTTTGTACAACATTGTTATGGCACCACTAAAGACAGTTTTGTACAACATTGTTATGGCGTCACTTTAGACAGTTTTGTGCAACATTGTTATGGCACCACTAAAGACAGTTTTGTACAACATTGTTATGGCACCACTAAAGACAGTTTTGTACAACATTGTTATGGCGTCACTTTAGACAGTTTTGTGCAACATTGTTATGGCACCACTAAAGACAGTTTTGTACAACATTGTTAGGGCGCCACTAAAGACAGTTTTGTACAACATTGTTATGGCACCACTAAAGACAGTTTTGTAGAACATTGTTATGGCACCACTAAAGACAGTTTTGTACAACATTGTTAGGGCGCCACTAAAGACAGTTTTGTACAACATTGTTATGGCGTCACTTTAGACAGTTTTGTGCAACATTCTTATGGCGTCACTAAAGACAGTTTTGTACAACATTGTTATGGCACCACTAAAGACAGTTTTGTACAACATTGTTATGGCGTCACTTTAGACAGTTTTGTGCAACATTCTTATGGCGTCACTAAAGACAGTTTTGTACAACATTGTTATGGCACCACTAAAGACAGCTTTGTACAACATTGTTATGGCGTCACTTTAGACAGTTTTGTGCAACATTGTTATGGCACCACTAAAGACAGTTTTGTACAACATTGTTATGGCACCACTAAAGACAGTTTTGTACAACATTTTTATGTCGTCACTAAAGACAGTTTTGTACAACATTGTTATGGCGTCACTAAAGACAGTTTTGTACAACATTGTTATGGCACCACTAAAGACAGTTTTGTACAACATTGTTATGGCACCACTAAAGACAGTTTTGTACAACATTGTTAGGGCGCCACTAAAGACAGTTTTGTACAACATTGTTATGGCGTCACTTTAGACAGTTTTGTGCAACATTCTTATGGCGTCACTAAAGACAGTTTTGTACAACATTGTTATGGCACCACTAAAGACAGTTTTGTACAACATTGTTATGGCGTCACTTTAGACAGTTTTGTGCAACATTCTTATGGCGTCACTAAAGACAGTTTTGTACAACATTGTTATGGCACCACTAAAGACAGCTTTGTACAACATTGTTATGGCGTCACTTTAGACAGTTTTGTGCAACATTGTTATGGCACCACTAAAGACAGTTTTGTAGAACATTGTTATGGCGCCACTAAAGACAGCTTTGTACAACATTGTTATGGCGCCACTAAAGACAGTTTTGTACAACATTGTTATGGCGTCAGCAAAAAAAGTTTTGTAGAACATTGTTACGGCGCCACTAAAGACAGTTTTGTAGAACATTGTTATGGCGCCACTAAAGACAGTTTTGTAGAACATTGTTATGGCGCCACTAAAGACAGTTTTGTACAACATTGTTATGGCGTCACTAAAGACAGTTTTGTACAACATTGTTATGGCGCCACTAAAGACAGTTTTGTTCAACATTGTTATGCGTCACTAAAGACAGTTTTGTACAACATTGTTATGGCGCCACTAAAGATAGTTTTGTTGAACATTGTTATGGCGTCACTAAAGACAGTTTTGTACAACATTGTTATGGCGCCACTAAAGATAGTTTTGTTGAGCATTGTTATGGCGCCACTAAAGACAGTTTTGTACAACATTGTTATGGCGTCACTAAAGACAGTTTTGTTCAACATTGTTATGGCGTCACTAAAGACAGTTTTGTTCAACATTGTTATGCGTCACTAAAGACAGTTTTGTAGAACATTGTTATGGCGCCACTAAAGACAGTTTTGTTGAGCATTGTTATGGCGCCACTAAAGACAGTTTTGTACAACATTGTTATGGCGCCACTAAAGACAGTTTTGTACAACATTGTTATGGCGTCACTATAGACAGTTTTGTACAACATTCTGATGGCGTCACTAAAGACAGTTTTGTACAACATTGTTATGGCGCACTAAAGACAGTTTTGTACAACATTGTTGTACGCCACTAAAGACATTTTTGCAGAAGATTGTTATGGCGCCACTAAAGACAGTTTTGTAGAACATAGTTATGGCGCCATTAAAGACAGTTTTGTACAACATTGTTATGGCGCCACTAAAGACAATTTTGTACAACATTGTTATTGCGCCACTAAAGACAGTTTTGTACAACATTGTTATGGCGCCACTAAAGATATTGGTTATTGGTTATGGAAGGCCTCGGTATCACTGCAAACGAATCAAAATCCATAATTGCTCAACCGCCCGTTGCAGTGGAATCATCTGAATTACTAACACATCTCCCAAACAAAGAAAGGTAACTGTAGTCTCCATCGTAGCAGTCTCAGCACACGCCAAAAGACATAAGGTGAAACCGCGCAGAAAGTGAACACAGTCAACTGTTCCCTGTCATACGATATCATCCTTCATCGTAAACAATTGGGACATCGAAACATGATCAAAACGGATAAATCACACAGCTCACAATGTGCACAGAGCACTTAACTCAGTAGCGCTGCCGTTTTCGGCAGTAGTCGTTGAATTATCCCCGTCACACATCAAACACCAGACCCTGCGGTTAGCGTACAACGAACGAAACACGGTGCAAATTCCCAAAGAGGAAAATCGTCGGTCGACTTGAAGGAGCAATCCATTAATGCGTTTCGGCATGTAACTGACTTGCTTCAAAAATCTCAACGTCGGCCATTGTTCTACCGTCACTAAAGACAATTTTGTAGAACATTGTTCTACCGTCACTAAAGACAATTTTGTAGAACATTGTTCTACCGTCATATTTCCTAGCTAAAAAAGCACAATGTGGTAGCGGAGAAACAACCAGATTTCATGTGAACAATCGCCAACAACCACCGTAAAAAAAAAAAAAAGTAAAGTACCCCCGTCACGCCAAGTGGCGTATAGGGAAATATAATGTTAGTGACCCTATATTTTACAGACCTTCAGTACATGATTTTTGGGGTAATGTGGTCGGTATTACGCCCGTGCTGCTTTACTTTCCCAGAAAAAAATTCGGTACCCATTTAAGGCTGGGTGAACCCGGAAGCCGTCGGTTGGGATCGACCCCTACACCTTGTCCTTTGTAGTCCAGTTCACTAACCACTGAGCTATCGCGGCTCCCAACAACCACCGTCCCTTTTCTATTTTTGGACGGCTCTGGGTATATTATTTTCTTCATTTATCAAACATTCTTCTCTACCTTGTTCAGCTGACAAATATCTTGAGATGAATTCTCTTCTTCTCTGATAAGCCTATCTGTATTCTAATTTCTCCTAATATTCCAATGTGAGGATATTCGCAATACCACACTACTAGCTAGGAATGATGAAACAGTCGCACTCAGGTTCCCCGTCCTACCCGCCAGCTCATTATTCTACAGCAATTTAAAAGTTGACAGATAGCGCATCAGTCAGTAACCCCGCTTCTCATAAACACAACTTTTATGTGGAAGGGCCATTACTGCTGCAGCCTGGAGAGCTTTGGCTCCAACCCTGTGATTACTTCCTGCTTCGCCTGTGGCTTTGGTCAGGCTTAGTTCTTCTCCGTATTTTAGTCCACTCTCACTTCTCCGCCCCCAGTCGAAACTCACTCCCCACAGATGACGGTTGTAGTAGCTGGATCGTCTGTGCATGTATGATTCTAGGAGTCCCCAGGGTAATGAACGTCGGTATAATCTTTTTATCCAGCGATAAGCTTTCTTACCAAGTCTCTCCTGCTCAAATATTTGTGTATATAGTCCTATATTTTGTTATCCTTATTATTGCCTCTAGTCTGTAGCAGATTGCACGAGGACGCGGATTGCTTGAAGGAGTCTTGCTTTAGTTTGAGAAATTGACGTAAAGTCTAGTAGCTGATTGGTATCAAATGTGAGCATAACTGTTGGTAGAAACACATATGTCTGTACAAACACCATTCACTGAGATAGTTTACTCAAGAAAAAAAAAACAAGATATATCGTGTGTGGGTTTGTAAATGTATGGGTGTGCGAGTATCTTAAAAATTAAGAAAAATTCAGAATATATTAAGAAAAGACAGAAAGAAATAAGATAAATAATTAGAGGTAGAAAGGTAGGAAAAAAGAGATATACAGACGATTGAATTAACCGATAGATAGACATATATAGATTTAGACACAGACAGATAGAAAGACAGATAGACAGGTAGGCAGAAAGTGATACAGAGAGATAGACAGACACACAGACAAACAGACGATAGACTCTCAAAAAAGGAAAATAAGTTACTTCCCTGTGATCTGGAGCTTGGTCAGGCACCGACTGGACTAAAAATGATAAGAAAGACAAGACGGGACACATGTGTGAAATGAAGTAAAAGTGAATGGTTCTAAAATTATGTGGAGGTAGGTACAAAATCCCAGACTCTGCAATTACTGGAAACGTTTATACGAGTTGGTTCCCAATTAATTAATCCACGTGGATAATTTGTTTACGTACCCAAGCGAAAACATAAATTTGTGTATATCTGCAACTATGGGTGTGTACATCGAACAGATGTGCACATGAGCATACTTATGTAACCATACATTCATAAACGCATACGTCTGTATTTTGAATTATTGAGTTATTTGATGGGTCATCATCATTGCAGTCCAAAAATTTCCATAGCTGCCCAGATCCCCTCCCCAGCATGTCCCTTCTTAACTCCCATCTCTTTCATCCGAAGGAGTGGCGTGGACTCACTGTTGTCGAAGTGCTGTGCCCTTCCCACATCTTGGAGGGCATTGATAATGTCCGCCTGATCCTTTAGTTGACAACTAAACGCCGAAACAATGGGACGCCCGGGACTATTGGGTTTGTGGATCTTAGGGAGCATGTAGAAGGACAGTTTGCCTAGACCCCTGTCTGGAGAAATAACATTAATGTCTAACAGAGATGAAACAGCAAGTATACCATCTGGCATCCTGTCCAAAGGAGCCCGTGCTCTTTGACTGTTTAAATAATCCTCGTTGTCTGTATTGCCTACCTCGGTGAGTTTAGTTCTCAGTGAGTGCTTTATGTATTGGCTCCACTGTCTTCTAGACAGAAACTTTCTCCGTTTTCTTTCCAGTCAGGAGTAATAGGTCCCTGTATTGGATTTTTTTTCCCTGACTACTATGACGTTTTATATCGTCAAAGGCCTTCCCTCTCCTTCATAAAATTAAATATCAACATTTCATTGTCGATTCCCTTAAGAAACCTTTGTTGGTGCTTCTGTCTGTACAGGATATTGGAAATAGTATTTTTATCTGTACATGCCATTTGAAGGGTACTTCTGTTTGTACAGGACATTTGAAATGCACTTCTTTCTGCATAATATATTTGAAGGGTACTTCTTTCTGTACATAACATTTAAAATGCACTTCTTTCTGTACAGGATATTTGAAGGGTACTTCTTTCTGTACATGACTTTTAAAAAGTACTTCTTTCTGTACATGATATTTGAAGGGTACTTCTGTCTGTGCATTACATTTAAAATGTACTTCTATCTGTATACAAAATATTTGAAGGGTACTTATGTCTATACAGGATATTTGAAGAGTACTTTTGTTGTACAGGATATTTGAAGGGTACTTCTGTTGCACAGTGTATTTGAAGGGTACTTCTGTTCTACGGGATATTTTAAGGGTACCTCTGTTGTACAGGATATTTGAAGAGTAATTTTGTTGTATAGGATATTTGAAGGTACTTCTGTTGTACATGATATTTGAAGAGTACTTTTGTAACATTTCATCTCAAATTATGACACGTTTATTTAATATTTTCGGCATTTTTTATTAGTGTCCATGTTTTTCAACAGTAAGACGCAACTACAACTATCATCTTCATTATGTGCTATACCGGTTGGCGTAGGCGATCATGTCCTTCCACAATCTTCTATGTACAGTGCATCGTATCAGTTCTGTTGTTGACTGTTTTCCATGCCATGACACCAAGCTATCCAGTATTTTATCTCTTTGTCGTCCGCGATCTCTCTTTCCTTTTATTTTGACAGTTGTAACCAAGTATTCCAACTTTCCTCTTCTCATGATGTGCCCGAAAAAATGTTGATTCTTTCATCATGACATAACATACATCAATAAATCCTAGAAGAGACTGGAGGGTGGTGGTGTGCTTGGATATTGACCGGTTATTGGAGTGTTGTAACAAATAAATGTCCTGCTATTGTGTTGTCACAACAAATAAAGGCTAGCCAATGCACCCAAGTTCACAACAAAAGTGAGAGAGTCTAGTTTACTTTCACTATTACTATCTCTTATTTCTTTCCTTTATCCTACCGACTGCGCTGCGTCTCAGGAGAGTGTGTTATATCCTGACCTTCGCTAATTGTGTAGCTTAAGTTCTTATCATGTCACATTGATTTAATCTCTATTGATTCCATCCTCCATATTTTTTGGGTTTCCTTGTTGCTCGGTAGCCGAATGTTTTCATATATTACACTCGAGCTGCGGGTTAGTTGAATTTCATTTGAGTACGTAGAAAACGTTCGGATCTTTGTTGTTCAATGTAGTCAATGGCTGGTGCTAGAGCCACCATTTCTCAGGATCTCATTTCTAATCTGATTTCTTCTATAAATATTATATTTTTGTAAGTGGACAGAAGCAATATTTGAAGATCAGTAATGCCATCAGTAAATGCAAGGTAATCTCGCTGAAAGAAGCAGAAACATTATGTGGGCTCCTTTAACGAGCGATACAAAAAAAACAAGTACAAGAAAATGATAAACATTTACACCACACTACTCCATTATCGGGTACACACACGCTGATGATCACATCCTCGTGTACACACACGCTGATGATCACATCCTCGGGTACACACACGCTGATGATCACATCCTCGGGTACACACACGCTGATGATCACATCCTCGGGTACACACACGCTGATGATCACATCCTAGACAGAAGAAACGATCGTCTTGTCTACTTAGCGTTCATGCCAACAGTATAAAAATAAAGAAAGAAAGAAATACCAAAACAGAGTGAAGGCGATGCCAACAGTATCAAACTAAAGAAAGAAAGAAATACCAAAACAGAGTGAAGGCGATGCCAACAGTATCAAACTAAAGAAAGAAAGAAATACCAAAACAGAGTGAAGGCGATGCCAGCAACAGAAAGATAATAGTATAATGTACAGTAACACGGGACGAACAAACGTCAAATGATAGAGGAGTTTTTGATAGAAGACAGAAACACATGTTACAAATAGAGTGGAGCGGTAAATAATGAAAAATGCAAGAATCGGTAGTCCAAGTTCTTCATTCAGTACAGGAGCGAGGTATTTCCCCGTCGTAATTCAAATAATTCAAGTCGCCGCTAAGGCGCCTTCTCCTATCTATGGTCCATTACCTTCAAATTGAGTCATAAAACACATGGGGGAGATAAATGATATCTATGTGCGTCGATGCTGAGACTTTACCATTACTTGTTTACTACACTCTACATTATACAGCACTTGTCAGGCACACAACCCATTAAGTGTTAGATTGTCAGAACAAAAAAGAATATGACTTTAAAGAGATACATTTGAAACAAGAGTGAAAACATTGTTTGTAATCATTGAAGAATCAAGAATGGCAGGCCCATCCCCATGTTGAACATTATAGTTGGATGATGGGGTTGATGATAATGCATTTGATGCGACTTCGTTTTTGCATCTTTTCTCTTCTTGCTAAGCTTGTTGTCCATGTCTTGCATAGATTCGATGTTCATGCCACACGTTACTAGCGAGCGTTATTTCCTTCTATCTGTGGCACAAGGTTCCAGGCTTTAGCTTATGTTGAATTGCTTCATGTCGCTCAAGCATTCATGTTCCCTGCCGAGAGGCGTGGGATACCATGTTCCTCCATAACCCTCGATCTTATGCGTCATGAAAGAGTTCAACTGTTGTTCTTTTGTCGTGCCACGCCATCAAACCATCCATTATCTTTTCTATTTATCGACCTTTGTCTCCGGCCTTATATTTTTCCATTGCAAGTAAATACCTTCAAAACATAGTCCTAGTCAGCCAATAACTTGCATACATGTAGCCAGTACACAATGTCTTTTGGTTATGTTATATCCTCTTTCTTCAACCTTTTTAGCTCCCAGTGGAGCTTAGGTCTTCAACAAACACTTTCCAAGTCGTTCTGTTTTTTCCCATTCTTTTAAGATCATTCCATGTCTTCCCCATTATCTTCATCTCTGCTTCTAACTGTCTTCTCCAAGAATTCCTTGGTCTTCCTCTTTGTCTTTTCCCCTGGGGATTCCAAAAAAGGGCCAGTTGTGTAATACTCTCAGTTGGCTTCCGTAGTGTGTGTCCTATCCAGCGCCATCGTCTTCGCTGTATCTCTTTATCCACTGGTGTTTGACTGGTACATTTCCATAATTCTATGTTAGCGATTTTGTCCTGCCATTTCCATCTATTTATCCAGCGTAAGCATCCATTAATGAAAGTCTGTATCTTCGTGATTGTCAATTTTGTTGTTCTCCATGTTTCACAGCCATATAATAGGACCGCCTTAACATTTGAGTTGACAATTTTTATTTTTGTATTTAACCTAATTTCTTTGGATTTCCATATGTTTCCCAGTGCAATGAAAGCTCCTCTTGCTTTTGATATCCCTATTTTGGTATCATTTTCTGTTCCTCCCTCTTTATCTATATTACTGCCCAGATATATGTAAGATTGTACATATATAGGGGTAATTCTCCTAGTTTTATTTGGTTATTGCCAACTGTATTAATACTCATAATGTTGGTCTTATCTCTATTAATCTTCAGTCCTAGCAGTTGTGATCTCTCATCAAGTATGCTCATTTTATCCTGCATCTGTTGATGGCTGTGTGATAGGAGAGCTATGTCATCAGCAAAGTCTAAATCATCAAGTTGTTTGGTCAGTGACCACGGGATTCCATTTCTGTTGTTTTGAGTTATTTTCATAATCCAATCTATGGCCAGTAGAAAGAGAAATGGAGACAGAAGGCATTCCTGCCTTACTCCTGTTCTTATTTCAAATGCTTCTGTAATCTGTCCTTCATGCACCACACTACATTTCGTTCCTTCATGCATTGTTTTTATCAGGTTAATAAACTTTATGGGGATTCCGTAATGACTCAGCAACTTCCAAAGCATTCTTCTGTCTAAACTATCAAATGCCTTTTCGTAATCTATGAATCCAATATAAAGTGGGGATTTTAATTCTAAACTTTGTTCAACTATTATACGTAGAGTAGTTATTTGATCAGCCCATGATCTTGTCTTCCTAAAACCTACTTGTTCATCTCTCAAATGTTTCTCTATGGCCTATTTTAGTCTCTCCAGTATGATTCTGCTTAATATTTTTCCTGGCACTGATAGTAGCATAATTCCCCTATAATTTGTGCACTCCCGTAAACTTCCTTTCTTTGGTAGTTTGATCATTTAACCTTCTTTCCAGTCTTTAGGTATTTCTTCCCTCTCCCAAATTGTATCTAATAGATTATGTAGCATCTTGGTAGAGGTGTTAATATCTGCTTTGATGGCTTCCGAAGGAATTTCATCTGGTCCTGTGGCTTTACCATTTTTTAATAGTTTAATGGCTTTCATTATTTCTTCTATGCATGGTTTTCCACAGTTAACGTGTAACTCTTCTTCTGCTGGTAGTATATCTGGAGGATTATTTGAGCCGGGCCTATTCAACAGTTCTTCAAAGTGCTCTTTCCATCTCTCCATTTGTTCCCTTTTATTACTAAGCAGATTTCCTTTCTTATCTTTAATAAAGGCATTGATCTGTTTGTATTTTCCACTTAATTTCTTTGTGCTGTTGTACAGTTCTTTCATATTCCCTTTATTTGCTGCTTCTTTTGCCTCTTTAGCTAGTTCATCTATATATTTCCTCTTATCCCTTTAATGCATCTTCTCACTTCTTTGTTCACCTCTGTGTAAGCTTCCTGTGTCTTGGCTTTATTACTTCTCGTTTTGCTTTTATTTATGTCTGCTTTCTTGTTCTTTCTTTCTTTAATTTTGTCCAGGGTCTCTGCTGTCATCCTTATTATGGCGTTCTCTTTTCCCCAGTGTTTCTTTGCATGTCTCTTTCCATATATACTTTTTACCTGTTTCCAATGATCTTCTATATTTATTGTATTTTCTAGTTGTTGGAGGACTTGGTATTTGTTTGATATTGTGACTGCGAATTTATCTTTAATTCCTTGTTCTTTAAGGAACCCTACATTGAAATACTTTCTACCCTTATTCGTTGTAGTATACCTTTTTAGTTTAATTTTAAGTTTAGCTATCAGAAGATGATGATCAGAAGCTATATCTGCACCTCTGTATACTTTTACATCCTGTAAGGATGACTTAAACTTATTATTAATACATATGTGATCAATTTGAGTTTCCGTTTTATGATCTGGTGACACCCATGTAGCTTTGTGTATTCTTTTATGTTGGAATAACGTTCCTCCTAGGCTCACTTGATTAAGGGCGCATAAATTCGCAAATATCTCTCCATTCTCGTTTATATCTCCAAGTCCATGTTTTCCCATAATCTCTTCGAAGCCTCTGTTGTCTGATCCTACTTTAGCATTTAGATCTCCCATCAAGATTATAATGCCTTTGCTCGTCTTGCATCCATCTGACATTGTAGCTGTTTATAGAAATCATCTTTAACTAAGTCATCTTTATCGTTGGTTGGTGCATAGCACTGGATAATGTGTAATTTTATTTTGTTTCTGGTTGTTTTAAATGTTGCTCTCATTAGTCTCGGTCCCACTGCTTCCCATTTTATTAGTGTCTTCTGTGCATTCCTTGATAACATTATAGCTACCCCTTCACTATGTTATGCTCTAGGTTCCCGGTGTCCTGGTGATAAAATCATCTCTCCTGTATTTAGTTTTATTTTACCCGATCCTAGCCATCTTGTTTCACACATTCCCAGAATATCTATCTTGTAGTTTGTCATTTCTGCTGCTACCTGTGCAGCTTTCCTTGTTCGTTTAGAGTACGAACATTCCAGGTGCCAATTCTGGAGGATTTCCTGGTAGACAAAGGGTGAGTCGGCAACCCGGACTCCTTGCGGCTTTCTCCGGCTTGCGTCATATGTCTCTTAGACAGAGAGCCCTTCTCTTTCCTGGATGGTGGATTAACTTTTTCTCTCTTTGACTTGTTCATGTTTGTGAAGTTTTTTTGGCTTATTTTTTTTACAGTATGGGATAGCCAGTCCCATGCCCAACCCTCCTTTCTCGCCTCTTACGAACAGCCTGGTAGGGTATAGTGCCACTATTCTTTACTCCCCTTTCGGGCCCCGGTAGCGCACGGGCGTTATGTTATATATGGTATTGAAATATGCTTCTCATTTATGAAAACGTAAACCATATATTTTTTCCTGCCATAAAACATAACATTGTTTCCGCACGTAAGGACCTAGTCCCTACTTCGGAATACTTCAAAGAGGAGACGAGAGGGGGGTAGTGCAGTTTTGGGCAAAGCATTATCTCCATATTATTGGCCTAGGCATAGCAAGCAAGCTGAAATGTCAGTTCCATCCTCGTTAGGACACAGTAGAAGGAAGTCACAATCTCTCATTCGTAGACTAAGGTGGCTGGGTCTTGTAAGAAGAATGGCAAACACTTGTATTCCCAAACACATATTGTATGGCGAACTTAAGGGACGGAAAGAGATCAAAAGGCAGACCAATGCTGAGATATAAGGATGTTTGCACGGCTTCCTTGAGGGAATTTTCTATAAGTGAAAGGAACTGGAAAAACCTGGCTGCGGATCGTAGCACATGGAAAGAAAACGTAAAAAATGCAACAGCAAATTTTGAGACAGTGCTGATGTCAGATTCAGAAGACAAAAGGCGCAAGAGAACGAAGACAAGGCCGGGTACCGCGGGTACACCTTGCTCGTTCTGTGGATGGATCTGTCTGTCCAGGATTGGCAAATTCAGCCACGAGAAAAGATGTTCAGTAAAGCAGCACCTAGTTATTTGGTTGTGGAAGGCCGCAGTATCACTGCAAACGAATCAAAATCCATAATTGCTTAACCGCCCGTGCCAGCGTAATCATCCAAATCTCATCTCCCAAACAAAGAAAGGTAACTGTAGTCCCCATCATGGCAGTCTCAGCACACGCCAAAAGACATAAGGCGAAACCGCGCAGAAAGTGAACGCAGCCAACTTTTCCCTGTCATACGATATCATCATTCGTCGTAAACAATTGGAATATCGAAACATGATCAAAACGGATGAGACACACAGCTCACGGTGTGCACAGAGCACTTAACTCAGTAGCTCCTGCAACAAGCCGGACTTGGAATATGAGGAAACTGCAACAAGGAACACTTTTCATGCATAGCCTTCAATTGTTCCCGCCGCCTATCCACCATATACCGGGAGTTCACGTCCTCTTGAAAATGATAATCGTTATATTTTTCAAAAATGTAGAGCGCTTGATGATGTTAGGCCATCGTTGTTGACTCTCCAATTCCGAACATATAGACACACAGCTAGTCGTCAGATTATCCACGTCGCACATCAAACAACAGACCGTAAGATTAGCGTACGGCCGGTCTAGGCATTTGCGATGAACCATTACAATGACGTAGCACACAAAAAATATCGTATACACAAATCCGCTCCCTTTCGATTTCTGATTACTCTAGTAAAAGCAGCCTAAGACGAACAAAACACTGTGCAAATTCCGTAAAGAGATAAAACTGCGGCTGACGAAGTAGTTTACATTGATAAGTAAAATGGAAATAACTTGCGTCAAGAAATTCCAACAACGGCCATGAACAGCACCAATGTGACTTAAAGCGCAGATCAAGTCTAGACGTTGGAAGGTCGCATTCACAACACTTGATTTGTCAAAAAGGGACTGTTGCCGGCGTACAACATCGCGTTAGCGGCGCAGATGTAATAAGAAGATCATCACTTTTACTTTAACGCAGAAAAGTACAACGGAGAACCGAAATTAATCAGACCCCGAATGCACTTTCTGCAGCAATCGAAAGGACGTAGACTTGATCCGCCTTCCTGGAGACGGAAGCACCCAGTATGAGACACTAATGCTTTATCAAACTACTGACTTATCATGATTGCTGCTACCAACCGTCTGTCAAGACGCATATATAAAACATAACAATGATGTATTGATGCATAGATTGTGTTATTGAAAGTTTGGCACAAACTTTAGATTTCTGAATACTGGCAATTAGGTTTGTTCAGTCAATATATGGCTCATATAAGTTAGGGTCTACAATCAATATATAATTTCTTGCCTAAAATCACTAAGTAGTTTCTAACCTACATTCACAATATCATGTATGCTTTCAACCATAATATTATTTCTAGCCTACAATCAATATATTATTTCTAGCCCACAATCAATATATAATTTCTAGTCTATAATCAATATATAATTTCTAGCGTACAATCAATATATAATTTCTAGCCATCTAGCCCACAATCAATATATAATTTCTAGCCTATAATAAATATATAATTTCTAGCCTACAATCAATATATTATTTCTAGCCCACAATCAATATATAATTTCTAGTCTATAATCTATATATAATTTCTAGCGTACAATCAATATATAATTTCTAGCCATCTAGCCCACAATCAATATATAATTTCTAGCCTACAATCAATATATAATTTCTAGCTTACAATCACTAAATAATTTCTAGCACCATATAATTATAAAATCTTTTGATAAATTCTAGCTCACAATAACCATATGATTTCTATAATCGGTTTTGTTTTTACAGAAGAGATGATTTGAAGAATAAATTCACGAAATTGAAAACTCAGTAAATCCATGAGATCTAACTCGTCAGCTTCAACCTTAGGACCTCTACATTAACAGGCAATTGAAGGGATTTTTGAATGAAGAAGTGGAGCAGCTGGAGACAGTCGTCAGATTTGGAGAGGACACCATCAGAAAAAATCAGAAGTGGCTTAGCATTTCTCAAGTTGATGAATGGGTCAAAGTGTCACGATATGCTGTGGGAGCTGAGAGAGTGGTTAAATCATTGAAGAAATGTATCATTAGTTATGCAATGAATGGTCCACATAACCATTTGTTGTGTAAACTCACATTCTGAATTAATATACGCGTCTTATTGGAACTCAAGAGATAAATGTCTGGGTTTTGATTAAGGAGATTAAAATGTATATTTTTTCCAATTAGATTAGGTGTTAATTGAAAGTAGTCCTAGGCATTACTTTATATATTTGAATGCAGTAAATTCATTATAATAATCACTGACACATTTTCCACTCTCAAAAATGTGGACTTTATAGGCCACACATATGGAAGTGGCGTTCAACATTTGACGTACATTATATTCACTCTGCAGTTCGTGTATGAACCCAAGATCGCACGGACATAATGCCTACATCAAAGCCCTAATTCAGCCTTGATCAATCACTTGGGAGTCTCACAACATGAAACACTTAGTAAAAGTTCAGAGATTTCCAGAAAGAAAACTGAATCTAACCAGAGTAGCAGTGAGATTAACGTGTTCACCTGAAGGTTAAATGTGCATTTTCGAGTTTCACGTGAAAACATCGTTCTTTTCCCTTTAAAATAACCCCTAATACCAGGTGATATAATATATGTGATGTAATATAACTGATATAATATAGGTGATTCAATATAGGTTATATAATATATGTGATATAATATAGGTGTCTTAATATAGCTGATATAATATAGATGATATAATATAGATGATATAATATAGATGATATAATATACATGTCTTAATATAGCTGATATAATATAGATGATATAATATACATGCCTTAATATAGATGATATAATATAGATGATATAATATACATGTCTTAATATAGCTGATATTATATAGATGATATACTATGTCTTAATATAGCTGATATAATATAGTTTACATAATATTGCTGATATAATATAGATGATATAATATATATGTCTTAATATAGCTGATGTAATATAGATGATATTAAAAAAAGTAAAGTAAAGTACCCCTGTCACGCCAAGTGGCGTATAGGGAAATATGGTGTTAGTGACCCTACATTTCGCAGACCTTTAGCACATGATTTTTGGGGTAATGTGGTCGGTATTACGACGGGCTGCTTTACTTCCCAGAAAAAAATCCGGTACCCATTTAAGGCTGTGTGAACTCGGAAGCCGTCGGTTGGGATCGAACCCTACCCCTTGTCCTTTGTAGTCCAGCTCACTAACCACTGAGCTATCGCGGCTCCCCTGTTATAATATAGGTGATATAATACAGCAGATGTAATATAAGTGATATATTTTAGGTGATACAATATTTAGTAACATCGAATATGACACGTTCCATAATCCCGGAAGTTAAAAATAAAAAAAAAGAGACGGCTGTAAACCGTAAAAGATACGTGGTAAAGAATAAGCAATGGCCTTATGTGGCATTTTAGCTGGTCCATGCTCGACATTGCAGCATTTTCTGGTCTATGTGTGACATTAAAGCATTATCTGGTCTATGTGTGACATTAAAGCATTATCTGGACTATGTCTGACATTGAAGCATTATCTGGTCTATGTGTGACATTTAAGCATTGCATGGTCTATGTTTGCCATTGTAACATTATCTAGCCTAATTGTGACATTGTAACATTATCTAGTCTGTGCGTGACATTGTAACATTATCTGGTATATGTTTCAACATTGAAGCATTATGTGGTCTATGTGTGACATTGAAGAAATATCTGGTCTATGTGTGAAATTTAAGCATTGCATGGTCTATTTTTGACATTGTAATATTATCTGGTCTATGTTTGACATTGTAACATCATCTGGTCTATGTGTGACATTGCAACATTATCTGGTCTATGTTTGACATTGCAACATTATCTGGTTTATGTTTGACATTGAAACATTTCGTGGCGTATGTATGACATTGAAGCATTATCTGGTCTATGTTTGACATTTAAGCATTATCTGGTCTTTGTTTGACATTGCAACATTATCTTTTCTATGTTTGACATTGAAACATTACGTGGCTTATGTGTGACATTGTAACATTATCTAGTCTATGCGTGACATTGTAATATTATATGGTCTATGTTTAACATTGAAACATTATGTGGTCTATGTGTAACACTGAACATTATCTGGTCTATGTTGGACATTTAATTATTGCATGGTCTATGTTTGACATTGTAACATTATCATGTCTATGTTTGACATTGTAACATTATCTGGTCTATATTTGACAGTGAAACATTATGTGGTCTACGTGTGACATTGTAACATTATCTTGTCTATGTTTGACATTGTAACATTATCTGGTATATGTTTGACATTGAAGCATTATGTGATCTATATGTGACATTGTGACATTATCTGGTGTATGTGTGACATTAAAGCCTTATGTGGCATATGTGTGATGTTGGAGAAATCTCTGGTCTATGTGTAATATTTAAGCATTGTATGGCCTATGTTTGACATTGTAGTATTATATGGTCTATGTGTGACATTGAAGAATTATGTTTTCTATGCGTGACATTGAAGCATTATGTTTTCTATGTGTGACATTGAAGCATTATGTTTTCTATCCGTGACATTGAAGCATTATGTTTTCTATGTGTGACATTGAAGCATTATGTGGTCTATGAGTGGCATTGTAACATTATCTGATCTTTGTTTGACATTGTAACATTACCTGACCTATATTTGGCATCGTGACATTACCTGGTCTATATTTGACATTGTAACATTACCTGACCTATATTTGGCATTGTAACATTACCTGATCTTTGTTTGACATTGTAACATTACTTGACCTATATTTGGAATCGTAACATTATCTGGTCTATATTTAACATTGTAACATTATCTGGTCTTTGTTTGACATTGTAACAGTATCTGCTCTATCTGTGACACTGTAACATTATGTGGTCTATGTGTATCATTGAAGCATTATCTGGTCTGTTTTTGACATTCAATATTTCCTCGTCTATGTGTGATATTGAAGCATTATCTGGTCTATGTTTGATATTGTAACATTTTTTTTCTGGCTTTCGTTTGACATTGAAGCATCATTTGGTCTAATTGTAACATTATCTGGTCAACATATGACATTGAACAATTATCTGATCTTTCAGTCTATCCACCAATGAAACAATCAATCAATCCATCCACCCACTCACTCACTTATTCACCCACCCATTCATCTACTTACCCTTCCATCCATCCAAACCTCCCCTTTCATATATTTATCCTTCAATCTATCCACCAAACAATCAATCAATCAATCAATCCACCCCTATCACCCACCCTTCCATTCATCAATCCAATCATTCATCCCTCCATCCATCTAGCCATTCCATGCAACCCAAACCACCTTTCATATCTTCCCCCTTCAGTACTGACCAGTGTAATCGTATTCATTTCTTCTGTTTTGTATTTTCCTGATACTTTCTGCCTATAAACATTTCTATTTCTCTCAATCTGTCCTGCCAAGTTCCCAGTGCCTGCATGATCCACATCTCGTGTCAATCATGACCAGCTGCACACAGCACGTACAGCCTCTACACTACCACTTATCTCAAACTCTTTTCTTCACTCTATCACTGTCTATTTTCTCAATCAGGCAACACCATTTTATTATTTGAAAGAAAGACGTTGCCATTCAACTGACGTGCTCTCTCTCTCTCTCTCCCCCTCTCTTTCTTTCTCTTTCATACTTTTATATCTTTTTCTTTTTCTCCACTCTTTTCTTTCTTCCTCTTTCTAAAATCACGCTTGGGCGACTGGTTGGTCTCAACGAAAGTTGTCGGTCTCGAAATGGAGAGATTATGGGTTCAAATCCTGGCTACACAAATTGTGATTTGTATTTATGATTTCTCTCTGCGGCAACCACCCCTAGTCTCAGCAGCGAGGCCTGGCTTGAAATGTCAATTACTTATCGACGAAAAAAATATGAATACCTTCGAAGATGGAGTTATCTGCCTGTGCGGCGAGGGACACCTGTGCACACGGCTGCCAGGAAAAAACGGATCAACATGCAAAATTCAGTACCTAATCTCTAGGGAACCCCCCCCCCCCTTTTTACTCTCTCTTCTCCCGCCCTTCTTCTATTTTAGTCGTATCTTCCTCCTTTACTCTCTGTTCTCTCACCCTTGTCATTTTGTGTTGTATCTTCCTCCTTTACTCTCTGCTCTCTCGCCCTTGTCATTTTGTGTTGTATCTTCCTCCTTTACTCTCTGTTCTCTCGCCCTTGTCATTTTGTGTTGTATCTTCCTCCTTTACTC
Organism: Megaustenia siamemsis; assembly: GCA_032433765.1. Taxonomy (NCBI): domain Eukaryota; kingdom Metazoa; phylum Mollusca; class Gastropoda; order Stylommatophora; family Ariophantidae; genus Megaustenia; species Megaustenia siamemsis. Next base: position 94,314,091 of record JAVIAB010000051.1, read on the forward strand.
TCTGCTCTCTCGCCCTTGTCATTTTGTGTTGTATCTTCCTCCTTTACTCTCTGTTCTCTCGCCCTTGTCATTTTGTGTTGTATCTTCCTCCTTTACTCTCTGTTCTCTCGCCCTTGTCATTTTGTGTTGTATCTTCCTCCTTTACTCTCTGTTCTCCCGCCCTTCTTCTAATTTTGTGTGGTATCTTCCTCCTTTATTCTCTGTTCTCCCGCCCTTCTTCTAATTTTGTGTCGTATCTTCCTCCTTTACTCTCTGATCTCCCGTCCTTCTTCTAATTTTGTGTCGTCTCTTCGTCCTCCTTCCCCCATTTTCTAATCTTCCTTTCTACCTCTCGTCTGTACTTTTATTTCTCCTCTCTTTTCTTTTCTTTCTCTTCTCTCGTTAGCACTTTCTGTCTACCCAGTATTTACTATACTCCTTGGATCGCCTTCTCTTCTCTCTATTACACTTTCTGTCTATCCGGTATTCACTCTACTCTTTGAATCGCCTTCTCTTCAATTTGGTACACAGATATTTCGTTTTTGTCACTTGAAATATAACGACCTTAAAGATAATAAATTCAAGATTTGTCCACATTAGGTAGATGGTGTTTCCGTGTTCATTAAGTGCTGTTGTAAACATATTTTTGTTTGTAATCACAGGAACTAATTCACTGAAAGCGTTTTTAAAAAAAATAGATCAAATATAATCTTAACAGAATTTCTGATGATAGTTTAGACTTTATGGAAATAAATCTGTTTTCATACTACATAACCTGTACAGATGATATATTGTATTGCAGAAAGTTACCTGAAAGTAGGTATTGGTGTCTAGCAGCGTTGTCAACGTAGCTGTGAGGTAAGGGTGCATGCTCACGTACAAAAGGTACCTTAAAAAGAACGCTCGTGGAAAGATCACGTTTTTTTCTTCAGTGGCTTACAAATTAGGTGAGATCACATGCCTATTCCTAACGGAAGTGGATGACTAAACGTAAATCCCGCATTCAAAGTGTGTAAGTATTAGAACCCGTGGCCGTTGAAAATAGAAAATAGTAGGATGCATGCTGTTGTCCGGGCTACATTTTTTAAAATGTTAAATTCCTGTTCATATTGACATTATATAAACATGTTCTCTGATAATACCCATATAGATACTTGGTGCTAGTACGGAGATTGTGCTTCTTTGTCATGAGAAAAGAAACTGGACGGTGGCAGCTCGACTACTATAAAAATGATGGTTTTGTACACATGAAACAAGCAAGAACATAACAGAATCTGGGTTTTAATAAGAATGAGATCAATAAATTTGGCAGCGGTTAAATAAATAATAAAGTTCCGAAGTTGTTGAAATTGAAACATAAATGATTAAAGTCCGTTTAGGCAACATGAATGAAATATTTAGACGCACTTTGTGTAGCATTCAGCTGACAACTACTAAGGGAATTAAAAATCGTTTTCGTCACTTTCCCGTTCAGTGGTCTCTCTCTCTCTCTCTCTCTCTCTCTGCGATCAGGACTCAATCAGAGTAGGATTCCAGACTCCCACATGAAGTCAGCTGTCAGGTTAAGTGTGTTGATCGCCACCACAGACAGAACAACACATTTAGAGTCTGCCAGATCCACTCTGATTGAACACCCGTTAAAACGTTGCACTGTGTTCTGCGCCAGTGGCCCAGTGCATCCGATTTCAGCCAGCATTTTATTCAGGTTTGCTTTCCTTAGCCTTTGATTGTTCCCAATCTTCCTGCAAGGCAGCAGATTGTCTTTTCTGTAGGGGTATTCTGCCCTTAGATGGTCTGCCTTCCCAGGTTTACGAGCACCATCTGCCCGAGTCACTAGAGGTGACTAACACAGACATGCACACACAAAGATATGAGATGTGAATAACACAGACATGCGTACAGCGATATGAGACATGACTAACACCGACACATATCAAGATATATGACACATGACTAACATAGATATGCACACAAAGATATAAGATATGACTAACATAGCCAGGCACACACAAGGATGTGAGAAGTGACAAACACAGACATGCACACACAAAGAAATGAGATGTGAATAACACAGACATGTACATAGCGATACGAGACATGACTAACACCGACACACATCAAGATATATGACACATGACTAACATAGATATGCACACAAAAATATAAGATATGACTAACATAGCCAGGCACACACAAGGATATGAGAAGTGACAAACACAGACATGCACACACAAAGATATGAGATGTGACTAACATAGCCAGGCACACACAAGGATATGAGATGTGACTAACACAGACATGCACACACAAAGATATGAGATATGACGAACATAAACATGCACACAAAGATATGAGATATCCCTAACCTAGACATGCACACACAAAGATATGACACATGACCAACACAGATACACATTAAGATATGAGATACTAAACTCAGACGCACATAGAGATATGAGACATGATTAACACGGACACACCAAGATATGAGATATGACTAACATGATACACACCTAGATATAAGCCATGGCTAGCGCACACACACACAAGCTAAGATTTGAGCCATGGCTAGCACAGAAACACACCAAGATATGAGTTCAGGGGTTTTTATAGACGTCATTAGACTATGATGCTCGCGCCTTTCGGCCCAAACTTCAGAACGATCTTTGGAAATTCAGGGTTCTCTTGTTCTCCTCGCTTGGCTAGAAGGGTTAGTTTGTTTAAAGGAGCACCCTTGGAAGGCGGGGAAGGGTCTTGATCACCTCTGTTATTTGTTGATCCTGACGCACGCAGTCAGCTATGGGTCGCTGACCGCTCACAGTTCGTTTGTTCAAGCGGATTCTTGGTCCGTATTTAGACAAATAATGAGAAATAATACATAAGTTTAATCGCTCATCAGAGAAGAAAAGTTACACAATATGAGAGATAGACAAAGAAGGAGGTTAAAATCAAAGATGAACTTTGCAATCACTCACAAAGTGTACCATTTAAGAGATGAGATAAAGCAACATCACATAATATGAAATGAGATGTGTCTACATCTTCTTCATTTCGTTTCTAATATTCAACGAATTGCACAGAAAGAAGAATGGCCTCAATGAATGTGTCAAATGTGAGGCCTGTGTTCAGATCTGAACTCTCTGCTCAGCTCATATATTTGGACGATGTTTCCTGTAGTTCGCAGATCGATAGTACCACCGTGCATATTCACTTACTGTACAGTGCATACTTGTCCCATTTTATTTACTGTGTTCCTAATGATCGGGACGTCACGTTCCGTCTTCAAAGAGGGAAGTTAATGCAATCTTCCAATACACGCGACTCTTTGTCTCGAAGTGTTTCTGCGAGACAAGGCGGTTTGTAAGATGCACACGCCACGATGAACACAAATAATGACGGACAGATGGAAACAGATAAAACCTGAGAAAATCTGTAGAGACAGTTCCAGTAAATGTTGTTATCGAACCTCAAAGAAATAAAATGTTTGGACATCTAACAAGAATAAAAGTCAACTAGTCTGTAGTACCAGCAAACATCATGGACGTGTTAACCTGCACATCTGACATCAACAGGGATAGGTGGATGAATATAGTTTAAATGACGGCTTAATCAACTAGTGACGTCTCACAATTCCTGCAGCAACAACTTATGGAACAAACAGTAGGACACAAGACATTGGAAATAAAAAGAAAGAATGAATGAAAGAAAGAAAGAAAGAAAGAAAGAAATAAAGAAAGAATGAATGAAAGAAAGAAAGAAAGAAAGAAAGAATGAATGAAAGAAAGAAAGAAAGAAAGAAAGAAAGAAAGAAAGAATGAATGAAAGAAAGAAAGAAAGAAAGAAAGAATGAATGAATGAAAGAAAGAAAGAAAGAAAGAAAGAATGAAAGAAAGAAAGAAAGAAAGAAAGAAAGAATGAATGAAAGAAAGAAAGAAAGAAAGAATGAATGAAAGAAAGAAAGAAAGAATGAATGAAAGAAAGAAAGAAAGAAAGAAAGAAAGAAAGAAAGAATGAATGAAAGAAAGAAAGAAAGAATGAATGAAAGAAAGAAAGAAAGAATGAATGAAAGAAAGAAAGAAAGAAAGAAAGAAAGAAAGAAAGAAAGAAAGAAAGAAAGAATGACTATCATTAGAGGCCAAAATTCGATGCTGGAAAGATCAAACTTGAAGATGTGCGGTTCCTCTGAGAAAATCTGATAAATGTAGACACTTCCGATGACTGTATTGATAGCTTGTTGTGTTCTAGTGGAAAACAAAATCATAGTTGGATCACTTGTAACTACAGCAGAATCTATCAAGTAAAAGTCATGCATCCACAAGACATGCCAGAATGCTCATCAGGGAAGGTAAGTAGAACGAGCACAAAACATAAAAAAAATAAATATATATAAAAATATGATAAAAAAAAAAAACAACCAGATGTGCATAAGAAAATAATATTTTATGTTTGAGAGTGTAACCAGCACTGCGACCACTACACAATCACCACTTTATGTTGTCGAGTTAAGAAAGTAATTAGCACTCTGACATCTACATAAGTCGTCATGCTTGGATAGTATAAGCAACACGCTAGTAATTACACGACTAGATTGTTTGTTTTGTATCATCAATTACACAATGTGCAGACCACCTTTAACATAAAGGTTAACTGCTTAACCGTTATGCAACTGCATATAACCGGTGGCAACCATCTCTCCTCTTATTTGGTGTATGAAACCAGCGCTCCAGCTCTACAATGAACACTCTTTGAGAGATAAAACCACAAGCCACAAATATCATTTCTGGAACATTTTTAAATGCTTGCAGTTTGTTTCAACTTTGAAGATAATTACACGTTTACCGGTCCCGTAATTTGTCATGGGTAAAATATGCTGCTATCACTGAAACTGTGAAGCTCCAAGCACATCCTTCTATAACGAGTGAATTTGAGTGTTGACACGGAGTTTGATTGGAGCTGCGATAGCTCACTGGTTAGTGAACTGGACTACAAAGGACAAGAGGTAGAGTTCGATCCAACCGACGGGTTCCGGGTTCACCCAGCCTTAAATGGGTACAGGATTTTTTCTGGGATAGTAAAGCAGCACGGGCGTAATACCGACCACATTACCCCAAAAATCATGTGCCGAAGGTCTGTAAAATGTATGGTCACCAACACCATATTCCCTATACGCTACTTGGCGTGACGGGGGTACTTTACTTTTTTTTGTTTTAACAGAGTTTGATTAAACTCGTGTATTCGTAGCTCTGGACATGCATCTCGCCAGCAATTTTAGAAACCAAATCTCATTTACATCGACATAAAAAGCATTTTATCAGATCACCTCGGGATTAAAGACTCCATTTCAGGCAGGCTATCTTATACTGAGCCAATATCAACTTTTGGCTCACAAAATCTCGAAAATGGCAACCTTGACGAGGCTAAAATATTGAACATTAAAGAAACTCTCTAAAAACAAAGGTAAAACTATTACGAATGGTAGCTGCGTCTATATGTTTAAAAGCCTGCAAAGCAGGGACACATACTGCTCATCTTGAAAGAAGAATTCAGATTCTGGAGATGTGATTGTGTTGAAAGATCTTACGCATATTCTATATAATCTATTTCACCAGTGAAGTATTCAACCAAGTTCAACGATCGACTAGTCAAATTTAAGACTTACGTCCACGGAAGAGAAAAGAGCGAAAATGAAAATGGTATCGCCATGTTACTAGATTTACAATTCATGATAAGAACAACTTGTAGGAAAAGGAAGACAAGACAGACAGAAAAATGAAGACAAGGCAGACAGAAAAATGAAGACAAGGCAGACAGAAAAATGGAGATAAGACAGACAGAAAAAGGAAGACAAGGCAGACAGAAAAATTAAGATAAGGCAGAAAGAAAAAGGAAGGCAAGGCAGACAGAAAAAGGAAGATAAGGCAGACAGAAAAAGAATGACAAGGCAGACAGAAAAAGGAAGATAAGGCAGACAGAAAAAGGAAGATAAGGCAGACAGAAAAAGGAAGATAAGGCAGACAGAAAAGAAAAAAGGAAGACAAGGTAGACAAAAAAGGAAGACAAAGTAGACAGAAAAAGGAAGTGTTCTGCGGGAAGACAACATCAGAAAATGATCAGAACTGACCTTTGGAACATCTCACAATGCAGCTCGTGGCGGCTGGGGAAACATGTGAAGACGTCGTCAAGAGCATCAAGACCTCTCCCTCCCACCCCCACGATTTCTGGACTGACGATGATTGTGATGACGATGATGATGGTGGTGACGATGAGATAATAATGGTGATACGATGACGCTGATGACGTTATCAGAACTCCACTGTAGTGGCGTCTGTTGATACACAGGCCCTAGAATCACATCACCTCTAGAACAGATAAGATCCATCTTCAGCAGTGAAGTAGAATCACAGTACCTCTAGGACAGAGAACATCCATCTTCAGCAGTGGCCTAGAATCACAGTACCTCTAGGAAAGAGAACATCCATCTTCAGCAGTGAACTAGAATCACAGTACCTCTAGAACAAATAAGATCGATCTCCAACAGTGACCTAGAATCACAGTACCTCTAGGACAAATAAGATCGATCTCCAACAGTGACCTAGAATCACAGTACCTCTAGGATAGAGAGGATCCATCTCCAGCTGTGGCCTAGAATCACAGTACCTCAAGGAAAGAGAACATCCATCTCCAGCAGTGGCCTAGAATCACAGTACCTCTAGAACAAATAAGATCGATCTCCAACAGTGACCTAGAATCACAGTACCTCTAGGATAGAGAAGATCCATCTTCAACAGTGACCTAGAATCACAGTACCTCTAGGATAGAGAAGATACATCTCCAACAGTGACCTAGAATCACAGTACCTCTAGGATAGAGAAGATACATCTCCAACAGTGACCTAGAATCACAGTACCTCTAGGATAGAGAAGATACATCTCCAGCAGTGGCCTAGAATCACAGTACCTCTAGGATAGAGAAGATACATCTCCAGCAGTGGCCTAGAATCACAGTACCTCTAGGATAGAGAAGATACATCTCCAACAGTGACCTAGAATCACAGTACCTCTAGGATAGAGAAGATCCATCTCCAGCAGTGGCCTAGAATCACAGTACCTCTAGGATAGAGAAGATCCATCTCCAACAGTGGCCTAGAATCACAGTACCTCTAGGATAGAGAACATCCATCTCCAACAGTGGCCTAGAATCACAGTACCTCTAGGATAGAGAAGATCCATCTTCAACAGTGACCTAGAATCACAGTACCTCTAGGATAGAGAACATCCATCTCCAACAGTGGCCTAGAATCACAGTACCTCTAGGATAGAGAACATCCATCTCCAACAGTGGCCTAGAATCACAGTACCTCTAGGATAGAGAACATCCATCTCCAACAGTGGCCTAGAATCACAGTACCTCTAGGATAGAGAACATCCATCTCCAACAGTGGCCTATAATCACAGTACCTCTAGGATAGAGAACATCCATCTCCAACAGTGGCCTAGAATCACAGTACCTCTAGGATAGAGAAGATCCATCTTCAACAGTGACCTAGAATCACAGTAACTCTAGGACAGAGAAGATCCATCTCCAACAGTGACCTAGAATCACAGTACCCCCTAGAATAGAGAAGATCCATCTTCAACAGTGACCTAGAATCACAGTACCTCTAGGACAGAGAAGATCCATCTTCAACAGTGACCTAGAATCACAGTACCTCTAGGACAGAGAAGATCCATCTTCAACAGTGACCTAGAATCACAGTACCTCTAGGACAGAGAAGATCCATCTTCAACAGTGACCTAGAATCACAGTACCTCTAGGACAGAGAAATCCATCTCCAACAGTGGCCTAGAATCACAGCACCTCTAGGATAGAGAAGATACATCTACAACAGTGACCTAGAATCACTGTACCTCTAGGATAGAGAAGATACATTTACAACAGTGACCTAGAATCACAGAACCTCTAGGATAGAGAAGATACATCTCCAACAGTGGCCTAGAATCACAGTACCTCTAGGATAGAGAAGATCCATCTTCAACAGTGACCTAGAATCACAGTACCTCTAGGATAGAGAAGATACATCTCCAACAGTGACCTAGAATCACAGTACCTCTAGGATAGAGAAGATCCATCTTCAACAGTGACCTAGAATCACAGTACCTCTAGGATAGAGAAGATACATCTCCAACAGTGACTTAGAATCACAGTACCTCTAGGATAGAGAAGATACATCTCCAACAGTGACCTAGAATCACAGTACCTCTAGGATAGAGAAGATACATCTCCAACAGTGACCTAGAATCACAGTACCTCTAGGATAGAGAAGATACATCTCCAACAGTGACCTAGAATCACATTTCCTCAAGGACAGATAAGACCCATCTCCAGCAGTTACCTAGAATCACAGTACCTTAAGAACAGATAAGACCCATCTCCAGCAGTTACCTAGAATCACAGTACCTTAAGAACAGATAAGACCCAGATAAGACCCCCAGCAGTTACCTAGAATCACAGTACCTTAAGAACAGATAAGACCCATCTCCAGCAGTTACCTAGAATCGCAGTACCTCTAGGACAGAGAACATCCATCTCCAGCAGTGGCCTTGAATCAAGAGTCCTCAATTTCCTGCCTTATCAGCTAATTGGATGTAAGAACTAACGGCTTCCATCGACGCCATGACAAGAGATCAATATCATAAAATATTTCCTTTAGCTTGAAATAAATATGAAAGATAAGATAATCGATATGATTGTTTATTTGTGTAGATGTCTGTTTGTTTACTTGTGTGCATGTCTGTCTGTTTTTAGTCCGCTTGCCTGCAAGTCTACATTTCACGAGTATGCTTGTCTGCGCAGAAATATGGTAACAGGTCATTCTTTTTTAAAAATACAAAATACCACTAAATAGGTTATAGTTTGTACTGACACTAATAACTCACTTTTTGTCAAAACTGTCTGACCTTTTAAATAATATATTTGCTTACCAGGCTACCTACAAATCTATCAACTTATTCACCTATTCTTGACCAAGCAAAGCAAAAACTACATATACAAATATATGCCCATTTCAATCATTCTTTCTTCAGAGTCTACATATTATAGCAGAAGGGCACAATTCCTTCACTTTAATCATCATTATACACACCGACACACCAACAACCCTAAGCATCCAACAATCTAACAATCCAATGTTTCTTTCAAAAGTAAAATTGTCAAAACTGAAAAACTGGCTTTCAATTTCACGAGAAAGATAACGATTCAGACTCAAGTGCCTTTTTCGATCATTCGACCAACTTTGGAGCAAGCTGAATCTTACTTCATTAAATAAAACTACGATTCAAAGAAAATGTACATTCTCTCTTGGAGACGCTGGCTCAAATTAAATCAGTGAAAAGCACCTCGCTTGAGAACTAAATGGCTCCAAGAATCCGCTCAAGAGTATCTCGTTGCCAGGAAATGTTTAGCCCTGATGCCCTTCCGACTGTACGAGATCACATAAAGACTGTGATAACGCCGAGCACCAGACGCCTGCCAATTATCATCATGATTTTTTATGATCAATCCAAGTTGTACTGGTCGATTAAAAGCTACTCAGTTTCCAATCCGACGGACTACCGAGGGCTGATTCAACTCATTCTGCAGCACACGAAAACGAACATAAAAGAGAGTTTCTAAAAGACTTCATCTTGGTTGACACTAATGTTTTTTTCCCACAATTTTGCAAGATGGCAGTTGTTTGCATCCAGAGCAATCTCTCCTAGAAGAGAAGCTTGTTTTACAGTTTTGAGAGCCCGGTGACGTAGTGCTTATTGCATTGCCGACATGAAGGTACCAGAGACAGTCTCTGGGAAGGAAACAGCTCACGAATAAAGGTTTATTGAAGTGACGTGGCTAATACTTCATGACCCAACATCAGTTCCTCTAGTAACTGCTTTTGTTTGATCAGGGGGGCGACTATGGCATATCATAGATGAGCATGCTGGACCTAACACACATTTGTATGTGACGTCATTGCCGCGTCTTCTCTTTATTGTTGGATTAGAACAAAAACTGTTCATTTAATAACGATTGGATGTTCAATTCTCATTATGCCATGTGATATTCTCTAGATTATGCAAACATGCAAATTTAATAATATCACATATAATTCATTAATACTGTGTTATCAAGGATGGGGAAAACAAATCAATGGTTATCATTATCATGTGGACCGAGTTCACATCTGATTAATTTGTTTGTAAACAGATTTTCTAAAAAAAATATTAAAAATAAACAACTTACATAATAATAGAAAGAGACTAAATAAAACAGAAACAAGCTGAAAAGGAAGCACGTGCCCAAATGTCGAACTCTTAAATGTTAAAATGCTGCTGTGCTGTAAAAAAAATATCTATTTATTACGTTCTAACTCTTCCTGGACACTTGTTCTACGAAGTCTTGTCACGACACTTCAGTATTACAAGCTATTGTCTGGGCCATGTTTGCTGCTCTCTTAGTCCGTACTGCTGCACATTTCTATGACATCATTCGTCTGAAGTCTGTCCTAACGCTGTTCCTGGGCTCTTGTAGACGCGTCAAGCATGCTGGTTAGGGTTTTCATTAGTTGATGCAAACACTCACTTTCCGATGATCTCTGAACCTGATGTGGTTGTTTCCAAAATGTTTTTATTTATCAATTTGTCGTCTCCTCTGATATTGATGGACTTGTCCGATAAGTAATGAGGATGACCTGTCGACTAGATTAAACTAACTTCTGATATTAATGTTTAAAGAAATAGTATTTCATCTCATGACGGTTCGATTCTTCTATTTTGTGCTTTAGAGTAAGAACAACGTTTGACAACAAAATGATACACGGAGCATTATTGATCTGTGACTATGTTGCCATTGTGATGCTTGGTTATTTGAGTGCAGGTGACATTTGGGACAAGATTACAGCTTGTATGTGCTTCTCAAGCGAGTCTGAAAGGAAAATAAATATTCTGTAGATAAAAGAGGCTAAAGTCTGGCGTAGGTATGGAACAACACACAAACAAAACGACGTTGCGGCCCAGTAGTAGAGTTTACCCTCAATAACGTCAAGATGTAACCATACCATTTTATTTACATATATTTTTTTTTCCTTTTCACTCATTTTAGATTTATACCAGCCTCGCATTGTGATACCCTTTCTCGGCCGAGTCTCTCGTCCAGGTGTAAACGCTTTACATATTCACACTCTATGACCTGCTTAACTTTGGTCACTTCTAGTGGGTCAGGTGATCGAACTTATCCACAGGCGTATTGCCGTCCAGCTGTGTCATGTTGCCGTTTGTCGTCGTGTTTATTTACTAAACTTTGATCATCGGCAGAAAATAATTCATTTAGTGAGAGTCACGTTCTAGGTCTGAGTCACCTGAATTTAATTGACCGTCTGGAATTAGGTGAGGACTTTCGAAAAAATGAGTGCCACGCAAACTAGTGTTGACAGAGTTGCTTGCTAGATATGGTAGGACGAGCGGCAGAGCGGGCTGGAGATGTGCCCTGCCAACAAAGAGACTGATTGCATTGATACTCGTGGGAGGATATATGAATAGAGGGCATACAGAGACAGACAAACAGGAATGTGAATATATGAATAGAGGGCATACAGAGACAGACAAACAGGAATGACTGACAAGACCGATTGACAGACAGACAAACGGATGGATGGATAGACTGATATAAAGAGAGACAGATAGATCTGAACTTACTTTATCTTTATGGTTTGCTTCCCATGTTATTTCATCCATATTAACGGGCGACGAATTCAGCAACATATTTTTGTTGTTATTGTAATAACATTATGAGTAATTTCACCTTTCTTTACCTTCAACTAAACTTGTGGCTATCTTTGCCAGATTTTTCCGATATTTTGCGATGCTGGTGCTTGATGAGTTTCACTGGAATAATGAGTACATTCGCAGACATCCTTATTCCTCTCATCTGGCATGTTCACAGACCACTTCAGTTCTATAGCTTCTCATGCAATTGTTGTTGCTTTACCTCATGACCAGCAACTTTCCTGGTGGGCTGTTATAACCTTTTTCTTTTCCTTTCTTTCTGGTGTTTACAGGACGACCATTAAAGGAATGAATAGTCGGATTTTTGATCGCTCTTAAAAGGACGTTACGTGGCGTTGATGCGCTGTGTTTGTGGCAGAGTTGTGAAATTTACACCTTTCGGCCCTAGACATTCGACTTTTGCATGCAGTTTTTAAGTACCGAAATGCCTTCCCTCTGGATCCCTACTCCCTTGTCAAGACTGATTGGTCTGTATCTAGGGGCACTGCAAAGAGATGAAGTAAGATCTGGACTATCTAATTCACCTGACCCTGAGCTGTGAGTTGCTGGATGCCTTCAGCTGTGAGTTGCTGGATGCGTTAAGCTGTGAGTTGCTGAATGTCTTCAGCAGTGAGTTGCTGGATGCCTTCAGCTGTGAGTTGATGGATACCTTCAGCTGTGAATTGCTGGTTGCCTTCAGCTGTGAGTTGTTGGGTGTCTTCAGCTGTGAATTCCTGGTTGCCTTCAGCTGTGAGTTGTTGGGTGTCTTCAGCTGTGAGTTGCTGGTTGCCTTCAGCTGTGAGTTGCTGGATGCCTTCAGCTGTGAGTTGCTGGATGCCTTCAGCTGTGAGTTACTGGATGTCTTCAACTGTAAGTTACTGGATGCCATCAGCTGTGAGTTGCTCGATGTCATCAGCTGTTAGTTGCTGGATGCCTTCAGTTGTGAGTTGCTGGTTGCATTCATCTGTGAGTTGCTGAATGCGTTCAGCTGTAAGTTGATGGATGTCTTCAGCTGTGAGTTGCTGAATGCCTTCAGCTGTGAGTTGCTGGATGTCTTCAGCTGTGAGTTGCTGGATGTCTTCAGCTGTGAGTTGCTAAATGCCTTCAGCTGTGAATTGCTGGTTGCCTTCAGATGTGAGTTGTTAGGTGTCTTCAGCTGTGAGTTGCTGGATGCCTTCAGCTGTGAGTTGCTGAATGTCTTCAGCTGTGAGTTGCTGGACACTTTCAGCTGTGAGTTGCTGGTTGCCTTCAGCTGTGAGTTGCTGGACGCCTTCAGCTGTGAGCTGCTGGATGCCTTCGGCTGTGAGTTGCTGGATGTTTTCAACTGTGAGTTGCTGGATGCCTTCAGCTGTGAGTTGCTGGATGCCTTCAGATGTGAGTTGCTGAATGTCTTCAGCTGTGAGTTGCTGGACACTTTCAGCTGTGAGTTGCTGGTTACCTTCAGCTGTGAGTTGCTGGACGCCTTCAGCTGTGAGCTGCTGGGTGCCTTCAGCTGTGAGTTGCTGGATGTCTTCAGCTGTGAGTAGCTGGATGTCTTCAGCTGTAAGTTGCTTGATGCCTTCAGCTGTGAGTTGCTGAATGCCTTCAGCTGTGAGTAGCTGGATGTCTTCAGCTGTTTGTTGTTGGATGCCTTCAGCTGTGAGTTGTTGGATGCCTTCATCTGTGAGTTGTTGGATGCATTCACCTGTGAGGTGTTCCATGTCTTCAGCTGTGAGTTGCTGGATGCCTTCAGCTGTGAGTCGTTGGATGCTTTCAGCTGTGAGTTGCTGGATGTTTTCATCTGTGAGTTGTTGGATGCCTTCAGCTGTGAGTTGTTGGATGCCTTCAGCTGTGAGTTGTTGGATGCTTTCAGCTGTGAGTTGTTGGATGCCTTCAGCTGTGAGTTGTTGGATGCCTTCAGCTGTGAGTTTTTGGATGCCTTCAGCTGTGCTGCTGACTGGCACCTCCTTCCTGGCTACCACAAAGATTGCGATCGTTAACAAATGCAGGTCGTATTCGGCGGTTACTTCCTCGTGCTTATTCGTTTGATATTGTCTTGAATAGGTTGTCCACGCCTGATATAATTTTCACAAATCTAAGAATGGACTCAAGTTTGATATCAGAATATATGATATCGTTATTATGTCTTTAGTGTTAATTTCGCGCGCCTTTTGCGTGAATAAGTCAAATACTATAGGATTTCCGTTTCCAAGATGGTGGAACTAGTTCACGTTCTCTCGATCGCTGCAGAAGTTGCATTTGGGGTCTGATTAATTTCGGATCCCCATTGCAATTTTCTGCGTTAAAGTCAAAATGATGTTCTACTTAACACATCTGCGCCGATGAAGCGGAGTAGTACGCACGGTAATATTCCTTTTTGGCAAATCAAGTGTTGTAAGTGCGACCTTCCACCGTGTAGAGTTGATCTGCGATTTACGTCACATTGAGTGCTGTTCAATGACCGTTGTTTTCAATTGTTTGACGCAAGTCATTTACATGTTACAACTCATTAATGTGGTTTGTTCCGTCAAGTCAACCGAAGTTATATATTTTTAGAGCATTTGCACCGTGAACGAACGAACGAACGAACGTTCGTTGTAGGCTGCATTCACTAGAGTAATCATGAATCTATGGGCGCAGCCATTGTTGTGTGTGCTACGTCATCATAATGACTCATCGTATATCCCTAGACCGGCCATACGCTAATCTTACGGTCTTTTGTTTGATGCGTGACGGGGATAATCTGACGACTGTGTTTTATATGTTCGGAATTGGAGTAAAAACGATGTCCAAACATCATCAAGCGCTATACATTTTTAAAAATATGACGATCGTCATATTCAGGAGGACGTAAACTTCCGGTTAATATGGTGGATAGGCGGCAGGAATCATTGAAGGCTATGTAAGAAAGTGTTCCTTATTGCAGTTTCCTCATATTCCAAGTCCGGCTTGTTGCAGGTGCTACTGAGTTAGGTGCTCTGTGCACAACGTGAGCTGTGTGTTTCATCCGTTTTGATAGTGTTTCAATATTCCAATTGTTTATGATGAATGATGATATCGTATGGCAGGGAACAGCGGGCTGTGTTCACATTCTGTGCGGTTTCGCCTTACTACAGCTACCTTTCTTTGTCTGGGAGATGAGTTAGTAATTCGGATCATTCCACTGGCACGGGCGGTTGAACAATTATGGATTCGTTTGCAGTGATACCGGGGCCTTCCATAACCAAAGAACAAAATACTATAGCTGGTTGTCCCATTTATATGAGAGATAGTTGAAACTTTGCACTACTTCGTTAAATTTCAAACGTTATTTTAACGCCCTTTATTTTTCCTTGCATTAAAATTTGTTTTCTGGACACTATTAATGAAAATATGTCACCTTCTGTGATAATTCAATCAATCATTGAGTGTAAAGTAACTTCGCCCTGCAGCTGCAGCTGTAGCATCAATGTTTCATGATTAATATTTAGCTGTTTGTATTGGTTTCTTGCAGTCACGCTAAGGTTAGAACACAGAAGCATGAGATCTTCAGCTAATGTAGACTTCTCCAGATGTTTATGTGAACGTTGGTCACACTTGGTAGTAAAGATGATCTCACAGTGGCAGAAGACATTCGCTACAATGCCTTCATACATAGGGGCATTGAAATGTGCTGGGCCGTTCATGAATAAAAACACATATCAGCATATTATAACTTATAAATATTACTAAAACATATCAAGATGCATAAAACTACTAATACAAATCATTCCGTGAAAAAAATCGGCTAATGTAGATCAACTCAAACAAATAGACCAGAATATATGAGAATAAATAACAACAACCTATACATAGCAGAATAAAAAAATGTTATTAATCAAACAAACAACAAATACATATCAAACTTAATACAAATTATTAAGTCAAGTCATAACAAGCAAAACTCATTAATCGTATCAAGCAAATACAAACGTATTAATACACACCAGGACACGTAACAATCCTGCAACATAGTACAAATACATTAAAGTCCAATACAGCATATCCGAAAACATAAAAACATCACCAAAAACATCAGAACAAACAAAAATAGAACTGTTTCAGAATTGAAAAGCACTTCAAAGCGGAAAGAAACACCAAAGGTCACATTAATTCTGACAAACTTGCCAGGAGGTGCCTGGCCCGCGATCATATACCTATTGATTTCTTGTTACCCTTGTCAGAGAAAAGTAGCCACCACGCTAATATGGTTCATGTTGTTAATTGACAGAGTTTTGTTCTAACTGGCAACATAAAATCTGTTAGAAAAGTGGTTTCCGTTCCTGTGGCTTTATGGTGGTTATGCTATACAGTTCAAACGTCCATCACATAATGTCATTGTTGTTCATACACTTCACTGCAATTATCTTTCCCATGCACATCTAAGTGTCACCAAACTATTTGTTGATGATTTATATAGAGCCAAAATACAGTCCGATAAAACGAGTTTGTTATTTCATAAATAAATCATCAGAGAATTATATTATTTAGCTTCAGTTCTTGTGATTTCAATTCACTTCATACGATTTAATCAATAACAGAATTAATTGCACTGCACTCATTACAGAGCCAAGAATACTTAACCATTCCTAAAAGATAACTTTACATGCTGTAAACTTGTAGTTCCTGGAGCTTGCTGATTATGGTCACTCCTGTCCCATCTTCCCAGGCGTCCACTCCTACCTGCATGCAGGTTCTTTTCTCTCAATTCTTCAGGTTCAATGATCATTGATACCAACGTAATGTTATAAAGTGAGCACTCCATTGTTGTTTTTGACGTAATGTCACGAGCTGAAACAGGCGGAAGTCCTTTCACTCAAGGAGTGTGTCGGGTTGTAATGGATTCATTGACATTGACCGGCTTCTACTGGAGAGATTGGAGTTCGCTTAGTTCCGGGCTTTGCTGAAAAACTGTCTGTTCTGCCTAGGGGTCGTGTAATACTATAGCTCGTTTCAAATCATGTGCCCAACTTCAAAACGCTATTACTCAGTAACCATTTGTTAAAAACTGTTGAAATTTTCCAAATGTTATTAGAATGCAAAAGACCCTTTAAATGTATATTTAACAAATATCTAGCAGCTGCAGTTTTCTTTAAAGCGGCGAATTTCTTTGATGTTTGTCAAAATTGTAAATTGTGAACCCCTAAAGAATAGAAATTACCGTAGTTGCTGGTCTGTGATTAATTTTCACTAGGTAAAGGCGTGGCCGTAATGGGGAAATAACTGGATAAGACAAAACACCAGGAGAATTATTGTCTTCTCAGTTCGAGGACGGACGATAATATCAAGGTATACCTGTATGTCCAATTTTCATAGTTGTGTGGTCCTGAAAAGGACCGTTTGTTGAACTTATTTAAGGTAATATAGGGGCCAACATTGTGGGGGCTATATACTTTCATTCTGAATCAGACGAGTCTAAAAGATTAATAACTGTTTGGGGTTGAACATTCCACAAACCATCATTTTTCCAATATTCCTCTTCCTGTTTTAAGACGTGGTCTTCATATTTAGCCCAATAATCTTTGTCTATATTTAATAAAGCGAGATTAGCAAGAGTCTTTACATCGCATATTTTGAATGTTGTATTTTCATCTGCCACTTGTCCTTTTAATTTTGCCAAGATTAGTTCTATTGGATTTAAATGAGCATGGTAAGGTGGCAGCCTCAAACTTATATGACCGGGCTCTTGGATAATCTTATCTATTTGAAAAATCTTTGTCCTTTGTTTTTGCTTTACTAGAGATAGTAATTCAGGTTTTAAGTACATGTTATTAAATTGTATGTGCTCCTTTGTGAGCCATATCTTAATAGCATCTTTTGTACTGGATGACGTCGGGACTTTATCTTCAAGTGCAACAATGTTGTGGTACGCTGCATTGTCCATTATTAGGCAAGATGGTCGATCTAGTGATGGGAGAACAGAATTTTCAATCCAATGTCTAAATATGTGACCATTCATCTCAGAGTGATAATCCCGATTGCCTATGGATTTTGAAAGAAAAATGAGCTCTGCATTCTGTATTGGTCCATGTTGTCGACTACCTGCATGAGCAATTATCAAGCGCTGTCCTTTGCTGCTAGGTATTAATCTCTTAATCTTTCCATAATGTAGACTTTGATATTTCAATACTGTTGCTCTTTTTCAGCGATACTTTTAATTTTCTTATTGTAACAGTTTCATTCATACCCAACATTTTGCGAATTTCACTTCTAATAAGTTCACTGTCGAAATTATCCAACATTTTTGCTCTTCCTTGTTTTTTTGTATATTTTGAACATTGACGGTCACGTGCTTGAATCCAGCGATTAAATGACCGTTTAGATAAATCCAAAATGTGTCTTGTCCTATTCTCAGGGTTTTCTAAAGAATGAAATAATCTTCCTCGTTTAGCCTCTTTGCAAAAATTGTCATACATTTTTATTGCGATGTTTTGTAAACTGCAGAATTTCATTTTAAGACTCATGATAAATGTTATCGTTCCACGTCTTCGCCGCTGAATGAACGGAAATGGAACACACAATGTCTCGTGTTTTTTACAAGTGTCTAATTGTGTCAGAAAACCCACGTTTGAAGCGTGCAAACACGTCAATTTGACCGTGTATGGATTTTTATCGCTATTTTTAACTTAAAATACTGTAAACATTAAGTTTTGACTACATCAATGGGTAGTTATAAATTTATATAAATCAAATAAGCAACAATAATAACCAAATGTTTTTTTAAAATGAAATTAGTTCCCTGTTGGGTTCTAATCATTATAATTTTACATGCCAATTCTGAACAACTTACAAAAAGCGGTTAAAAAGATATCGATTTTAAAAGTTGGGCACGAGTTATGAAACGGACTATAGGTCATCTATATCAGTGACAGCCGCTACTACAGCATGCTAATCGGCGATCCCATCTTTTGTTTAAAAAAAAAAAATTAAAGTACTCCCGTCAAGATGCGTATAGGGGATATGGTGTTAATGACCATACATTTTACAGACCTTCGGCACATGATTTTTGGGGTAATGTGGTCGGTATTACGCTCGTGTCGCTTTACTTTCCCAGAAAAAATCCGTTACCCATTAAAGACTGGGTGACCCTGGAAACCGACGGGATCGAATGCTACCTCTTGTCCTTTGTAGAAATTAGTGGTGAAAAGTGTGGTTGTGGAGGTAAAGGTACGAACAATGTCATATACATTATAACATCTTTAGTAGAAAGAGCCATAGAGGTGAAAAAGGATCTATACATACGTTTCATAGATTATACCAAAGCATCTGACAAAGTGAAGCACAAAGAAATAATCACAATTTTAGAAAGTATAAATCTAAACAGCAAAGACCTAAGAATAATAAAGAAAATGTACTGGCAACAAATAGCGGCCATAAGAACTGGAAATCAATTAGGAATGTTTTTAAACAAATAAAACAGGGTGTCAGGCAAGGTTGTGTGCTGTCACCAGATTTACTTAATATGTATAGTGAGATTATTTTAAGATCCATAAAGGGCATGCCTGTAATAGCAATCGGAGGTCATGAAATAAATAATCTAAGGTATGCTGATGATACAGTCTTAATCGCTAAGAGTGAAAATGAGTTACAAGAAATGTTAGACATTATAGTGAAAGAAAGCAAAAATAAAGGACTCAGCCTGATCAGTAAAAAGGCAGAAGCAACAGTAGCAACAAATAGAAGGACATCACTGCAATGCACAATAAAGACAAGTACAACAATATTAAAACAGGTAGATGAATGTAAATACCTGATAATAATGTTAATCTCAGATGGTACATGTACAACAGAGGTGAGATGCAGAATGGTTCAGGCAAAAACAGCTTTCCAAAAAAATGAGGTAGATACTGTGTAATCCATTTTTGACAATAGAAACACGAAAAAGAGTTCTTAAGTATTATGTAGAGCCAATCTTAATATTAAATGATAGCTAATTTCCAATATTAGGAAGAAACAATCACCATTTTTGGTCATGTAATGAGAAGAGAACAATTGAAATATATTGCAACAACTGGAAAAATTGAGGGACGAAGAGATAGAGGGAAGGAAAGAGAAAAAATACCAGACAGCTTAATTAAGAAAATGGCTTGGCAGAAGGTCAACAACAGAAATGATAAATAACTGTCGAGATCAAAAGTTGTGGAGAGTCATGATCACCTACGCCAGCATGCCCGGTATTTGATGATATTGAATCTTAATATATGGATGTGAATCATAAACAATAGAACAATAGATAAAAAAATTACAGGAGGTTGTAGAAAATTTGGTTTTACAGTAGAATGTTGAGAATACCATGGACAGCTAAGAAGAGTAATGAAAACGTTCTGAAAGAGGCCAAAGCAAAAAGAGAGCTAATTTCCTCCATTAGGGAAAACAAGCTATCGTTTTTTGGCCATGTAATGAGAAGGGAACAGCTGGAATATATTGTGGCAACTGGGAAAATTGATGGACGATGAGATAGAGGGAAGAAAAGAGAAAAGATACCAGACAGCTTAAGAGAATGGCTTGGCAGAAGGTCAACAACAAAAAATTATAAATAACTGTCGCGATCGAAAGTTGTAGAGAGACATGATCAGCACACAGTATGGTACTTGATGATGGTGAGGATTGCTCCATTCTTTACTATAACAATTGTTGCTACGTATTGTTTGCTTGTATTGCAACTTTGTGAAACAGTAGTCTACATGAAGTCAAATGTGAGATGAAATTTCCACAGCCTGAAGGAGCGACTCGCTAAATTTAACTGAATGCAAAATTCAAAGATTGAAAAGAAATAGCCGCAATGCTATAATTTTTGCGACAAGATATCGAGAAAACACTTCAGAACATGGATGTCTCATTAGCAAAGGCAACGTTCTGCCGCCGCCATGACAGGGCCCAAGGGGAGGGAATGCCGTTTGTTTTATTGCGTCGCATCAATAATGTACAAGGTGTAAGGCTCACAGCATCAGGGTGCCGCTTCAATATGTGGTGTTGCTACTGCCAATGTATCCAAGTATAGAAACGCATTACAACCACATTATATGCTGCTTAGGTGGGAGTGAAGGTTATACAGGGTGGGGTAAATCTTTCTCTCCCATTCCATCTATCTATCTATCTATCTATCTATCTATCTATCTATCTATCTATCTATCTATCTATCTATCTATCTATCTATCTATCTATCTATCTATCTATCTATCTATCTATCTATCTATCTATCTATCTATCTATCTATCTATCTATCTATCTATCTATCTATCTATCTATCTATCGACCTACCGATGGAGGTAAGTAGGCAAGTAGTTAGGTAGATATACAGAGACAGACAGACGGACGGACGGACGGACGGACGGATAGATAGATAGATAGATAGATAGATAGATAGATAGATAGATAGATAGATAGATAGATAGATAGATAGATAGATAGATAGATAGATAGAAATGCAGACAAAACGGTATGTTAATTTATAATTAAAGTGGCTAACGGATAGATTGTCGAACAGTCGCGGGTTAGAGGTATCAATATATAATGAAATAGGCAGGAATATAGGCGGATAGACAGAGGGAGACAGACAGTAAAACAGTTGGTGAGATGAAGGGACTTGAGAAAATAAGAGACAGAGAGAAAGAGAGAGAGAGAGGGAGATGAAATGAACAAATGTAGAAGAATTGAGATATAGATAAACATCAATGTAAACGTGACAAATAGTAAAGAAAAGTGAAATGGATGGAGAGAATTAGACAGGGGAAGGGGGGGGGGAGGAATGAGGAGACAGGTAAAGTGTGAAAATACTGACCTGGAGAGAGACAGGAAATGTCATAGAAATTAATATTTTATAGAGTGGGATATAAATGAGAGACAGAAAGTTGGAGAGAGGGGAAATGGCAAATATTATTTTATATTAAATAGAGAGGCATAGAACTGAGGGGGGGGGAATGTCATATAATTTAATATTATATATGGAGGAATAGAGCTGAGACAGAGACAGATTGAGAGAGAGACGAATTGTTAATCAATGTAACATTAAATAGAGAGGGATGAATAGGGATGAAAGAGAGAGAGACAGAGAGAGGAAATGACGTATAATTGTATATTATATATAGAAAGAAACAGAGTTGAGAGTGAGAGAAAGAGAAAGAGAGAGGGCGATAAATAAATATTGGAGCGAATATCCTTTCGCCCGATTCTGCTTATTCCTCAAGAGCACGCCAAGTAACGTAATTTTGAAAGTAAACAAATATGGCCGACTTGATTTGTTGAATGTCTGCACTTTGCTTCTCCTAGCCAGCTCTCCAGCTTTTATAGTGCCTTCTAGATCCAGCCATTAGACTTTCGTGTGATCCTAAATCCACATTTTCTGTGTATTCCCCAATAGCCCACAGTCACCAGGGATAACTCTGCCCACTGATCCATTCAGATTTCGAGCGCACCTCACCACCGCCATGCGTTTGGCTGAATTATTTCCCCTTTTTGTGCTGCCTCCACAGGGCAGTGATAATTCAGAGTTGTCTCCATCAAACAATTTTAATCATAATTTGGGGAATTTGAAGATCAGATCGACACATACAAAATGTAATATTCTAATTTGAATGAGAGATGTAATAATCATCATGTATCGTGATGTATTTGGTCATTGATCTCGCAAATTTCCAAATTCTGTTCTATTTTTCTAATTTTGCCTTTTTTAAACCTATGTTCTGATAAAGGACATCAATAAAGGTCCGGTAACCTTTTTGTACTTTGTTGTCTTTTCCAATCGTCTGCAGGTGTAATTCATGTTTGTGATCTCTGTTTGTGGTTACCATCGGTTATTCTGTTTGTTGAGAGAATATGGCATCCGAAACAATTACTGACTACTTGAATCATAAATGTACTGCTAATGATGGTGGACAATTATGGACATCAACACCAGACGACAGACGGCGCCACGCCGCTTTACTTGTTTATTTATAACATTTTGTTGCTTAAAAAGCTATGGTAGGGGAGTGAATTGGTCTGCTGTGTGTTTTAGTCTAAAGTGAAGTGATATACTGTATGCATTGGTCTACTGTGGGATATGGTCTACTGTGTGAATTGATCTACTGTGTGAATTGGTCTGCTGTGTGAATCGTCTACTGTATGAATTTGTCTACTGTGGATGTTGTCTACTGCATGACATGGTCTACAAACTGGCTTGTAGATTAGCATAACGCTTAATAGGTAGTGAACATTGTCTACGAAAGAACAGAATGAGCACCGTCACGTCACGTGACATTCAGTGAATTTGATGCCAGTGTCCATATTTATACAGACCCTCATTATTTTCTACATTATTTTCTGGGTAACGTAATCGGGGCCTTCTTTCCAAGAAAACTCCGGTATCCATTTAAGAGAACTTTGAATCTGTCGATCAAGAAGAAAAGAAAAAAGTAACATTTCCTTGAGCTAGTGCACAATTCATAGTCATCTATGGCTGATGGAGGCTACTACTACTTGTAGTTATTATGGTACAAATAATAGTTGTTGTTGTAGCAGTTCCGGTGACAGTAGTAGTAGTTGCAGTGCCAATTTTAGTAGTAGTTGTTGTAGCAACAGTAGTTGTAGTAGTAATTGTAGTAGTAGTTGTTGTAGCAACAGTAGTTGTAGTAGTAGTTGTAGTAGTAGTTGTTGTAGCAACAGTAGTTGTACTAGTAATTGTAGTAGTAGTTGTTGTAGCAACAGTAGTTGTAGTAGTAGTTGTTGTAGCAACAGTAGTAGTAGTTGCAGTACCAGCTATTGTAGTAGTTGTTGTAACAATAGTAGTTGTAGTAGTAGTTGTAGTAGTAGTTGTTGTAGCAACAGTAGTAGTAGTTGCAGTACCAGTTGTTGCAGTAGTTGTTGTAGTTGTAGTAGTTGTAGTTGTAGTAGTAGTTGTAGTAGTATTTGTTGTAGCAACAGCAGTAGTAGTTGTAGCACCAGATTTAGTAGTAGTTGTTGTAGCAACAGTAGTTGTAGTAGTATTATAATAGTAGTTGTTGTAGCAATAGTAGTTGTAGTTGTAGTAGTAGTTGTTGTAGTAACAGTTGTAGTAGTTGCAGTACCAGTTGTTGCAGTAGTTGTTGTAGCAACAGTAGTTGTAATTGTAGTAGTAGTTGCAGTAGTAGTTGTTGTAGCAACAGCAGTAGTAGTTGCAGTAGTGACAGTAGTAATTGTTGTAGTAGCTGTTCTAGTAACAGTAGTAGTAGTTGCAGTACCGGTTGTAGTAGTAGTTGTTATACCAGTTGTAGTGGTGGTAGTTGTCGCAAGAGTAGCAATTGTTGTAGTAGTATTAGTTCTGGTAACGGTAGTAGTAGATGTAGTACCAGTAGTAGTAGTAGTTATATTAACAGTAACAGTTTTTGTAGTAATAGTTCTGGTAACAGTAGTAGTAGTTGTATTAGTGACAGTAGTAGTTGTTGAAGTAGTAGTTCTGGTAACAGTTGTAGTTGATATAGTACTAGTTGTAGTAGTCGTTGTAGCAACAGTAGCAGTTGTTGTAGTAGTTCTGGTAATAATATTAGTAGTTGTAGTACCTATTGTAGTAGTAGAAGTTGAAGCAACATTTGTAGTAGTAGTTCTGGCAACAGTAGTAGTAGTTGCAGCAACAGTTGTAGTAATAGTTGTGGCAACAGTTATTCTAGTAGTTCTGGCAACATTAGTAGTAGTTGTAGCAACAGCTGTAGTAGTAGTTCTGGCAACAGTAGTAGTAATTGTAGCAACAGTAGTAGTAGTTGTAGCAACAGGTTGTTGCTGTAGTAGTATAGCGTGGAGAGCTCTAGCAACAATGGATTTAGTGCCGGTGTAAGAATTTGGCAAGAGGTTATTAGTTCACCCTTTGTGCCCCTCTGTCCACAAATTCTGTCAGATTGTGCTCGATTGATTTCAGGTCTTAGGGGACTGGTTGGCCTCGAGGCAAGACACCGGCTTCGAGACAGTGAGGTTGTGGGTTCAAATCCTGGCTGCACCAGTTGTGATTTCTATTTATGATTTCTCTCGGCGGCAACCACCCCTGGTCTCAGCAGCAAGGCTCGGCTTGAAACGTCAATTACTCATGGACGGAAAAAATATGAGTACCTCCGAAGACGGAGTTATCTGCCTGTGCGGCGAGGGACCCCTGTGCACACGGCTGCCAGGGAAAAATGGATTAACACGCAAAATTCAGTTCCTAGTCTCTAGGGACTTCGTCAGAGGTCAAAGCTGGCGAACGAAAAAAAAAAAATTCACGTCAGCACACAAAAACAATGTTTACGGTATTATCCCATGACTGAACGCCCCTTCTTCTGAGCAGTCGCCGCGAGGTGTTAGGGTCTGAGTTTTTATTTCACCCGTGATAGAAACAAGGGGGATAACAGAGAAAAACTTGCAGCTTTACGAATATGCTGCTTATATACCTTGGAAATTGTAGTTGTCGAAGAAAAGTGTGATCTGAGAGTTACGGCAACATTCTAATGTAAAAAGAGGGCAACATGTCAGAAGAGAGGAGTTGAAGTAATTGTCGTCAAAAAGTAGCTTCAATCAAATCTCTTTAGACCCTTTTTGGAGCATACTCCACGGACAATGTTTCTTCATCCACCACTATTCTTGCTCACTTTCTTTACTGCTTTCTAGTGCAAATATTCTTGAGTTTCCATGAATTCTTTCTCCATGTATTTCTGGGCCTTCCCTGCCTTTTCTTTCCCTGTGGGTTTCATGACCGGGCTTGCCTTTCTTTGTCACGTGTTCTGAGATTTTATATTCGTAATGTGTTGCTCGATGTATCCTACTTTTGTTCTTTCATCTTCATTTCTAGTTCTTATCTTGTCATATTATCTGACGCTCAGTATTTACCTCAAACGATTTGTATTGTATAATTGTATTGTATTGTATTGTATTGCATTGCGTTGTATTGTATTGTATTGTATTATATTGTATTGTATTGTATTATAGAATGTACTGTATGGTTTGTATTGTGTTGTATTGTATTTTATTGTATAGTATTGTATTGTATTGTATTAATGTGTTATATAAACATTCCTCCACATATTTTTCTTATCAGGTTAACAAACTTTTACGGGGGACTGGTGGGTCTCGAGGTAAAACACCAGGCTCGAGGCAGAGAGGTTGTGGGTTCAAATCCAGGCTGCACCAATTGGGATTTTTATTTATAATTTCTCTCTTCGACAACCACCCCTGGTCTCAGCAGCGAGGCCCGTCTTAAAGCGTCAATTACTCATGGACGGAAAAAAATTATAAGTACCTGCGAAGACGGAGTCATCTGCCTGTGCGGCGAGGGCTCCCTATGCCCACGGCTGCCAGGGAAAAACGGATTAACACGCAAAATTCAGTTCCTATTCTCTAGGGACTTCGTCAGAGGTAAAGGCTGGCGAATGCAAAAAAAAAAATAATAAAATAAATAAGTAAACCTTATAGGAATTTCGTAATGACTCAGCAACTTCCAAAGCATTCCTCTGTCTAAGCTATCAAGTGCATTTTCGTAATCTATGGATTCGATATAAATTGGGACTGTAGTTCTAAGCTTTGTTTAACTATTATACACAACGTAGATCAGCGTATGATCAGTTTTTCCTAAAACCTACTTCTTCATCTCTCAAATGTTTTTCTATGTATGAATGAGTGAAATGTAGTGTTGTGCAAGAAGGGCAGCTTACAGAAGTATTTGAAATAAGAACAGGAGTAAGGCAGGGATGCCATCTATCGTCATTTCTCTTTCTACTGGCCATAGATTGGATTATGAAAATAACTCAGAACAACGGAAATGGGACCCAGTGGTCACTGACCAAGCAGTTTGATGATTTAGACTTTGCTGATGACATAGCTCTCCTATCACACATCCATCAACAGATGGACCGTGAAACATGGATCACAACAAAAATGATAATCATGAAGATACAGACCTTCATTAATGATTCTTGCGCTGAGTAAACTATGGAAATGGCAGGACAAATTCACTAACATAGAATTATGGAAAAGTACCAGTCATATACCTGTGGGTAAAGAGATACAGCGAAGACGATGACGCTGGATAGGACACACACTGCGGAAGCCAACTGAGAATATTACACAACAGGCCATTTGTTTTTAATTCCCAAGGAAAAAGAGAAATAGGAAGATTAATATATTCTTGGAGAGACAGATGAAAGCAGATAGGATGCGGAAGACATGGAATTATCTTAAAGGAAAGGCAAGAAAAAAGAACGGCTTGGAAAGTGTGTGTGAAAGACCTATGCTCCACAGGGAGCTGAAATGTAGTAGAAGATGAAGAGGAAAATATTACATTGTATTATTATATTATTAGTAAACAAAGGTTTTTAATTTTAACAGTTATGCCCCTTTTGTCATTGATGTTACCCTAGTGACACAGCAGCTGATCTTGTTTTTAAGGCCAGCATTGTTATACTCGGACCGTGTCAATTGTTACTCCAATCATTTTCCACGGTATACTAACGATAAAAGTAAAAGAGTCCCTTCACGCCAAGTGGCGTATAGGAAATATTGTGTTAGTGACCATAATTTTTATAGACCTTCGGCACATGATTTTTGTGGTAATATGGTCGGTATTACGCCCGTGCCTCTTTACTTTCCCAGAAAAAATCCGATACCATTTAAGGCTGGCTGAACCGCGAACCCTACTTCTTGTACTTTGTAGTCCAGTTGACTAACCACTGAGCTATCGCGGCTCCTTGTATACTAACGGTACATAGCGCGAACTTCTCAACACAACTGGGAATCTTTGGGCACATTTGATCAAGTTACTCATCATTTCAATACTGGTGGAAATGTACCAAGAAAGCGGATTAAGTGTTTCTTTTGCCGATTTTTAGCTGCAGCGAGACTTCTCAGAGAAGTGTGTGTCTCAGAGAATCGTTTGTCTCGGAGAACGTGTGTCTCATAGTATCGCCTGTCTCTGATAATCGTCTGTCTCATAGAATCGTCTGTCTCTGATAATCGTCTATCTCATAGAATCGTCTGTCTCTGATAATCGTCTATCTCATAAAATCGTCTGTCTCATAGTATCGTCTGTCTCATAAAATCGCCTGTCTCTGATAAACGTCTGCCTCATAGTATCGACTGTCTCTGATAAGCGTCTGCCTCAGAGAATCGTCTGTCTCTGATAATCGTCTGATTCAGAGAATCGTCTGTCTCATAAAATCGTCTGTCTCATAGAACCGTTTGTCTCTGATAATCGTCTGCCGCAGAGAATCGTCAGCATCAGAGAATCAATCGTATGCCTCAGAGAATCGTCTGCCGCAGAGAATCGTCAGCATCAGAGAATCGTTTGTCCCATAGAATCGTCTTTCTCAGAGAATCGTCTGTCTCGTAGTATCGTCTGCCGCAGAGAATCGTCAGCATCAGAGAGTCGTCTGTCTCATAGATTCGTCTGCCTTTGGAATCGTCAGTCTCGGAGAAACGTGTGTCTCAGAGAATGTAGCGTTGAGGTTGATGGGTTCGATAATGTAAAATGTTTTCTGGTTCAATATCTTTGTATAGCGATCAATATTTTTATATTGATCTCCCTGTTCTGAAGGTTAATGTCACTATGCAAATCTATACACCTGAGTCAAGACAGCGACCAGGAAGGATTCAAAATTTAATGAAAAATTACATTTAGAAGAATAAAACATACTAATTAAAGTGTAGTTACACCTTTATGATGTACATTAACGGGATAAAACACAATGATATGTTGGTCAACGGTCTAAAGGGGATACAACAGGTCTAAAGAATGTATATACCTGCAGGTCTAATGATCTTCATTAATGAATTCATGCGCAGAATAAAAGGATGTGAATGCCATAATTTTCATCAAATTTCAATCCGCAATAGCTCAGTGGTTAGTGAATTGGGCTACAAAGGACAAGAGGTCGGGTTCGATCCTGAACGACGGCTTCCGGGTTCACCCAGCCTTAAATTGGTACCTGATTTTTTCCTGGGAAAGTAAAGCGGCATGGGCGTAATACTAACCACATTACCCCAAAAATCATGGGACGAAGGTCTGTAAAAAATTGTGGTCACCAACACCGTATTCCCTATACGCCACTTGGCCTGTCGGGGCTATTTACTTTTTTTTTTTACTAGTCGAATATCATTGAGCAAAGAGATACAACGAAGACGCTGGCGCTGGATGCACACACTGTTGAAACAAACTGAGAATATTACATGCATTAAAAAAAAAGCTCCAGTGGTGGAGACAAAGAGGAAGACAAAACTGAAAGTGTTTGTTGAAGACCTGTGCTCTAGAGGGAGCTGAAAGTGTTTGTTGAAAACCTGTGCTCTAGATAGAGCTGAAAGTATTTGTTGAAGACCTGTGCTCTAAAGGGAGCTGAAAGTGATTGTTGAAGATCTGTGCTCTAGAGGGAGCTGAACGTGTTTGTTGAAGACCGATGATCTAGAGGGAGCTGAAAGTGTTTATTGAAGACCTATGCTCTACAGGGAGCTGAAAGTGTTTGTTGGAGACAGATGCTCTATAGGGAGCTGAAAGTGTTTGTTGAAGACCTATGCTCTACAGAGAGCTGAAAGTGTTTGTTGAAGACCTGTGCTCTAGAGGGAGCTGAAAGTGTTTGCAGAAGACATGTGCTCTAGAGGGAGCTGAAAGTGTTTGTAGAAGACCTATGCTTTACAGGGAGCTGAAAGTGTGTGTTGAAGACCGATGCTCTAGAGGTAGCTGAAAGTGTTTGTAGAAGACCTATGCTCTACAGGGAGCTGAAAGTGTTTGTTGAAGACCTATGCTCTACAGGGAGCCGAAAGTGTTTGTTGAAGACCTATGCTCTACAGGGAGCCGAAAGTGTTTGTTGAAGACCTATGCTCTACAGGGAGCTGAAAGTGTTTGTTGAAAAACCTATGCTCTACAGGGAGCTGAAAGTGTTTGTTGAAGACCTATGCTCTACAGGGAGCCGAAAGTGTTTGTTGAAGACCTATGCTCTACAGGGAGCCGAAAGTGTTTGTTGAAGACCTATGCTCTACAGGGAGCCGAAAGTGTTTGTTGAAGCCTATGCTCTACAGGGAGCCGAAAGTGTTTGTTGAAGACCTATGCTCTACAGGGAGCTGAAAGTGTTTGTTGAAGACCTATGCTCTACAGGGAGCTGAAAGTGTTTGTTGAAGACCTATGCTCTACAGGGAGCTGAAAGTGTTTTTGAAGACCTATGCTCTACAGGGAGCTGAAAGTGTTTGTTGAAGACCTATGCTCTACAGGGAGCTGAAAGTGTTTGTTGAAGACCTATGCTCTACAGGGAGCTGAAAGTGTTTGTTGAAGACCTATGCTCTACAGGGAGCCGAAAGTGTTTGTTGAAGACCTATGCTCTACAGGGAGCCAAAAGTGTTTCTTGAAGACCTATGCTCTACAGGGAGCTGAAAGTGTTTGTTGAAGACCTATGCTCTACAGGGAGCTGAAAGTGTTTGTTGAAGACCTATGCTCTACAGGGAGCCGAAAGTATTTGTAGAAGACCGATGCTCTACAGGGAGCTGAAAGTGTTTGTTGAAGACCTATGCTCTACAGGGAGCTGAAAGTGTTTGTTGAAGACCTATGCTCTACAGGGAGCTGAAAGTGTTTGTAGAAGACCTATGCTCTACAGGGAGCTGAATGTTAGAAAAAGTTGATGAAGAAGTACAAGATGTTAGTGCAATACTGTGGTTTTCTCATAAAATGCTCTTCTCTCCTGCCAGTGGTCGAGAAAGATATTTTCGCTTGGATTGATCATACACAAACTGACAGCAAAGATTAAAACAAAATACATCACACGTCTAATGGGCAAGGTGGCAAGTGCGGATCACAAGATAGAGAAAAATGTAGGCTTAGTGAAAGAGTGGAACTTGGAAAATGTGGAGGGAAAGAAAGAGAGAAAGACAGAGAGAAAGGGGGGGGGGCCCTGAGAATTCAACAAATTAGTGAGGTACTTTTATGCCCAGTGGACAAATGCACATCAGTGAGTGGAATCCGAGTGATCTCCCTAGGGCGAGCCAGCTATCATCAACCGAGAAATATGAGTTAATTACAGCGACTCCGATGTCGATGGGATCCCAGTAGTCTGACGAGTTATAGTTCATGGTCTGGGGAATGTAACTTTCTGTATTACCACGCCTGCATTACCGACAAGATCGACAAATGCGTTATTGGTTGTTTGGTAGCCCACGCATGCATTCAATGTATCCCAGATGGTAAAGTGTACCTGCACACTGATCATGTACGGCGGTCTGGCAGTGCGTCATAGTCCACATCCATTATTATCATCGACGTCATCATGCGCTACAATAGAATAAATAATATTCGGTTGCAAATGATGAATTTGGACAGGTCATGTCATCAGAATTGTAGGAGAGACTCAGGAATAATCACAGCGACAGAGCAATCAGTAAAGCGAAGCAATGATATGAAAGGTTGTTTAAAAATGTGCTGTTCCAAAGTGGCAATGAAGAGCATAGTGCCTTGTCTGTCCTTTGTCCATTGGGTCATTTAGTGCAAGGTTGCCGACTTTAAAATTCCCCAATTTTGCTGTCTTCAGTTGCTCTTTATTCGTTTTCGAAGTCGAAACCAATCCATTATTTTATGTTGTCTTCCTATTATTGTGTTGTATGGTAAATTATCTAAGAATAAAGTGTTTTGCTAGAAGTGTTGATTATGTCCACTGAAAAAGTTTCTCGCTAGGCCTGTTGATGATGTCCACAGAGTGAGATCCTCGCTAGGCCTGTTGATAATGTCCACGGAGAAAGTTCCTCTCTAGGCCAGTTGATGATGTCCACGGAGAAAGTTCCTCGCTATGCCTGTTGATGATGTCCACAGAGTGAGTTCCTCGCTATGCCAGTTGATGATGTCCACAGAGTGGGTTCCTCGCTATGCCAGTTGATGATGTCCACTGAGAAAGTTCCTCGCTATGACTGTTGATGATGTCCACAGAGTGAGTTCCTCGCTATGCCAGTTGATGATGTCCACAGAGTGAGTTCCTCGCTATGCCAGTTGATGATGTCCACAGAGTGAGTTCCTCGCTAGACCAGTTGATGATGTCCACGGAGAAAGTTCCTCGCTATGCCTGTTGATGATGTCCACAGAGTGAGTTCCTCGCTATGCCAGTTGATGATGTCCACAGAGTGAGTTCCTCGCTAGACCAGTTGATGATGTCCACGGAGAAAGTTCCTCGCTATGCCTGTTGATGATGTCCACAGAGTGAGTTCCTCGCGATGCCTGTTGATGATGTCCACGGAGAAAGTTATCTTGTCATATTATCTTACGTTCAGTATTTACCTCAAACGATTTGTATTGTGTTGTATTGTATTGTATTGTATTGTATTGTACTGTATTGTATTGTATTGTATTGTATTGTATTATATTGTATTGTATTGTACTGTATTGTATTAATGTGTTATATACACATTCCTCCATACATTTTTCTTAGCAGGTTAACAAACTTTATTGGGGACTGGTGGGTCTCGAAACAAGACACCAGGCTTAAGGCAGAGAGGTTGAGGGTTCAAATACAGACTGCACCATTGGGATTTTTATTTATGATTTCTCTCTGCGGCAACCACCCCTGGTCTCAGCAGCGAGGCCCGTCTTAAAGCGTCAATTACTCATGGACGGAAAAAAAATATGAGTATCTGCGAAGACGGAGTCATCTGCCTGTGCGGTGAGGGATCCCTATGCCCACAGCTGCCAGGGAAAAACGGATTCACACGCGAAATTATGTCCACAGAGTGAGTTCCTCGCTAGGCCTGTTGATGATGTCCACAGAGTGAGTTCCTCGCTAGGCCTGTTGATGATGTCCACGGAGAACGTTCCTCGCTAGGCCTGTTGATGATGTCCACAGAGAAAGTTCCTCGCTATGTTTGTTGATGATGTCCACGGAGAAAGTTCCTCGCTAGGCCTGTGGATTATGTCCACAGAGTGAGTTCCTCGCTAGGCCTGTTGATGATGTCCACTGAGAAAGTTCCTCGCTAGGCCTGTTGATGATGTCCACTGAGAAAGTTCCTCGCTGGGCCTGTTGATGATATCCACAGAGTGAGTTCCTCGCTGGGCCTGTTGATGATGTCCACTGAGAAAGTTCCTCGCTGGGCCTGTTGATGATGTCCACTGAGAATGTTCCTCGCTGGGCCTGTTGATGATGTCCACTGAGAAAGTTCCTCGCTACACGTGTTGATGATGTTCTCTGAGAAAGTTCCACGCTAGACGTGTTGATGATGTTCTCTGAGAAAGTTCCACGCTAGACGTGTGTATGATGTCCACTGAGAAAGTTCCACGCTAGACGTGTTGATGATGTTCTCTGAGAAAGTTCCACGCTAGACGTGTGTATGATGTCCACTGAGAAAGTTCCTCGCTACACGTGTTGATGATGTTCTCTGAGAAAGTTCCTCGCTACACGTGTTGATGATGTTCTCTGAGAAAGTTCCACGCTAGACGTGTGTATGATGTCCACTGAGAAACTTCCTCGCTAGACGTGTTGATGATGTCCACTGAGAAAGTTCCTCGCTAGACGTGTTGATTATGTCCACTGAGAAAGTTCCTCGCTACACGTATTGATGATGTTCTCTGAGAAAGTTCCACGCTAGACGTGTGTATGATGTCCACTGAGAAAGTTCCTCGCTAGACGTGTTGATATCCACTGAGAAATTTCCTCGCTAGACGTTTTGATTATGTCCACTGAGAAAGTTCCTCGCTAGGCCTGTTGATGATGTCCACTGAGAAAGTTCCACGCTAGACGTGTTGATGATGTCCACTGAGAAAGTTCCTCGCTAGGCCTGTTGATGATGTCCACTGAGAAAGTTCCACGCTAGACGTGTTGATGATGTCCACGGAGAAAGTTCCTCGCTAGGCCTATTGATGATGTCCACAGAGTGAGTTCCTCGCTAAACGTGTTGATGATGTCCACAGAGTGAGTTCCTCGCTAGACGTGTTGATGATGTCCACTGAGAATGTTCCTCGCTAGGCCTGTTGATGATGTCCACAGTGAAAGGTCCATGCTAGACGTGTGTATGATGTCCACTGAGAAAGTTCCTCGCTAGGCCTGTTGAAGATGTCCACTGAGAAAGTTCCACGCTAGACGTGTGTATGATGTCCACTGAGAAAGTTCCTCGCTAGGCCTGTTGATGATGTCCACTGAGAAAGTTCCACGCTAGACGTGTGTATGATGTCCACTGAGAAAGTTCCACGCTAGACGTGTGTATGATGTCCACTGAGAAAGTTCCACGCTAGACGTGTTGATGATGTCCACTGAGAAAGTTCCACGCTAGACGTGTGTATGATGTCCACTGAGAAAGTTCCTCGCTAGACGTGTTGATGATGTCCATTAAGAAATTTACTCGCCAGGCCTGATGATTGCATTATGTGTCAGAGCCATTCAGATGTGTATTTTTAGACCAAGATCTTGTAGTAATCGTGCAGACCAATTCCTTGAAATTTGACAGCTAATCTAGTTAGTGATGTCGCCGCTGTAATTAAGGTTTAGTATGCACCAGTACCATCTGAAATTCAGGATTGTGATGTTTCTGTGGATCTCTGCGGAGAGTATCCATCTAACAGGTGTATGTGAATGTGGATGGTAATGGCGAGTCTCTTAGTTTATTTTTAGTTTGACGTTGATGATGTTATCTTTCCACATTGGTCTACATTTTATCCTGGCCTTGGAGATGAGAGTTCTTTCCCTCTCATAAACTTAAAGACTGCTGAACTGAAGATGTAGAACAAGCTGAGAAAGTAAACGTCTTAGATATGTATACCTACATTTTACTAACATAAATGGAACACGTGAGTCGCTAGGAAGAGATAAGCAATGTAAAACTGTGCTGCAATCGCCCTGGTAATGGAATAAAACGTAGTTACCAAAAGTGATATCAAACAGAAGTTGGAGCTGCAGCTGTTGTGGCATGTTTACGTTGATGGGTCAGGTTGTGTTGTTAGTTTCTCGCATTATCATTTCAGCATCCAGGGGGAGATAACTATCCTCTAGCATATGTTACTCGGTGTTGCACTCAACCACATGGAACTCAAGTCGCTACAAGATATATCCATTTCTATGTGTTTTTTTTTTTATCCCTGATTGTTCTGATCTGTATATTTCTCTATTTGTATTGTTAATAGCAAGCCCTCATATGGGAAACAACAGGTAAGAGAAAAAGAGGAAGACCCAGAGAGACACTGAGAAGAACATTGATGAGAGAGGCAAGAGCAGCAGGATTCGGCTCCCTCAATGAGATAGAGCTGCTTGCACAGAACAGAGACAGATGGCGAGATTTGATAAAATACCTTTAAAAGAATTGAAAACTGCTAGAACACAAATTCAGATAAGAGAAGGAGTATCTTGGTCTACGCCATATGGGCCGGCTACGGCTCGAAAGGTCAATAGATAGATTTGATTTGTTAACTTCTTTATTTCGATTTATGCTAATTTTAAAATCATTTCCCAGTCTTTCTTGCTCATGTCTTTCCTGTACTTTTCTTTCTCTCTCTTTTTTCGTCACCGCCTCTTTGCACATAACCATTGTTTCTTTGTTCTTTCCATGGCCATCTGCCCATAGCTGGTCAAGACCTCACTTCGCCTACCAAAGAGATGCCTGGAAATACTATGTGCCTAAACAGATTAACTAAAGACAGTGGAAGTCGTTAAAATTCTCGCAATTTGGGTAGAACGTCAAGAGCTAAAGTATCTCTAGGATGGAGAAGCATTCAGGCAATAGGGACATTCATTACAGCCACCACATCAGCATACTGGATCTCACAGATGAAGGTTCGCGTCCACCACGCGGCATCTTAACAACATCAGCATACTGGATCTCATAGCGTCTACCATGCGGCATCTTAACAACATCAGCATACTGGATCTCATAGCGTCTACCACGCGGCATCTTAACAACATCAGCATACTGGATCTCAGAGCGTCCACCACGCGGCATCTTAACAACATCAGCATACTGGATGTCAGAACGTCCACCACGCGGCATCTTAACAACATCAGCATACTGGATCTCATAGCGTCCACCACGCGGCATCTTAACAACATCAGCATACTGGATCTCAGAGCGTCTACCACGCGGCATCATAACAACATCAGCATACTGGATCTCAGAGCGTCCACCACGCGGCATCATAACAACATCAACATAACTAGATCTAAGAGCGTCTACCACGCGGCATCATAACAACATCAGCATACTGGATCTCAGAGCGTCTACCACGCGGCATCATAACAACATCAGCATGCTGGATCTCAGAGCGTGTACCACGCGGCATCATAACAACATCAGCATAACTGGATCCCAGAGATGAAGGTTCGCGTCCACCACGCGGCATCATAACAACATCAGCATACTGGATCTCAGAGCGTATACCACGCGGCATCATAACAACATCAGCATAACTGGATCTCAGAGATGAAGGTTCGCGTCCACCACACGGCATCATAACAATATCAAGATGGACGTCAAAAGTTTAGTCTAAATCTCTTGAGTAGCCAACATATATTGGTTCAAATCTGGGTGAATGTGAGATGCAATTCTTGTTTTTATTTGGGAAATTTGGGGGGGGGGGGTCGTGGTGAATTGGGTGGTCTAGACGTAAGATGTCGACTTTAGAACAGGAAGGCCCCCGATTCGAATCCCGCCGCATTAATTGTTCTCTCTTCGATTCTGTGGTTCCTTTCTGGCTGTACCCTGGTCTTTGGGTAGTGAGATCTGTTGTCTAGCCCTCTCTGATAACGGCAAGCAACAGTGTGTCCCAGTGTACACGCGCACTTGAACGAACCAATGAAGTCGAAAAGTATTTCAAAAAATAGCCCCTGCCCGGGCTAAACTGTTAAGTAAATCTACCCTGGCTGAAGCCAGTTGTGTCGGGCCGAATAGCGCAAATATGGCGGTGTTACCCTAAAGTAGCGGCACAACGCATCCACGCCCATTTAATGGAACACGAAGTGAAGAAGGGGAAGAAGAGTAAATGGGGAAATAGAAAATGCAGGAAAAAAATTCAAATATAAACAAGTGTCTCCACTGCGTGACAACATAGTTTCTAATGAAAGACAGTTGCTTGCTATCATCATCATCATCGAGTGCCGACTCCGCAACTAAGGTTGGCTACCATGGAGCGCCATTCTGCTCTGTCTCTTGCTTTGATAGTGCAGGTTGTCATAGGGTGATTTGTCCATCTTTTGATGTTATTCGTCCATGTTAGTCTTGGTCTGCCTCTTTTACCTTGTATTTTCCCCTCCAGGATTACTTTTAGTAGGCTGTTGTCGTTTAACATGGCCCAAAAATCGCATTTGTCTTGTTTGAATTGTGCTTAGTAGTTCTCTTTTCATTTTTGGTTGTTTTAAGACTTCATTGTTTGTTTTCTTTTCCTTCCATCCAATTCTACCTATTCTTCTATATATCCACATTTAAAAGGCTTCAATTCTGTGTTCTGTTTTCTTGTCCATGTTTCTGCACTGTATAGAAATATTATGTTATGCTTGCTATAATATCAAGATTATATGTTAGTTAACATTTAAGAATGTTGCATCATTTCTAATTGAACACACGATAGACTACCATTCCAGTTATATTTGAAACTGAAACTCTATGGGAGTTGTATCAATTTTTGTGACATCAACAAAAACGTGCTTATTGCAGCTTAGCTAATTTTGATGTTATGTTATTTTAGTAGAAAAATTAATGTGATTGATAATAAAGTATTATTTTAGTAGAATAATTAATGTGCACGATAATAAAGTGTTATTTTAGTAGAATAATTAATGTGCACGATAATAAAGTGTAATTTTAGTAGAATAATTAATGTGCACGATAATAAAGTGTTATTTTAGTAGAATAATTAATGTGCACGATAATAAAGTGTTATTTTAGTAGAATAATTAATGTGCACGATAATAAAGTGTTATTTTAGTAGAATAATTAATGTGCACGATAATAATAAGTGATATTTTAGTAGAATAATTAATGTGCACGATAATAAAGTGTAATTTTAGTAGAATAATTAATATGCACGATAATAATAATGTTATTTTAGTAGAATAATTAATGTGCATGAAAATAAGTGTTATTTTAGTATAATAATTAATGTGCATGATAATAAGTGTTATTTTAGGATAATAATTAATGTGCATGATAATAACTGTTATTTTAGTATAATAATTAATGCACATGATAATAAGAAGTGTTATTCTAGTATAATAATTAATATACATGATAATAATAAGTGTTATTTTAATAGAATAATTAAGGTGCATCATAATAATAAGTATTATTTTAGTAGACATATTAATATGCATTATAATAAGTGTTATTTTAGTAAAATAATTAATGTGCAAGATAATAATAAGAGTTATTTTAGTAGAATAATTAATGCGCATGCTAATAAGTGTTATTTTAGTAGAATAATTAATGTGAGTAATAATAATAAGTGTTATTTTAGTTGACTAATTAATGTGCATAATAATAAGTATTATTTTGGAAGAATAATTTATGTACATGTTAATAAGTGTTATTTTAGTAGAGTAATTAATATGCACGATAATAAGTGTTATTTTAGCAGAAACACTTCTACATATTAGTAGAATAATTAAGTGCAAAATAATAAGTGTTTCAAGAATAGTTTATTTGGAATCTCCATGGG
Organism: Megaustenia siamemsis; assembly: GCA_032433765.1. Classification (NCBI taxonomy): domain Eukaryota; kingdom Metazoa; phylum Mollusca; class Gastropoda; order Stylommatophora; family Ariophantidae; genus Megaustenia; species Megaustenia siamemsis. The sequence goes on from JAVIAB010000051.1 coordinate 94,352,428, forward strand.
GAGAGATCCATCTGTAACATTAACGTTATTAACGTCCAGGCTATAACTTCTTCTATTCAATCGAAAATAACTTGAAGAGTTATATACAACTTATATTTTGTTGATGAAAAAAATATTAACAAAACAACTAGAATATCAGTCATTAATAGCCATAAATGTGATTCTAGTGCTTTCATTGAAATGAAGCACACTTTTTTATTTGCCTTTCGCAAGGCAATTGTAGACAAATTGTTAGCAACATTTTTTCCCCTAAAATGTTTGAAATCGCGATGGTTTTTTTTTTTTTTTTTTTTTTTTTGTCATTCATTTTCTGACGGAAGCACAAGTGGTTCTACTTCAGATTTGTAACTGACATATTGTCATTTAGATTTGTAACTGACTTGTTCTCATTTAGATTTGTAAATGACATGTTCTCATTTAGATGTGTAACTGAAATGTTCTCATTTAGATTTGTAAATGACTTGTTCTCATTTAGATTTGTAACTGACATGTTCTCATTTAGATTTGTAACTGACATGTTCTCATTTAGATTTGTAACTGACTTGTTCTCATTTAGATTTGTAACTGACATGTTCTCATTTAGATTTGTAACTGACATGTTCTCATTTAGATTTGCAACTGACATGTTCTCATTTAAATTTGTAACTGACATGTTCTCATTTAGATTTGTGACTGACATGTTCTCATTTAGATTTGTAACTGACATGTTCTCATTTAGATTTGTAACTGACATGTTTCCATTTAGATTTGTAACTGACATGTTCTCATTTGGATTTGTAACTGACATGTTCTCATTTAGATTTGTAATTGACATGTTTCCATTTAGATTTGTAACTGACATGTTCTCATTTAGATTTGTAACTTACTTGTTCTCATTTAGATTTGTAACTGACGTATTTCCATTTAGATTTGTAACTGGCATGTTCTCATTTAGATTTGTAACTGATATGTTCTCATTTAGATTTGCAACTGACATGTTCTCATTTAGATTTGTAACTGACATGTTCTCATTTAGATGTGTAACTGACATGTTCTCATTTAGATGTGTAACTGACATGTTCTCATTTAGATGTGTAACTGACATGTTCTCATTTAGATTTGTAAATGACATGTTCTCATTTAGATTTGTAACTGACATATTCTCATTTAGATGTGTAACTGACATGTTCTCATTTAGATGTGTAACTGACATGTTCTCATTTAGATGTGTAACTGACATGTTCTCATTTAGATTTGTGACTGACATGTTCTCATTTAGATTTGTAACTGACATGTTCTCATTTAGATGTGTAACTGACATGTTCTCATTTAGATGTGTAACTGACGTGTTCTCATTTAGATTTGTGACTGACATGTTCTCATTTAGATTTGTAACTATCATGTTCTCATTTAGATTTGTAACTGACATGTTCTCATTTAGATTTGTAACTGACGTGTTTCCATTTAGATTTGTAACTGACGTGTTTCCATTTAGATTTGTAACTGACGTGTTTCCATTTAGATTTGTAACTGACGTGTTTCCATTTAGATTTGTAACTGACGTGTTCTCATTTAGATTTGTAACTGACGTGTTGTCATTTAGATTTGTAACTGACATGTTTCCATGTAGATGTGTAACTGACATGTTCTCATTTAGATTTGTAACTGACATGTTCTCATTTAGATTTGTAACTGACATGTTCTCATTTAGATTTGTAACTGACATGTTTCCATTTAGATTTGTAACTGACGTGTCTCCATTTAGATTTGTAACTGACGTGTTTCCATTTAGATTTGTAACTGACGTGTTCTCATTTAGATTTGTAACTGACATGTCTCCATGTAGATGTGTAACTGACATGTTCTCATTTAGATTTGTAATTGACATGTTCTCATTTAGATTTGTAACTGACATGTTTCCATTTAGATTTGTAACTATCATTTAGTATACGCTTTTATATTTGAGTACTGACCTGACGTCATGTAGGAAGTTTCACTCGTTACCGAACCCGTCATTTCTTCGGTGAGTTTTGCCACTCTGAGACACCTTTTAGAAAATGTCGGGCGGAAATGCAATACGGTTTCAAGACTGAAAGCTGTCAACGACCCATAGCTGACTGTTTGTGTCGGGATCAGTGACCTGTCCCACCTATTCTTGGTGGTTCTGGAAACATCCTGAACTGTGTGGTGAAGAGAGTGGGGATCGAAGAGGGAATGCAGCCGGTATCTAAATGTGTCATGCTGAATGTTCTGGACACAAATAGCAGCTGCCTATAAATAAGTTCCGATTATTGTTTATTACACAGTGCAACCACACACATACATTAAAAGACCTGTTAAAGACAGACGAGGTAGAAAAGTAATTGACGGAAAAGTCAGAAATAATATGTCGTCTGTTTCCGACAGGATTAGGCACTCAATAGAAAAGCTTCTCGGTCCATATCAGTGTAGAACCGTGTTCTTGTAAACGTGAGACGGGCACGTTAACGATACAGCCACAGCTATTGATACAGCCACGGCTACTGATACAGCCACGGCTACTGATACAGCCACAGCTATTGATACAGCCACAGCTATTGATATAGCCACAGCTATTGATACAGCCACGGCTACTGATACAGCCACGGCTATAAGCCGAAGACATCTGTTAATTAAAGTTTAGTTCAGTGGTCGTCAAACTCTACTCCCTAGAGCCAGGCAAGCGCTTGCTAGGGGCTCCGTGACGTCATTATCACATTCATAAAGTGTCATGTCCGGCGTAGGTGATGTTTCTCAATAAACCTCTATCAACAGCGCAACTCATCAACTTCGCCGCTGTTGTACCACAATGTTAAAGCTGTCTATAATAATATTTCTCAGTGTCGCTCGAGATCGTTCCCTCTTCTTGTGAACGATTGGCAACAATATTGTATTCAAAGTGAGTCATGTGGATGTGGTCGCCAAATAGTTGATTTCCCTTTGCTCTTAAAAGGATGCCTAGACATCAATCATAGATAACTGACGCGGGATAGCCTGGTTTAGGACCTTTTTCCTACACGGTAGAGCCCCACAAGTGAAAACTATTAACTTGAACTTTTGTTTTGTAGAAATCAATCGGATTTAGATCTTGTCTGTTTTCTAATCACAACGGTGATATTTTAAAGTAGGAATTATAAAGCAGACCATCTGACGACTCGTGCAGTTCAAAATTACGAACTGAGACGGGGGGGGGGGAAGTGTTAGTATGACGTCATAGTTACTGGAATTTCTGATTTACCAGCCAATGTTGTAGAAAAAGAGGAGTGCCCAAAATGTGTCATTTGTTATCAAGTCTGATCTGTGCAAACAACCCAGTAAAGAAACATTTGGATCAGTCCATGGTGATTTGGTAACCGACCACGTGAATACTTGTCTCAGAAGTTGCAAGAAATGAATCAACAAAAAACAGTTTTCACAAACAGGCAACGATTCCTTCAAAGGTTCTTCTTTCATCTTATAAAAGTTGCTTATCTTGTAGCAAAAAACAAGAACCATTTCACCATTGTAACAAGACCTTATTTTACCAGTCGCAGTTGAGATGGTGTCTGTTATGAAAGGTGAGTGTCAAACAACAGTTGAGATGGTGTCTGTTATGAAAGGTGAGTGTCAAACAACAGTTGAGATGGTGTCTGTTATGAAAGGTGAGTATCAAACATCAGTTGAGATGGTGTCTGTTATGAAAGGTGAGTGTCAAACATCTGTTGAGATGGTGTCTGTTATGAAAGGTGAGTGTCAAACAACTGTTGAGATGGTGTCTGTTATGAAAGGTGAGTGTCAAACAACTGTTGAGATGGTGTCTGTTATGATAGTTGAGTCTGCTGTTAAACAACAACTGAGATAGTGTCTGTTATGATAGTTGAGTGTCAAACATCTGTTGAGATGGTGTCTGTTATGATAGTTGAGTGTTAAACAACTGTTGAGATGGTGTCTGTTATGATAGGTGAGTGTCAAACAATTGTTGAGATGGTGTCTTTTATGATAGGTGAGTGTCAAACAACATTTGAGATGGTGTCTGTTATGATAGGTGAGTGTCAAACAACTGTTGAGATGGTGTCTGTTATGATAGGTGAGCGTGAAACAACTGCTAAATGTGTTCTTGTCATATAACACTATTAGTCATCGAATACATGAGTTGGCTGATGATGTTAATGACCAGCTGATTCAAAAACTACTAGGTCATTTTGCTCTTCAGCTTGATGATGCCACTGACATACACAATGATGCCACTGACATATACAATGATGCCACTGACATACACAATGATGCCACTGACATACACAATGATGCCACTGACATACACAATGATGCCACTGACATACACAATGATGCCACTGACATACACAATGATGCCACTGACATATACAATGATGCCACTGACATACACAATGATGCCACTGACATACACAATGATGCCACTGACATACACAATGATGTCACTGACATACACAATGATGCTGACATCATTTGCTACCTACCATTTATAGATGATAATAACATTTGTTGTGAGGAACTACTTTTTTGCGGGAACATAAAATCTGCAAGTAAAGCAGCAGATCTATTTTAAACACTTGATTCAATTATGGAAGGAAATGGAATTAACTGAGATAATTGTGTAAGTGTGTGCGTGCGCAGACGGTGGCCGTTCAATGTCTGGATGCTATACTGGACTGCAAGCTTTGATCTACAAAAACTCTCCTTTCTGTGCATGGACTCACTGCATTATTCACCCGGAAACACTGGCTGCATAAAACATCTGCCCAGCCCTTAATGAAGTTATTCAGTCAATAATCGAAGTTGTAAATTTTATTACAACGCGACCACTTAAGTGCGGGTGTTTTGAACAAATGTGCATTGATATGGGAGCCGAACATTCTTCCTGGCTTTATTATTGCAGCTCTCGCTGGCTTTCACGTGGAAATGTCCTGACAAGGAAATATGAACTTAGAAAATAGCTTCATTAATATCTTGTTGAAAAAAAAAACCGTTCTAGTTTCGAAAAGTTGTAGGTGACGACTCTGTGTTGAAGCTGGCATATCTTTGTGATTAATTTGAAAAACTAAATTAATTAAATATGTCCCGGCAAGGTACTCAAACGCACTTGTTGCAACTGTCAGAAAAAGTTTCCGCCTTCAGGAGAAAGTTATTATTGTGGAAGAAAAAGTTGGAGGAAAAAGATTTCAGTTACTGCTTTCCAAGTCTGCGTGTGCTTTTAGTTGATAACGATAAGTAAGTGAAGAACAAACAGGAATGTTTGTAGGACATTTAGCACAGCTAATTGATTACATTGACACGAATTTGTCAGCAGAGACAGATCAATATAAGTGGATTAAAATACCACTTAGTGCAGCACACCTCTCAGCTCTAGAAAACAAGAACAACCCATTTAGTGTAGCACAATTCTCACCTCTAGAGACAAGAGCAACCCATTTAGTGCAGCACAATTCTCACCTCTAGAGATCAAGAGCAACCCATTTAGTGCAGCACAATTCTCACCTCTAGAGAACAAGAACAACCCATTTAGTGCAGCACAACTCTCACCTCTAGAGAACAAGAGCAACCCATTTAGTGCAGCCCTCCTCTCACCTCTAGAGAACAAGAGCAACCCATTTAGTGCAGCACACCTCTCACCTCTAGAGAACAAGAGCAACCCATTTAGTGCAGCACAACTCTCGCTTCTAGAGAACAAGAGCAACCCATTTAGTGCTGTACAACTCTCACTTCTAGAGAACAAGAACAACCCATTTAGTGCAGCACAACTCTCACTTCTAGAGAACAAGAGCAACCCATTTAGTGCAGCACAACTCTCGCTTCTAGAGAACAAGAACAACCCATTTAGTGCAGCACAACTCTCGCTTCTAGAGAACAAGAACAACCCATTTAGTGCAGCACAATTCTCACCTCTAGAGAACAAGAGTAACCCATTTAGTGCAGCACAACTCTCGCTTCTAGAGAACAAGAACAACACATTTAGTGCTGCACAACTCTCGCCTTTAGTGAAAAAGAACAACCCACTTAGTGCAGCACAACTCTCACCTCTACAGAACAAGAGCAACCCATTTAGTGCAGCGCAACTCTCACCTCTAGAGAACAAGAGCAACCCATTTAGTGCAGCACAATTCTCAACTCTAGAGAACAAGAGCAACCCATTTAGTGCAGCACAACTCTCACCTCTAGAGAACAAGAACAACCCATTTAGTGCAGCATAATTCTCACCTCCAGAGAACAAGAGTAACCCATTTAGTGCAGCACAATTCTCACTTCTAGAGAACAAGAGCAACCCATTTAGTGCAGCACAATTCTCACCTCTAGAGAACAAGAGTAACCCATTTAGTGCTGCACAACTCTCACCTCTAGAGAACAAGAGCAACCCATTTAGTGCAGCACAATTCTCACCTCTAGAGAACAAGATTAACCCATTAATATTTCATCAGACTCAACTTTGAAAGCAAGATTAGCTTCCTCATCACTACCAGAATTTTGGAGATTTGTAAAATAAGAGTACCCAGAAGTAGGCAAGAAGGCCCTACGGGTTTAAATTCCCTCTGCAACAACCTACTTAGGTGTGATGGTATTTACAGAATCGGTAGCCATCAAATACAGATCACATTGGGACGTTAAGAAAGAGATTAAAATAGCAATTTCAAAACTTGTGCTTAGTTTTGAAGACCCAATGAGAATGAAGCAAACTCATTCTGTCCATTGACTTTGTTACAGGATACAAATATCACAATGTAAGTTGATTCAATTATTTTTACATTTTAATTACAAAACTGGCACAGATCTAGTCAATTTGTACCCAGAGTTTTAGTTTATTTACCTCCGCAATCAACCTTCTACCTTTCAGCTCCCTGAGAAGCACAGGTCTTCAACAAACACTTTCAAAGCAGTTCTTGCCATTCTTTTAAGATCATTACATGTCTTCCCCATAATCTTCATCTCTGCTTTCATCTGTCTTCTCCAAGAATATTTTGGTTTTCTTCTTTGCCTTTCACCTTGAGGGTTTAAAAAAAGAGCTTGTTGTGTAATACTCTCAGTTGACTTCCACTATGCGGTGTCAGCGCCATCTCTTCGCTGTATCTCTTTATCCTCTGGTATTTGACTGATACTTTTCCATAATTCTATGTTAGTGATTTTGTCCTGCCATTTCAATCCTTTTATTCTGTGCAAGAATCCATTAATAAAAGTATGTATCTTCATGATTATAATTTTAGTTGTTCTCCATGTTTCACAGCCATATAATAGGACTGACTTAACATTGGAATTGAACATTTTTATTTTTATATTTAACATTTAACCTAATTTTTGTGGATTTGCATATGTTTCCTAGTGCAAACAAAGCTTCTCTTGCTTTTGATATCCTTGTTTTGGTATCATTTTCTGTTCCTCTCTCTTTGTCTATAATATTGCCAAGATATATGTAAGATTGTACGTCGAGTAGAGGTTTTTCTCCTATTGTTAATTGGTTATTGCCAACTGCGTTAATTCAAATGTTTGGTTTTATCTTATTTATTTTCAGTCCCATCTGTTGTGATCTCTTATCAAGTATGCTCATTTTATCTTTCATTTGTTGATGATTATATAATAGGAGAGCTATATCATCAGCAAAGTCTAAATCACCAAGTTGTTTGGTCAGTGACTACTGGATTTCATTTCTCTTGTTCTGAGTTATTTTAATAATCCAATCTATGGCCAGTAGAAAGAGAAATGGAGATAGAAGGCATCCCTGCCTTACTTATGTTCTTATTTCAAACGCTCTTGTAAGGTGCTCTTTCGTGCACAACAACTACATTTAATTCCTTCCTAAATTGTTCTTATCAGGTTAATAACTTTGTTCAACTATTGTAAGTTAAGGTAGTTATCTGATCAGCACATGATCTGTTCTTCCTAAAACCTGCTTGTTCATTTCTCAAACGTTTCTCTATGGTCTCTTTTAGTCTCTCTAAGTGATTTTTCTTAGTATTTTTCCTTGCACTGATAGTAACATAATTCCCCTATAATTTGTGCACTCCTTTAAACTTTCTTTCGTTGGTAGTTTGATCATATAACCTTCTTTCCAGTCTTTAGGTATTTATTACCTTTCTCATTTTGTATCTAGTAGATTATGTAACATCTTGGTAGCGGTGTTAATATCTGCTTTGATGGCTCCTGATGGAATCTCATCTGGTCCTGTGGCTTTACCACTTTTTTATAGCTTGATGGCCTTCATTATTTCTTCCTTGCTTGGTTTTCCACTGTTAACGTGTAGCTCTTATTATTTATATTGTGTATTATTTATTTTTTATTTTAAATAAATATTTTAACGTGTGTTGTATGTTTGTTTCTCTTGAAAGCCTACTGCGCCGAAACGTCGTTCTGGTTTGTGTTGTCCACTTGTTACGTGAAGCTACCGTCCTTTTTCTATTTTTTGTTCTCTTTATTTTTTTTTATTATTTCTCTTAACTCTTCTTCTGCTGGTAGTATATCTGGGTGGTTATTTGGGCCTGATTTGTTCAAGAGTTCTTCAAAGGGTTCTTTCCATCTCTCCATTTGTTCCCTTATATTACTAAGCAAATTTATTTTCTTATCTTTAATAAAGGCATTGCTCTGTTTGTATGTTCTGCTTAATGTATTTGTGCTGTTGTACAGTTATTTGATATTTCATTTATTTGCCGCTTCTGGATTCTTCATATGTCTTCGTCCATATATACTTTACCTGTTTCCAATGGTCTTCTTTATGTATTGTATTTCCTAGTTGTTGGATAATTTGACATTTGTTTGATACTGTGACAGCAAATTTATACTTAATTCGCTGCTCTTTAAGAAACCCTACATTGAAATACTTTCTACCCTTATGTCTTGTATTATAACTTTTCAGCTTAAGTTTAAGTTTGGCTAGCAGAAGATGATGATCTGAAGCTACAACTGTGCTTCTATATACTTTTACATCATGTAATGATGACTTAAACTTATTATTAATACATGCGTGGTCAATTTGATTCTCTTTTCTATGATCTGGTGACACCCATATAGCTTTATGTATTCTTTTCTGCTGAAATAGTGTTCCTCCTAGGATCATTTGATTATTATTGAGCACACAAGTTAACGAACATCTCTCCATTCTCATTCATTTCTCAAAGTCCATGTTTTTCCCTGATCTCTTTGAAGCCTCTGTTGTCTGATCCTTCGTTTGTGTTTAGATCTCCCATTAAGATTATAATATCTTTGACTCGTCTTCCATCCATCTCACATTTCCAACTGTTTATAGAATTCATGTTGAACTAAATCTTCCTTATTATAAGGTGATGCATAGAGTTGGATAATGCGATTTTTAATTTGTTTTCTGTTATTTTAAATGTTGCTCTCATTAGTCTTGGCCCTAATTCTTCCCATTCTATCAGTGTTTTCTGTGCTTCTCTTGGTAACATTATAGCCACCACTTCATTATGTTGTGCTCCAGGTTCCTGTTGTCCTGATGATAAAATCATCTCTCCTGTGTTTTGTTTTATCCTTTCTGCTACTAACCATCTCATTTCATACATCCCTTGAAAATCTAATTTATAGTTTGTCATTTCTGCTGCTACTTGTACAGCTTGTCTTTGTTCATTTAGAGTACGTACATTTCAGGTACACATTCTGGAGAATTTCCTGGTAGATAAAATTTAAGTAGGCGACCCTGACTCCTTGGGACTTTCTGCGTCATACATCTCTTAGACAGAGAGCCTTTATCTTTCCTGAATGGCTGATTTACTTTTTTTTTTCTTTTTCTTTGACTTGACAATGTTTGTGAATTTTTTCCGGCTTATTTGTTTACAGTACATGATGGTCAGTCCAACTCCCGACTCTAACGAACATGCCTGGCAGGGATCAGTACTAACATTCTTTACTCCCCTTTCGGGCCCCGGTAGCGAACAGGCAATGTGCAATCAATATAATATGTTAAAGATGCTGCAAATATAGTATTAAAACATTATTGTTCTTTTCTTTCTTACATTGTTGATATAAGGTGTTGCCGCTGTGATTTGTGGTTAAGAGTTAGGGCTTCACTGACCGATCAAGTTTGACGACCACGGTTCTAGTTTATTAATTTTGTTTATGTTTTAACCCGGCGAAAAAAAAATACGAAGTTTCAATATACGACTGCTTTTCGATTTTATGAAAACGCTAAAGAAAGAAACGTCCATCCTTCTTTGTCGAGAGTGGCTGACTCTGCGTTACGTTTGGCCAAAAGAAACGTTTATTTATTTTCTAATGTCGAGGCTGTCATTTGATCTCTGTGAGAGAAATACAAGGAGTGTGTGAACTCATGTCCGACAAATCTCAAACAATGACTTTCTACACACCCAAGTCAGTATTTATTTATTCTTTGTATATAGTTTGTACAATGATAAAATGTCGAAATGTTTGTGTTCATTTTATATATATATTTTAAAGTAGCAATCAAATGAAACCCCTGCACAATTTTAAGTCAATAAACTAGCATGTTTCTTTCATGTGTGATCGACAAACACGTTTACAGGTTGTCCAGTATAGAGTATATGTGCGTGATTGTGTGTTAGTATGTATGTATGTATGTTTGTATTTATGTGTGTGTATGTATGTATGTATGTATGTATGTATGTATGTATGTGTGTATGTATGTGTATGTGTATGTGTATGTATGTATGTATGTAGTATGTATGTATGTATGCATGTATGTATGTAAGTAAGTAAGTATGTATGTATGTATGTATGTGTGTGTATATGTATGTAGAAACATGTGTGGTATGTATGTTCTGTTTGTCTGTCTATTTCAATAGTTCAATCCTTACAGATTCAGCATTCCGTACGTCCGCCCTTCAGACTGTATGTCTATCTCTTTATTAAAAAGCTGCAACGTCAAATGTTCTGTTTATTTACTTCAGTAGCCCAACCCTCACATGTCAAATTCTCACCGACTCTAGTAGCCCCACCCTCACATGTCCAATATCACCGACTCTAGTAGCCCCACCCTCACATGTCCAATCTCACCGACTCTAGTAGCCCCACCCTCATATGTCCAATCTCACCGACTCTAGTAGCCCCACCCTCACATGTCCAATCTCAACGGCTCTAGTAGCCCCACCCTCAAATGTCCAATCTCACCGACTCTAGTAGCCCCACCCTCACATGTCCAATCTCACCGACTCTAGTAGCCCCACCCTCCCATGTCCAATCTCAACTACTCTAGTAGCCCCACCCTCACATGTCCAATCTCAAACCCTCTAGTAGGCCCACCCTCCCATGTCCATCTCAACGACTCTAGTAGCCCCACCCTCACATGTCCAATCTCAACGACTCTAGTAGCCTCACCCTCCCATGTCCAATCTCAACGACTCTAGTAGCCCCACCCTCACATGTCCAATCTCAACGACTCTAGTAGCCCCACCCTCACATGTCCAATCTCAACGACTCTAGTAGCCTCACCCTCCCATGTCCAATCTCAACGACTCTAGTATCCCCACCCTCACATGTCCAATCTCAACGACTCTAGTAGCCCCACCCTCACATGTCCAATCTCACCAACTCTAGTAGCCCCACACTCACATGTCCAATCTCAACGACTCTAGTAGCCCCACCCTCACATGTCCAATCTCAACGACTCTAGTAGCCCCACCCTCACATGTCCAATATCACCGACTCTAGTAGCCCCACCCTCACATGTCCAATATCACCGACTCTAGTAGCCCCACCCTCACATGTCCAATATCGCCGACTCTAGTAGCCCCACCCTCACATGTCCAATATCACCGACTCTAGAAGCCCCACCCTCACATATCCATTTCTCACCGATTCTAGTAGCCCAACCCTCACATGTCCAATTTTCACCGACTCCAGTGCCACCATCCTCACATGTCCAAGCTCACCGATTCCAGTAGCCCCACTCTCACATGTCCAATCTCACCGACTCTAGTAGCCCCACCCTCACATGTCCAATATCACCGACTCTAGTAGCCCCACCCTCACATGTCCAATATCACCGACTCTAGTAGCTCCACCCTCACATGTCCAATATCACCGACTCTAGTAGCCCCACCCTCACATGTCCAATATCACCGACTCTAGTAGCCCCACCCTCACATGTCCAATATCACCGACTCTAGTAGCCCCACCCTCACATGTCCAATATCACCGACTCTAGTAGCTCCACCCTCACATGTCCAATCTCACCGACTCTAGTAGCCCCACCCTCACAGTTCTTGTCTATTTCATTATCCCCATCATCATAATCATCATTTAGGCTGCCTTTACTTCCACGAACTTTCAGTGACTTGTTTGTTGAAGCTGTTGCTGCTGTAAAGAAACCAATATAAAAAAAAGTAAAGTGCCCCGTCACGTCAAGTGGCTTATAGGGAATATAGTGTTAGTGACCATAATTTTTATACACCTTCAGCACATATGGGGTAAGGTGGTCGGAATTATGCCCGTGTCGCTTTACTTTCCCAGAAAAAATCCGGTACTCACTAAAGGCTGGGTGAACCTGGAAGCCGTCGATCAGGATCGAACCCGATTTCTTGTCCTTTGTAGTCCAGTTAACTAACCACTGAGCTATCGCGGCTCCCCAAAGACACCAATGCCACTAGATAATTTAACTCAGCACCTTTGTTTAACAACGCTTGCACGAACCTAGAACACTAATTTTTCCTTATATTTTCAAATTCTCGGGACGAAGAAAGAATCTCGTCAGGTGACATGATGAAATCTAGAGATTATGGTTTTAGTGCCTTTTTGTCATCATGCAGCCCATGGACTTCAGGTCAATATGGCGGATAGGTGGCAATAACCGATGAGGCTCTGTCTAAAGTGTTTCTTGTTGCAGTTTTCTCATATTTGGAGTCCGGCTTGCTGCCGGAGCTACTGAGTTTAGTGCTCTGTGTACACCGTGAGTTGTGTTGTTCATCCGTATCGTGTTTCGATATTCCGATTGCTTAAGATTGATGATGATATCGTAAGACGAAGGACAGTTCAGCTGCGTTCCCTTTCGATGCCGTTACGCTTTATGTCTTTTAGCGTATACTGTAGCTGCTATGATGGGGACTGCATCTGCCTTTCTTTGTTTGGATCCTTCAACGAGATGAGATGTTAATTCGGATGATTCCACTGGCACGTGGCGGTTGCGCAATTATGGATTTTAATTTGTTTGCAGTGATACTGGGGCCTTGGACTAATTTAGATAATGGGGTGACACAAATGTCGTATTTCTTATATTAATCAATTAAGTGGTAATGAATGAGAAACGACTATTAATTATCAACAAATTACTCGTGACCTAGTTTATTCCTGCCCTTGGACGTAGCTTTCTTTATCTACCAGATGACAGGGCCTTTACCTTGCAACCAAGGGCAGCAATTGCAACAGTTCATGTTTATATTATTGGCCGTTTTGCTGATAGTTTCTTCTGATTTACAACATCTAAACAACACAATATAAATACATTTACAAGCAATTCACTGAATATGATTTTTTATTTCACATTTACAGACTATGAAAGAACAATCACTAACTTCTCACCTTCTCTATCCAAAACTTCGGCAAGAATTAAGAAAAAGCCAAATTTTCTTTACGATTCAAAGCTATTTCCTCTCTAAATTTGAAATCTATAGCAACTGTCTTCTCAAGAAGATTCTCAATCTTTGTTAAAACGCAATCTATTTACCGGTCTGTTTGAAGGTGAGAAAAAATGTAGATAAACAGGTTAGAGAGCCGATAAAGCTTTCAAGATATAAGATACTAGATAGACGAACTTCTAACAGTTTCAGTGATCCAAACCATCTGTCATCTGCGAAATGTGTGCACCAACCATTTTCGTTTAATTATCATTCATCTGCTACAGGTAAAAGTTACTTTTGGTTGCGGAGATTAGTGATGACTTTTTTTTAAAGATAAAATAAAGAGATGAAGTGATCTCATATTTCCCTAAAACCAATATTCGTACGTTCGCTACGTTACCGGCTCACTGTAGTCAACGTTTTAAATTGTATGGGTTATTTGACGACTGCTAATTGGTACAATAATTATTTATTTTTAACTTAGAAAAATACCAGGTAATTTTTCTTCACTTTCAAGAAAGGTAATTATCAGATTTACGAAGTGACAAGCAAAAAAGCAGCTTTAGTCTGATTGAAGGTAGCAAATTATTTCAATTTACACACCACATAACGAAGGAAATTAACTATTTAAAAAAAAACTTGTCTGGAAATATTACTGCCACTGGCCTAGTGTCATGATCTTCTGACAGCTGCAGCCGATTCACCTTAGAGAATCGTCAGATCGCACGTATGGGTTGTCCTACACCACGGGGAATCAATGCATCCCTTTCTCATGTGTAATCTATTACCCCCCCCCCCCTTACCCCTCTCCTCTCTCTCCAATTCCCCCTCCCTTTTCATTTTTCCATTCTCATATTCCTTCCAATTCCCCCTCCTCTCCTCTCCATTCTTCTCTCCAAGACTCCTGTTTTGGCCTTCTACACCGTGACATGATTACCCCAGACGATACTAAGGGTCTATAAGGTCATTTCCTGTGTGTTACGCCAGTCCTCCATAATCCCTCCATAATCCCTCCATTACGCCACGTTTATCCCCTTGTTACCCGAGTCACGTTTGGCTTTGTTTGCTGATGTTTTCACTCCATAGTACACACGTCTCCATCTTCGGCTGGTACCCTATCATTCGTAACCGTTTTTCATACCTCAAACTATCAGCTCTCAATTTTTATCTGACTTTTCGTCTAATCATGTGACTGCCTTCCCCTCCCCTCCCACCCAAGTCTCGCTGTAAATTTTTAAATATGTTTGTTATGTTTATGTTTATGTTGTACATATTATGTACTATTATCTTCCTATATGTAGCACGTCTCCCTTTCGTTTTATCATTTTATCTCACATCCCCCAGTTTTAATTTCTTCTTGGTTTGCCTGTCCCGCTCATTCAAGATGTAGTAGAGTTTATCTTCTGTTGTCCGTTTGTGTTGTTCTAGTTCTCTGAAGAAGGCCGTATGTAGGCCGAAACGTCAGTATTTTGTTGTGTTCCTTGTTTGTAAAGCTGTCACCATACCTTGTATGATACAGTCCACCACTTGCTCCGGCTACCAGCTTCACAGCAGCACTGCAATTATTTACCTCCTCCTTATATTCTTCCTCTTTCCTTCCTCATTTACCTTTCAGCGTCGAGGGGAGATATAATTTGCAGTCTTTTGCTCTTCTGTTCGCTTCTGCTGCTGTTATGTTTCCTAGTGTTTCTAATATGCCATCAATCCATCGTTTTCGTGGTAGACCCTTGGGTATGGTGTTCTCGCAACGCTTATTGGAGGTTCGTTGTGTTGTGTTTTGATCACTCTCCTTGTCACGTGACAAAACCATTTTATCTGTTGTTTCTTTATATATTCTATGGGGGGGGGGGGTATTCCTAGATATTTTTCAGTTCTTCATTTCTCTTTATATTTGTATGTGCATATATGTATACATAAAGTTATTGTGTTAGAATCATCACTACTGTAAACCGAACGAATCCATAAACGCTTCAATATTCCCTCAAAAATCCGATATCAATCCTGGCTGAAGTGCACGTACTCTGTGGCACTGCCTGATCCACAGGTTGGGTAGGTTTTTGATGACAATTTACCCCGGGGGGTGACCAGAATTATGCCCATTCGCCCATTCCATTCGACTTTTAACTGCCATGTGTTTGTTGTTTCTGTTCGCCAGCTTTAGCCTCTGACGACGTCCCCAGGGGCTAGGACCTGACTTTTACGTGTTAGTCCGTTTTTGCCTAGCAGCCGTGTGCACAAGGGTCCCTCACCGGTTTTTTATTTTAACGTACGCAAGTGCACACGGGACCTCTTATTCATTGCCGTTATATGAGACAGCCAGGCTTCGGGCCTCACTATACAGAAACCAGGCAAGGGCAACGCCATTAAAAAAAAAACACGATTAATTTGTCTTAATTTTGAAAAATCACAACCGTCTCTGGTGTGTCTTGAACCCGGATGCTTCCTGTCATGAGGCCGACATGGACGTCGAACTTCTAGACTACACAATATTTGCTCTACCACCCAGCCCCAATTACAATCTGACATTTATCTGGGCAGTAATTTAGACACAAAGGGAGGAACATAAAATGATACCAAAATAAGGATATCAAAAGCAAGAGGAGCTTTCGTTGAACTGGGAAACATATGGAAGTTAGAAATTAGGTTAAATACAAAAATAAATATTTTCAAATGTTAAGTCGGTCCTGTTATATGACTGTGAAACATGGAGAACAACAAAATTGATGATCATGAAGATACAGACTTTCATTAATGGATGTTTACGCAGAATAAAATGATGGAAATGGCAGGATAAAATCACTAACATAGAATTATGGAAATGTACCAGTCAAACACCAGTGGATAAAGAGATACAGTGAAGACGATGGCGCTGGATAGGACACACACTGCGGACGCCAACTGAGAGTATTCCACAACATGTCCTTTTTTTGGAATCCCCAGGGGAAAAGGCAAAGAGGAAGACCAAGGAATTCTTGGAGAAGACAGATAGAAGCAGAGATGAAGATGATGGGGATGACATGGAATGATCTTAAAAGAATGGCAAAAAAACCGAACGACTCGGAAAGTGTTTGTTGAAGACCTATGCTCCATAGGGAGCTAAAAAGGTAGAAGAAAAAGACCCAGCCCCAATATATAAATATGTACATAAATATTTCTTTTTATTATCACGGATATATATGTACACGGCGTCTCACTCGCTATCGAACGTGACATTTCCTTGTCATGTCTACTCAGCGATACTAGGGGACAGACTAAACAATACGGTTCAGCGAATATAGAGAGAAGGCAACCAACACTAAACATTGCAGGGTTGCTGGATTTGTAGAACCGAGAGGCGCCAATATCACAACCTCGCAGCAAACCACAACATGGCGCATCTACTCCCACTTGGCGTACTTTTTAAGGGCGGACGATGAAGCGGAGTATTCGTTGGGTGAACACGAGAAAGAGAGAATTTATATGCATGGATAGACAGACAGACAGACAGACAGATTAGATGGATAAAAGGATAGACGGAGGATCGGACAGACGTATAGACGGACAGATGGACATATAGACGAACAGATGAACATATACACAGATTGATAGATGAACTGACGGACAGACTGATTAGATAGATAGACCGACGGACGGACGGAAGTTCGGACGGACATCCAGACGGTCAGATGGACATACAGACGAACACATCGACATATATGCGGAGAGACAGACGGATAGACAGACAGAGAGACAGACAGACAGATAGACAGATAGATAGATAGATAGATAGATAGATAGATAGATAGATAGATAGATAGATAGATAGATAGATAGATAGATAGATAGATAGATAGATAGATAGATAGATAGATAGATAGATAGATAGATAGATAGATAGATAGATAGATAGATAGATAGATAGATAGATAGATAGATAGATAGATAGATAGATAGATAGATAGATAGATAGATAGATAGATAGATAGATAGATAGATAGATAGATAGATAGATAGATAGATAAATAGATAGGTAGATAGATAGATAGTAGATAGATGAATTTTATTATTATTATTATTATTATATATATATATATATATATATATATATATATATATAGATCTAAAGAAATAATGAGCAAAATAAAAAAAAAAGTGATTAGACAGGTTTCAGCACACAAAAATATTAGTCTTAAATGGACTAATAGTACAGCGTCTGGGATTTAGAGCAATGTTTTTATAACTATTTTTTTCTTCAGGGTAACTAACATTAGAGAAAAGCAACTCAGAGATAGCGAGAAAGATATGAATCTTGATCCATACGAAAACCTGTAAAAAACATCATGGAAGTGCAAGGCATAAACATCAAAGGAAATATAATTAACATTGAGCTAACCAGGAATATAAAATATCATGTTTAATAGTATAAAGATGGTAGGTCGCAGAAAGGCTGAAGCAATAAGGAAATGTTTAAATATAAATGTCACAACTTTACCAGTAGAAAACGATTGAAAACATAACGTTCCCACTTCTATGGAATGGCTGTAACGTTGTGAATGTTTGTCCCGTTTTTCACCTGTAAAGGAAGCGGTAATATACACTGTTGTATTACTCTCTGAGTTTTAGTATAATTGACGTCCTAAGATATGTCGATGGCGTGATGCTATAGGTAGAAGCTAGAGCAGACTAACAGTAATTAAAGAAATAAGCAAAGTGATGGATAATGTGAAACATAAATGAATATTAGATTACGATGGTCAGCATTATTAAAACAATGAAATAATACTCCACAAAAGCAAACAAAATCTGGTTTAGTTGTGAAAGAGAAAACTGCACTTAATTCAAAGTTGAAGTTGTAGGTCATTAGGCTAAGGTTATCAGGCCAGATAGCGTGGGCGGCCAGACACGTGGGTGAGGTCAAAGGAAGGTGTCATCATCATCGTGTGCCTTCTCCGCAACGAAGGTTGGCTACCATGGATCGCAACTCTACTCTGTTTCTTGCTTTGATAGTGCAGGCTGTCATAGATTGACTTGACCATCTTTTGATGTTACTCGTCCATGTTAGTCTTGGTCTGCCTCTGCCTCTTTTACCTTGTATTTTTCCTTCCAATATTACTATTAGTAGGCTGTTGTGTCTTGTAACATAAAAAAGTAAAGTACCCCCGTCACGCCAAGTGGCGTATAGGCAAATATGGTGTTAGTGACCCTATATTTTACAGACCTTCAGCACACGATTTCTGGGGTAATGTGGTCAGTATTACGCCCGTGCTGCTTTACTTTCCCAGAAAAAAAATCCGGTACCCATTTAAGGCTGGGTGAACCCGGAAGCCGTCGGTTGGGATCGAACCCTACCCCTTGTCCGTGGTAGTCCAGTTCACTAAACACTGAGCTATCGCGGCTCCCTGTCTTTTAACATGCCCCAAAAATTTCATTTGTCTTGTCTTAATTGTATTTAGTAGTTCTCTTTTAATTTTCAGTTGTTTTAAAACTTTATCGTATGTTATCTTTTCTTTCCATCCAATTCTGCCTATTCTTCTATAAATCCACATTTCAAAGGCTTCAATTTTCTGTTCTGTTTTCTTGTCTAATGTCATTGTTTCTGCACCATACACAAATATTGAGAAGATGTAACATTTTGCCATTCTTAGTTTCAGCCCTGTTGATATTTGTTTTGTTGTTAGTATATTTTTCATGGCATTAAAATTACTTTTTGTCATACCTATTCTTTTGTTTATTTCAGTTTTGCATTTTCCATCATTGGTTATAGTATGTCCCAGGTAGTTGTAACTCTGGACTGTCTCCAGATGTATTCCATCAACTGTGATATTTAATTGTAGGTCTTGAGAATTTTCTTTGTTTATGATCATAGTTTTAGTCTTGTTGATATTCATTTCTAGTCCATATTTTTTGCTTGTTATGTTTATCACATTAAGCAATTGTTGTAGGTCTTTAGGATTTTCTGCTAGTAGAACAGTATCATCAGCATATCTTAGGTTATTGATTATCTTTCCATTAATGTTTACGCCTGGTATCTCTGAGATGTTTTTATAGATTTGCTAAGTGTATAGATTGAACAAGCTTGGTGATAGCATGCATCCTTGTCTTACTCCTCTTTTTATGTCCATGGGTGTAGAGTTCTCATTGTTATATCTTATTATTGCTGTTTGCTCCCAGTACAAATTACATATTAGTCGTATGTCTGCGTCGTCTAGAAATTTTATCCTTTAGGCAGTCTATAAGTTGGTTATGGTGTATTCTATCGGAAGCTTTGGTGTAGTCTATAAAGCAGGCATATATTGGTTTGTTTACTTCTGTATACTTTTCAATCAATGTTCTCATGCTGAATATGGCTTCTTTTGTCCCACTGTTTTTCCTGAATCCAAATTGTTGCTCGTCTAATTCAGTATTGATTTTATTCTGAATCCTTCCCTGTATAACTTTTAGTAAAATGTTTGTTACCTGGCTCATTAGGCTTATTGTTCTGAAGTCACTGTATTCAACTGCACCATTCTTTTTAGGCAATGCAATGAAAGTTGATGTTTTTAGATCGTTTAGCATATATCCTCTATGGTATATGTCATTGCATATGTCTGTGATCACTTCGACGCCAAACTCTTCTAGAGCCTGTATCATCTCTATTTGTATATTGTCAGGCCCTGCTGCTTTTCCCTTTTTCATTGTTTTTATAGCTTTTTCTACTTCAGATTTCAGGATTTTATAGTTGTATGTACATTTTATGTCTGGCTTTTTGTCCCTTTCGTCATGAAATAATTCTGATATATATATTCTTGCCATCTATCTATTATATCTTTGTTGTCTGTTAGCATTCTTCCCTCTTTGTTTGCAATACATCCGTTTGCTGTGTTCACTTTCTGCGCGGTTTCGCCTTATGTCTTTTGGCGTGTGCTGAGACTGCTACGATGGGAACTACAGTTACCTTTCTTTGTTTGGGAGATGAGTTGGTAATTCGGATGATTCCACTGGCACGGGCGGTTGAGCAATTATGGATTTTAATTCGTTTGCTGTGATGCCGAGGCCTTCCATAACCAATAACCAATACATCCGTTTCCTGTAGCTTTTTTGTCTCTATTCGTCATCCTCTTTATTTCTGTGTGCATCTCTCTTAAGTTTTGTTTACTTTCCATAGTTTCGACTTCTAGACATCTTTGGTTGAGCCAGTCTTCTTTTGCCTTTTTTCATTCTCCGTATTTCATTGTCTATATTCTTGTATAGATATATCCCTGTTAGATAAAATGGTTCGGCCACGTGACAAGGCAGAAAGAACAAAACACAACACAACGAGCCTTCAACAAACGTTGTGAGAACACCAGACCCAAGGGTCGACCACGAAAAAGATGGATCGATGGAATATTAGAAGCACTAGGAAATATAACAGCAGCAGAGGCGAACAGAAGAGCAAAAGACCGCAAATTATATCTCCCCTCGACGCTGAAAGGCAGATGAGGAAGGAAAGAGAATAAGAAGAAGAAGAAGATATCCTTGTATCTGGCAGTGTTTTTCGCTTGTCTTCTTTCTTCCATTTTTTTCTAAGATTTTGTCAGTTATCCATTTTTGTTTTTGTTACTTTCCTTTTTGGGCAAGGTATTGCAGGATTCTTGCATGCCGTTTTTTATGCATTGCCATTTTGTTGTGACTTTTTCCTCCGGATTTTCTCTTCTGTACTGCTCAATCCCCTCTTCTAGTAGCTTCTGATATGTGTTCTTTACTTGTACAGTATAAGTTTCTTGTACATCTTTCTGGTTTAACGCTGTTATATCTATTGGTGTTGCTGAATTAGTTTTTGTTTGCTTCTCTTTAATTTGATTTTCATTTTTATCATTACAGGATTGTGGTCTGAATTAATGTCTGCTCCTGGGTAGGTTTTGGCTTTCTTGACGCTGTTCCTAAATCTGTCTTTTATCATTATGTAATCTATTTGATTTCTCTTCTTGTCTCCAGGGCTTTTCCATGTGAATAATTTCCTTTTCTCTTGCTCAAAGAAGGTGTTGCATATTATCAGTCTGTTTTCTTAAAAAAATTGTATTCATCTTTCTCCTCTGTTATTTCTTTTTCCTAGACCATGATTTCCTATTATGGTCTTATATTTACCTTTTCCTACTTTAGCGTTCATATCACCCATTATAATCAAGATGATGATTTCACTTGCTTCATAGCTGTGTTTAGATCTTCATAGTATGCCTCTATTTGTTCGTCTGTCTAGTCTTGAGTAGGTGCGTATGTCTGTATTATTGCTATGTCGAATGGTTTTGCCTTCATTCTTATTAGTATATTCCTATCAATATATGTCAATTGAGTATTTATATATTTTTGTAGCTCTCGTTTTATTAGAATGCCTACTCCTCTTTGATGTTCTTTTGTGTTACCAGAATATATAAATGTATATTTATCGTCTTGTATGTATCCACTTTCCTTCCATCTTGTTTCTGATATGCCTACGATATCTATGTTTAATCACTCTGCTTCTATCATACGATTTTCTAGTTTTCATTGTTGGTATAAGGTCCTAACATTCCATGTAGCTATTTTTATTTCGTTCCTAAAACAGTAGTTAGAATTTCTCTCATTGGCTTTCTTTGGAATGTTGCGTGATGAGGCTCCAATCTTTTTCACGGTGGTCTGCCATATTCACCTTTCGTGTTCTGAATATGCCTCATGTGTACCACA
Organism: Megaustenia siamemsis; assembly: GCA_032433765.1. Classification (NCBI taxonomy): domain Eukaryota; kingdom Metazoa; phylum Mollusca; class Gastropoda; order Stylommatophora; family Ariophantidae; genus Megaustenia; species Megaustenia siamemsis. The sequence continues at coordinate 94,374,630 of JAVIAB010000051.1, forward strand.
CACTTTGCTGTTTTCGCTTTCTGGGCCGTTGATTATTTCAAATTCTTCCGCCCCATTCACCGTCGCAGACTTTTCACATACGGGTTGAACACACCCGACTACCGCCGCCATTGTTGTCGAACCATGTGCTTGCCTATCGAACCGCGAACACACGACACAAAGGAAGAATAAATCATATTCCACTTAAATATCGGTAAAGTTCACAGTCCATCCTCCAGTCAGAAGTAAAACATTACACCAAACGGGGAATAGCAACACATAATTTCACAACTAGACTGTCGCGTAAATCATTTAAATATCTCAACAAGAGCCGAATCATAAAAACGACAACACGTAGTCGTCATGACACCGGAATGTGTGGGTGTAAAGAATTATACAAATATTTGACAATAAGAGGGTGGAACAGGAATGGTCAGTATATAAAAAGACAAATCGAAACTAAAAAAACAGAATGGCAAGGAAAGACAGATACAGGCAGGCCGCAGCAGACACCAACAGAGAGAGAATATACAGAAGGCAGAGCAAATCAGTTAGAAAGGCTACTACAACTAGTATATACAGATATGAAGTTAATGACCAGCATATATAGTTAGTACACAACATGACTGGGGTATTAATATCTACAATGTGTAATCTGTGATGTGTTTAGTAATTCCATGAGTATTGGAGTTCTACTGTTATCCAGACTGCTCGGTAGTATTGTTATTGAATTTAACCTACACTTGGTATATCGTGCATTTAATCGTTGTATGTGTTAATATAACTTGTGGCACTTAATCGTTGTATGTGTTAATATAACTTGTGACATTTAATCGTTGTATGTGTTAATATAACTTGTGACATTTAATCGTTGTATGTGTTAATATAACTTGTGACATTTAATCGTTGTATGTGTTAATATAACTTGTGACATTTAATCGTTGTATGTGTTAATATAACTTGTGACATTTAATCGTTGTATGTGTTAATATAACTTGTGACTACAGGTCTGTAAAAAGAGTACATCAATAAATAGGAGGAGAAATACAAAAATATAGTGGAAAACGGGACGGTTAAACCTTCACGTAGCAAGTGGACAACACAAACCAGAACGACGTTTCGGCGCAGTAGGCCTTCAACAGAATACACTACACGTACAAATATGTATTGAAAATAAAAAAAATGAAATTAGCTTCACTGCAGCTTCGCTTTTTGATACATTTATGTCCATTTCTTTGCTTTGACCCTTCATAAATCTATATGTTTTATGAAACATCTCGGGTACACACCCTATGGAGCTGAAATTAGGACATTAAATAGGAAAGCAGAAAATAAAAGAGAAGATCATGAAATGTTAATTTATAGTAGAATTGGACGAACAGAAAAGAAAACAAATAATGAAGTTTTGAACAAGTTGAAAATAAAGAAACAACTATTTAATACAGATGGAACAAGTGAAATGAAGAAAGAACTATTTAATACAGATGGAACAAGTGAAATGAAGCTGTTTCGACACGAATGGAGCCCAATAGTGAAAGCTATTTTGGAAGGGAGAATGCAAGGTAAACAAGGTAGAGGCAGATACATAATAATATTGACTGACAACATCAAGCGAGGAACGAGGAAGGAACCCATGACACAGTGTATTATGAAATCAAGAGACGTGAAATGACACCACATTGGATGCAACGTGCGATGTAGAGACGATACTACATTTTATGTGTGTATATATATATATATATATATAGAAAAATTGAGTTAGTTTTGGGTTATCATCAATTACACTCGGCCTTCGAACATGTCCATAAGTGCTCAGATCTCGTTGTTGGATGTATCCATCTCTACTCCCGTTTCTTTCAAGGAGAAACGTGGACTCATGGTTCTAAAAGTCATGTACCCATTTCTACTCCCATTTCTTTCAAGGAGAAACGTGGACTCATGGTTCTAAAAGTCATGTACCAATTTCTACTCCCATTTCTTTCAAGGAGAAACGTGGACTCATGGTTCTAAAAGTCATGTACCCATCCCGAGTCTTGAAAGGCATTAGTGACGTTCGCATGTTCCTTTGGTTGACAGTCTTCAACAACAGCACACCTAGAGACACTTAGCCAACCTGCCAGCTCGTTCATGTACTCTCACAAAGAGCCAAATATTTATGGATCAATAATTATATTTAGCGGTGCACTGGAAAGACTGGATTTAGAAGAAAAAAAATAAAATGGCAGGATTTATACGCATACATAGAATCAAAGTAACTGGTAATATTGATTTAAGCGAAAATAATTTTTTTGCCATATTTCCTGACCTGACCTGACTAACAAAAATAAAGATTGTTTTAGTTTCATGATTCACTACATACTTATTATGGTTGTCTATAATTTATGTTTGTAACATGAATTCTCAGTTCATTATCCAAGTATTCTACAGTTTTCAATGTTAAGAACTGTACATTTGCCATTCCGTTTTCCTTGTTTGTCACAGAAACAATATCGGGTTCGTGTTTTTTATTATCTATACTTAATTGGATGAGGTTTTGTTGTAACATTGTTTTTAGATGTCCCATCACCAGAGCTGGAAGTTATCAGCGACCCACAGCTGATGGCTTGCGTTATGATCGGTGAACCAGAACCATCCAGACCCTGCTCCACCTCTCCGTGGTTCCTCTAGTAACAGACTAACCTGTCTAGTCTGGCCAAGCGAGTAGGGATCGAAGAGGGAAAACAACCCGGTACTCAAAAATGTCATGCTGAAGTCGGAGGTGTTGGGCCGAAAGGCGCAAATATCACAGTTATACTGTAAACCACAACTCAACGCAGATACGCCTACTTAACGTCCTTTTAAGGGCGGATGATGACGAGGTACGCTCCTTATGTCATCGGGCGAACGCAAGCAAGATTATTGGATGGATGCGGTTGAAGTTCACATGTTAGATACTGAGACTAAGTAATTGTTAGCGAATAAATAATAAATAGAATGATGCATTTTTGGAAGAGAAGCGCTGATGATAGATTAGAGTACATTCATTACAGGTTGATCTGAAGACAGGACCGCGCGTACACATTGTCCACGTTAACGGTATCTTCTGTTTATTGACTAGAATTTATCGTATTAAAATTTACTGTATTGTTTTATTTTATTTTCAACATTTCTTTAGATAAAGTAATGGTAAAGTACGAGACTTGAACCGGCGTCTTAGCACGCGAGTTTACATCCGTATGTGCTCGGCCGCCTATCCAGAAATGTTCGGAGATTTCTGGATAGTGTCGCTTCAAGCATCGAAACTCACGAGGCGACATTCCTCACCTTCCAAGGGTAATACCCCGGTACCCTTTTCTGCCAACGGCTGGGTGGACCGTGGGGGTATTTTTGTTGTCCAACCACGAGTACAATTCACATTGCTCCCAGCGGGAATCGAACACGGGTTGTCCGAACGTCGGTAGTCAAGTCGGGTGGTTTTCCCAACTCGGCTACCGAGGCCCCCGAACATTTCTTTAATTGTGCACTAATGTGTAACGGTGCACTCGCTTTTGTAAAGGCAGATTTCATGCACTAAAATGTAGCACATTCTAGTATGTAATAATTAAGCAATAACACAATCATTCATAGATGTCAACAATCGTCACAGATCTAACATGGGAAATGGAAATGCCATTTGTAGTGTGATAGACAATACCATGTTTTAACTCAGCTTTAAATGTAATGTTTTTATATACAATAAATGTATTGTGTGTAAATACATGCGCAAGAATTGTTACCAAACTTGCATATGGCTTTGCTTATATATTTATTGACGGCAGACAAAACTGCACATAAAAAAGCCATGCTTTGACACGAGTCCATTAACGTCCGACCTCTAGTGAGATCAGACAAGACGTAAGTACCAGTTCTTCAATTGCTCAAGTTTAAAGAAAGTGAATAGCCTTTATTTCAAGAGGCAATAAATGTGTAAATCAAACTGGTTACATTATAAATATGGAGGTAAAAAAATGAAGCTAAAGGTTTCTCTTCATGGCTAACTGCCGTAACAAGACTATCTGGCAAGAAAGAAAACGTATTGATATTAACGTTAAAGAAACATTGAGAACAGAACACACCGAACAGAATATGTTTTTTTTTATTTTAAAAAATATATAAATCTCGCCATGCCTTGTGACAAATAGTAGATAATGGTGTTATAGCTCGTTTCAAATCACGTGCTCAACTTCAAAACGATATTACTCAGTAACCGTTTGTTAAAAACTGTTGAACTTTTCCAAATGTTATTAGAATGCAAAAGACCCTTCAAATGTATATTTAACAAATATCTTGCAGCTGCAGTTTTCTTAAAGCGGCGAATTTCTTTGATGTTTGTCAAAATTGTAAATTGTGAACCCCTAAATAATAGAAATTACCATAGTTGCTGGTCTATGATTAATTTTCACTAGGTAAAGGCGTGGCCGTAATGGGGAAATAACCTAATAAGACAAAACACCAGGAGAATTATTGTCTTCTCAGTTCGAGGACGGACGATAATATCAAGGTATACCTGTTTGTCCAATTTTCATAGTTGTGTGGTCCTGATAAGGACCGTTTGTTGAACTAATTTAAGGTAATATAGGGGCCAACATTGTGGGGGCTATATACTTTCATTCTGAATCAGACGAGTCTAAAAGATTAATAACTGTTTGGGGTTGAACATTCCACAAACCATGATTTTTCCAATATTCCTCTTCCTGTTTTAAGACGTGGTCTTCACATTTAGCCCAATAATCGTTGTCTACTATTTAATAAAGCGAGATTAGCAAGAGTCTTTACATCGCATATTTTGAATGTTGTATTTTCATCTGCCACTTGTCCTTTTAATTTTGCCCAGATTAGTTCTATTGGATTTAAATGAGCATGGTAATGTGGCAGCCTCAAACTTATATGACCGTGCTCTTGGATAATCTTATCTATTTGAAAAATCTTTGTCCTTTGTTTTTGCTTTACTAGAGATAGTAATTCAGGTTTTAAGTACATGTTATTAAATTGTATGTGCTCCTTTGTGAGCCATATCTTAATAGCATCTTTTGTACTGGATGACGTCGGGACTTTATCTTCAAGTGCAACAATGTTATGGTACGCTGCATTGTCCATTATTAGGCAAGATGGTCGATCTAGTGATGGGAGAACAGAATTTTCAATCCAATGTCTAAATATGTGACCATTCATCTCAGAGTGATAATCCCGATTGTCTATGGATTTTGAAAGAAAAATGAGCTCTGCATTCTGTATTAGTCCATGTTGTCGACTACCTGCATGAGCAATTATCAAGCGCTGTCCTTTGCTGCTAGGTATTAATCTCTTAATCTTTCCATCTGATGACTGCCATTCCCTTTGGTTAGTGTGGTGAGCATTGATCCATGTTTCATCCAAGTACACAATATCATAACCTTGCTATATCATAACAATATCATATCTTCTGGCTTGTATGGAATTGGATAGAGCACAATTTCCACATTACTCGCCCAGGTAAAACTGAAATACAAAGACGTTTGCAAGGCATCCCTGAGTGAGTTTTCCATTAGGACTACAAACGGATAAAGCATGTAAATGATACATTCAAAGCGGCATAATAACATGATATATAAAAAGCGACATGATAACATGATACATAAAAAGGGACATGATAACATAATACATAATAAGGGACTTGATAACATGATACATAAAAAGGGTCATGATAACATGATACATAAAATGGGACATGATAACATGATATATAAGAAGAGACATGATACATAAATAGGGACATGATAACATCTGAAAATGAGATTCGTTAGAAGTAAAAAACATAAAGTGCTGGAGAAAAGAGACCGAACGACTGTACACAAAATCGCTTTGTTTGTTCCTGCAGCAGACCCCACCATTCCTGTAATAGCATGGTCAGCCATGAGAGACGATATTTGACAAGACAGATCCGAGCTGGTTTTGACTTTAAAAAAAAGTAAAGTACCCCCGTCACGCCAATTGGCGTATAGGGAATATGGTGTTAGTGACCATAAATTTTACAGACCCTCGGCACATGATTTTTGGGGTAATGTGGTCGGTATTACGCCCATGCCGCTTTACTTTCCCAGAAAAAAATCCGGTACCCATTAAAGGCTGGGTGAACCGGAAGCTGTCGGTTGGGATCGAACCGTACCCCTTGTCCTTTGTAGTCCAGTTCACTAACCACTGAGTTGTTGCGGCTCCCGCATTGACTGAAGGTAAGTAGACAATTACGTCATTGTATTGTCGTCTTGCAAGCTTCTGTTATTACATTATTAGTCTGTTATATTATCTGCTACGATAATAACATCTATTAAGATATATCTAATATTATCTATTAAGATTTTGCTATTGAAGTAATTACAGACACATGCAACGACATATACCATGCAGGATACATAATAAATGAACTAAAAACATCAATTTTCATTGCATTGCCTAAAAAGAATGGTGCAGTTGAATGAAGTTACTTTAAAACAATAAGCCTAATGAGCCATGTTATAAAATTCTTGCTAAAAGTTAAACAAGGAAGGATTCAGAATAAAATAAATACTGAATTAGATGAGCAGTAATTTGGACTTAGGAAATATATTGGGACAAAAGATCCCATATTCTATATTAGAACACTAATCAGAAAAAAACACAGAAGTAAACAAGCCAAATATATGCCTGCTTCATAGACTACACCAAAGATTTTGATAGAATACACCACAAACAACTTATAGAATGCCTAAAAGAGATACATCTAGATAACATGGACATACGACTAATATGTAAATTATACTCGGGAGCAAACAGCAATAATAAAATATAACAAAGAGAACTCTACACCCGTTGATATAAAAAGAGGAGTTAGACAGGAATGCATCCTATCATCATGCTTGTTCAATCTATAAAACTATCTTTACGACACATAGATCAATTGCTGGTGTATGTCGGGGGGCAACGATAAAACCAGAGGAATAAAGGCCGCTTGGTCAAGCAGTCGCCACGACGTGTGCGACTCAGGATTTTTATTTCACCCCTGCTAGAAAAAATCCTTTCTGTCTACCACGGGCTTCGAACACCGAGCGTCAGCTTTTCAGGTAGCGGAACATAGGATTTAGCCGCACGGCCACGCGCACCTCTCATGTTCAATCTATACACCGAGCAAATCTTTAAAAAAAAACATCACAGAGATGACAAGCCTAAACATTAATGAAAAGATAATCAATAACCTAAGATATGCTGATGATACACTACTACTAGCAGAAAATCCTAAATATCTACAACGATTACTGAATGAAATAAACATGACAAGCAAAAAATATGGACTAGATATGAATATCAAAAAGACTAAAACTATGATCATAAACAACGAAAATACTCTAAACCCACAAGTGGATATAAAAATTGAAGGAATAAACCTGGACATAGTTCAGAATACAATTATCTTAGCCATACTATAACCAGTGATGGAAAATGTACAGCTGAAATAAACAAAAGAATAGGAATGGCAAAAAGTAATTGTAATGTCATGACAAAAATACTAACATCAAAACAAATAACACCAGGGCTAAAACTAAAAATAGCAAAATGTTATATCTTCTCAACATTCCTCTATGGTGCAGAAACATCGACATTAGACAAGAAAATGGAACAGAAAATTTAAGCTTTTGAAATGTAGATGTATAGAAGAATAGATAGACTTAGATGGAAAGAAAAGAAAAGAAACGATGAAGTCTTAAAACAACTAAAAATGAAAAAAAAAACAACTACTAAATACAATCTAAACAAGACAAATTCCATTTTTGGGACATGTTAAAAGACACAACAGCCTACTAAAAGTAATCCTGGAGGGGAAAATACAAGGTAAAAGAGGCAGAGGCAGACCAAGATTAACATGGACGAGTCAGCCTATGACAACCTGCACCATCAAAGCAAGAGACAGAGCAAAATGGCGCAACATGGTAGCCAATCATCGTTGCGGAGATGGCATTCGATTATGATGATGATGATGATTATCTGCACGTTACGTGGAGCTGACGAAGGTCTGTGACTGAAAGGATAGTTATTCTGTGCTGTCTTCCTTTTAGTGAAACTTCTACAAACAATGGTATGCGTATCTGTCCACGTTTTATCCAGACTGACATCGACCTCGCATGATACTATATGTCTGTTAAATAATGTGACAGCTAGAACAATTGACCGAATAAAAGATAGAGGGAAAAAGAGAATAAAAGGTACCATACTTTAAGAGAATAACTTGCTAGAAAGTCACTAAATTGTTTCTAAACAAATATAGAGACAGAATATTGTGGAGGAACATGGTTGTCTACGCCGGCTGGCACTTTACTTGCTAATGATCACGCTGTGTTTATAAACATGACGGCCTCATCTGTAAAGAATAAAGGCGAATCGTGAAGGCAGATGCAGTATCTGGTAAACTAACACACTCGAACATGGCATAATGTCAACATGGCATAACGTCAACATGGCATAACGTCAGCTTGGCATAACGTCAACATGGCATAACGTCAACATGGCATAACGTCAGCATGGCGTAACGTCAACATGGCATAACGTCAGCATGGCATACCATCAACATGACATAACGTCAACATGACATAACGTCAACATGGCATAACGTCAACATGTCATAACGTCAACATGGCATAACGTCAACATGACATAACGTCAACATGACATAACGCCAACATGGCATAACGTCAACATGGCATAACGTCAACATGGCATAACGTCAACATGGCATAACGTCAACATGGCATAACGCCAACATGGCATAACGTCAACATGGCATAACGCCAACATGGCATAACGTCAACATGGCATAACGTCAGCATGGCATAACGTCGACATGGCATAACGTCAACATGTCATAACGTCAACATGCCATAACGTCAACATGGCATAACGTCAACATGACATACCTGAAAGATTTCTCCATTTGTCAAGAAACTATGTGGAAAGAACAGAAGATCGCAGCACTAGGAGAATAAATCTCAAATAAGGAACAATGTTCGGAAATGAAACATATTCAAAGTTAAAATACATACATATAACGCACTAGTAAAGAGATGCCATCGAGCGACATGTATATTTTGTCATGTTTATCTTGTGGACTGACCTGCTATTTCTATATTTGTAGATACAGCCATGATGAAAGTCGCTCAGGAAAAAAAAATAAAAAAACTTGTGTCTAGAAGATACAATCAAGAATCGACAGTCAATTAATTCCAAAAGTTTACAATTTCCTGAGAGCTATATATAACCATCATGGTAGAAAGTTTCCTTTTGAGAATAAAGAGCCCTGATAGTGGCATACAGCCTGTTCTTATCAATTTTCAGCTGCATGCTTTGATGTGATTAACTTCAATACAATAATGTGCTGGTATTCATGCTGTTGTACTCAATTTATGAAAAGAAGGAACGAGTCAGTGAAGGCGTGGTGTTGTGATAGATAATCATCATCATCATCATTGAGTGCTGTCTCCGCATCGAAGGTTGGCTACCATGGAGCGCCATTCCACTCTGTCTCTTGCTTTGATGGTGCAGATTGTCATAGGCTGACTTGTCCATCTTTTGATGTTACTCGTCCATGTTAGTCTTGGTCTGCCTCTGCCTCAGCCTCTTTTACCTTGTATTTTTCCTTCCAATATTACTTTTATTAGGCTGTTTTAGCTTTTAACATGCCACAAAAATTTCATTTGTCTTGTTTGAATTGTGGTTAGTAGTTCTTTTTTTCATTTTCAGTTGTTTTAAAACTTCATCGTTTGTTTTCTTTTCTTTCTCTCCAATTCTTCCTATTCTCCTATAAATCCACATTTCAAAAGCTTCAATTTTCTGTTCTATTTTCTTGTCTAATGTCCATGTTTTTGCACCATACTGAATATTGAGAAGGCGTTAACATTTTGCTATTCTTAGTTTTAGCCCTGGTGTCATTTGTTTTGATGTTAGTATATTTTTCATGGCAGTAAAATTGCTTTTTGCCACACCTTTTATTTTGTTTATTTCAGTTGTACATTTTCCATCACTGGTTATAGTGTGTCCCAGGTAGTTGTAGTTCTGAAATGTCTCAAGATTTATTCCTTCAACTTTGCTATTTAATTGTATCTCTTGAGAATTTTCTTTGTATGATCATAGTTTTAGTCTTTTTGATATTCATATTTAATCCATATTTTTTGCTTGTCGTATTTATTTCATTAAGTAATTGTTGTAGATCTTTAGGATTTTCTGCTAGTAGTACAGTTTAACCAGCATATCTAACCAATCTTTCATTTTCAAGAGGACGTGAACTTCAGGTATACTGTGGATAGGCGGCGGGAACAATTGAAAGCTATGCATGAAAAGTGTTCCTTGTTGCAGTTTCCTCATATTCCAAGTCCGGCTTGTTGCAGGAGCTACTGAGTTAAGTGCTCTGTGCACACCGTGAGCTGTGTGTCTCATCAGTTTTGATCATGTTTCGATATTCCAATTGTTTACGATAAATGATGATATCATACGACAGGGAACAGTTGGCTGTGTTCACTTTCTGAGCGGTTTCGACTTATGTCTTTTGGGATGTGCTGAGACTGCTATGATGGGGACTACAGTTGCCTTTCTTTGTTTGGGAGATGAGATTCGGATAATTACGCTGGCAAGGGCGGTTGAGCAATTATGGATTTTAATTCGTTTGCAGTGATACCGGGGTCTTCCATAACCAAATAACCAGCATATCGATGGATATATATAAAGCATATATATGGATCATATATAAAGTGATCATCATCTTCAAGTACCGGATCTACTGGCGTAGGTGATAATGTCTCTACACAACTTTCGATCTCGGCAGCTATTTATCATTTCTGTTGTTGACCTTCTGCCAAGCCATTCTCTTAAGCTGTCTGTTATTTTTTCTCTTTGCTTCCCTCTATCTCTTCGTCCCTCAATTTTTTCCAGTTTTTACAATATATTCCAGTTGTTCTCTTCTCATTACATGTCCAAAAAATGATTATTGTTTCTTCCTAATATTGGAAATTAGCTCTCTCTTTGCTTTGACCTCTCTCAGAACATCTTCATTACTCTTCTTAGCTGTCCATGGTACTCTCAGCATTCTTCTGTAAAACCACATTTCTACAGACTCCAGTGATTTTCTTGTCTGTTGTCCTATTGTCCACGATTCGCATCCATATGTTAAGACTGGCTCCACGTAACATTTAAGAACTCTTTTTCTTGTTTCTATTGTCAAAAATGGATTGCATAGTATCCTCCTAATTTTTTGGAAAGCTGCTTTTGCCTGTGCCATTCTGCATCTCACCTCTTTTGTACATCTTCCGTCTGAGGTTAACAAAGTTCCCAAATATTTAAATTCATTTACCTGTTTTAATATTGTTCCACTTGTCTTTATTTTGCACTGAGGTGATGTCGTTTTCTTTGTTGTTACCATTACCTCTGTCTTTTTGCTATTAAGGCTGAGTCCTTTATTTTTGCTTTCTTTCACTATAATGTCCAACATTTCTTGTAACTCATTTTCACTATTAGCGATTAAGACTGTATCATCAGCATACCTTAGATTATTTATATTATTACCTCCAATTGTTATTTCAGGCATGCCCCTTATGGATCTTAAAATAATCTCACTATAAATATTAAACAAATATGGTGACGGCACACAACCTTGTGTAACACCGTGTTTTATTTGTTGAAACGTTCCCAATTGGTTTCCAGTTCTTATGGCCGCTGTTTGTTGCCAGAACATGTTCTTTATTATTCTTAGATCTTTGCTGTCTACGTTTATACTTTCTAAAATTTTGATTATTTCTTGGTGCTTTACTTTGTCAAATGCCTTGGTGTAATCTATGAAACATAGGTATAGATCTGTTTTCACCTCTATGCCTCATATATAAAGTGATAGATAATATAAATAACAAATGTATTGACAAAATGAAAACCACGATAAGTGTTAAATATTAACTTCCTGACAGCGGGGAAGAGCACTAGCCCCCTCACTTTCCCAATGTTCACGACGTGACGTTCTAATACATGAATAACTTTGTGGCATGCTTGACAAAATGTTCATTTGGGTTGTTAATGAAATGGCCACTTGTGATTGGATAATAAACGTTACTGTTATGATAAAGAGAGTGGTTTAAGTTGATTTCGTAATAAATCTGTCAATCAATAGCCAAGCCACTCCCACCCTTCAACATCTAAGTCGAAATATCCTTTTCCATGTTCAGTGGAAATCGTTTGCCCATATTTAAACAGAAAATGCTAAAACCAAGGGAGTTAATTTTGTTACACGATACGACAAGTATTTTATAGACGATACCCAACAAATACACGTCACATATTCTTCCTCTTCCTCTACCTTTTTAGCTCCCAGTGGAGCATAGGTCTTCAACAAACACTTTCCAAGTCGTTCTGTTTTTTACCATTCTTTTAAGAAGATCATTCTATGTCTTCCGCATCATCTTCATCTCTGCTTCTATCTGTCTTCTCCAAGAATTCCTTGGTCTTCATCTTTGTCTTTTCCCCTGAGGATTCCAAGAAAAGGGCCTGTTGTGTTACTCTCAGTTGGTTTCCGTAATGTGTGTCCTATCCAGCGCCATCGTCTTCACTGTATCTCTTTATCCACTGGTATTTGACTGATACTTTTCCATAATTCTATGTTAGTGATTTTGTCCTGCCATTTCCATCCTTTTATTCTGCGTAAGCATCCATTAATAAAAGTCTGTATCTTCGTGATTGTCAATTTTGTTGTTCTCCATGTTTCACAGCCATATAATAGGACCGACATAACATTTGAGTTGAAAATTTTTGTGTTGTATTTAACCTGATTTCTTTGGATTTGCATATGTTTCCCAGTGTAATGAAAGCTCCTCTTGCTTTTGATATCCTTATTTTGGTATCATTTTCTGTTCCTCCCTCTTTATCTATATTACTGCTCAGATATATGTAAGATTGTACATCTAATAGAGGTAATTCTCCTAGTTTTATTTGGTTATTGCCAACTGTATTAATTCTCATAATGTTAGTCTTATCTCTATTAATCTTCAGTCCTAGCAGTTGTGATCTCTCATCAAGTATGCTCATTTTATCCTGCATCTGTTGATGTCTGTGTGATAGGAGAGCTATGTCATCAGCAAAGTCTAAATCATCAAGTTGTTTGGCCAGTGACCACTGGATCCCATTTCTCTTGTTTTGAGTTATTTTCATAATCCAATCTATGGCCAGTAGAAAGAGAAATGGAGACAGAAGGCTTCCCTGCCTTACTCCTGTTCTTATTTCAAATGCTTCTGTAATCTGTTCCTTCATACATTGTTTTTATCAGGTTAATAAACTTTATGGGGATTCCGTAATGACTCAGCAACTTCCAAAGCATTCTTCTGTCTAAACTATCAGATGCCTTTTCGCAATCTTTTAATCCAATGTAAAGTGGGGATTTTAGTTCTAAACTTTGATCAACTATTATACGTACAGTAGGTATTTGATCAGCACATGATCTGTTCTTCCTAAAACCTGCTTGTTCATCTCTCAAATGTTTCTCTATGGCCTCTTTTAGTCTCTCCAGAATGATTCTGTTTAATATTTTTCCTGGCACTGATAGTAGCATAATTCCCCTATAATTTGTGCACTCCTGTAAACTTCCTTTCTTTGGTAGTTTGACACGTCACATATTGGGAATTGTTTTATCTCTCGTATCGTTGTCACTTGAAGTCTCATTTATAGCCATAATTTGTACACTAGACATTAGTCCAGCAGTTTGTGTGCTGAGTATATATCGCATGCTATACATTATGTAGTCTGATTTGACATGTACACTGCGGAGCGGCATTCACTTGAAGTCTCTTTAGATCGGCGCCCAATCTACATTGTTCTGTTCCGAGTAAGAAATTGCAGGGAATAAGCAAGTATGTTCTGTTCTGAGTAAGAAATTGCAGGGAATAAGGAAGTATGTTCTGTTCTGAGTAAGTAATTGCAGGGAATAAACATGTATGTTCTGTTCCGAGTAAGTAATTGCAGGGAATAAGCAAGTATGTTCTGTTCTGAGTAAGAAATTGCAGGGAATAAGGAAGTATGTTCTGTTCTTCTGAGTACGAAATTGCAAGGGAATAGGCAAATAAATTGCGGTGCTGCGGTAAAGCTGGGGTTGAGCAGGGATAGACACGGTGTATTGTGACAGCTTTAGAAACTGCAAACTGTTGTGCTCTATTCAGATTTTGCAGCAAAAGGTCCAAGTCTCATTAGCGCGTCCCTAAATCTCTATCGTATGGCATAGACAAGCGACTGACCTGTGGACAGGAAACAAAATCTTTCAGAGATTCCATCAAGAAGTCTATAAGAAAACTGGAAGTTTCCAGGGAAACACTGGCGCTATGTGATGAAGTTACGTTACTGTAGACGCTCGTGTCGCAGACTAACGCCTAGCTGATGATGTTCAAGGAAAACACGCTGCCAGAAAGAAAACAGGTATTAACACCTATGTGACCAACTTTAATCATAAGTGTATAAGACAGGGGTGCCTATGCCCAATTGTAGACGTGATAGTCAGATCCGTAGACACAAAAAAGGTGCAACTACAAAGGCTAAACCACATTTCTTTGATTTAATCTTATACTAGCTTTTTGAATATAACCACTGCGACATTTATTGATCAATTACTAAGTCCACAACATCGGCTCATTATTACATTTATATCATTATTATATTTATATATACATATTATATGGAAGTGTCATCGTTTTGTGTCCTTGGAATGAGAAGAGAACAATAGAATATTTTGTGACAACTGGAAAATTGAGGGTAATAAGAGATACAAGAAAAAAGAAAGAAAATATCCAAGTCAGTTCAAGAGAATGGTAGGACGTCAACAACATAACATATAAGCAGCTGTAGAGATACAGAGTTATAGAGAGACATGATCACTTATGTCATCAGGCATGCCACTTGATGCTGATGGAAGTGGCTTCACTCTGTGACGTCACATGAAATGTGAGTACTATTAAAGCTCAACTATCGTACATCAACTTTCATTGCATTGTCTAAAAATAACAGGGCAGTTGAATACATTGACGTTAGAACAATATGCATAATGAGCCATGTAACAAACATCTTGCTAAAAGTTATACAAGGAAGGATTCGGAATAAAATCAATATAGAAATAGCAGAACAACAGTTTGGATTTAAGAAAAACAGTGCGACAAAAGAAGTCATATTCTGCATGAGAACATTACTCAAAAAGTATACAGAAGTAAACAAACTAATATATATGCTTGCTCCATTGACTACACCAAAGCTTTTGATAGAACACACCATTACAACTTATATATATGTCTAACAGATGTACGTCTAGATGACACGGACATATGACTAATATATAATTTATACTGGGAGCAATCAGTGATAATAAAATATAACAAAGAGAACTCTGCATCTATTTATATAAAAAAGAGGAGTAAGACAGGGATGCATCCTATCACCTAGCATGTTCAATCTATACACTGACCAAATGTATAAAAACATCATAGAGATGCCAGGCCTAAATATTAATGGAAAGATAATCAATAACCTAAGATACGCATATGACGTGTTCGATTCCCGCTAGAAGCAGTGTGAATTGTATTCGTGGTTAAAAAAAATACCTCCGCGGTTGACCCAGTCGCTAGCAGAAATGGTTACCAGGGTAGTACTCTGGGAAGTTCAGGATTGCCACACCGCATCGTGAGACTCGATGCTTGAAGCGACACTGTCCAGAAGTCTCAGAACACTTTTGGATAGGCGGCCGAGCACATATGGGTGAAAGCTCGAATGCTAAGACGCCAATTCAAGTCTTGTACTTTATCATTACCTTCATGCTGATGAGGTAACCGCGATAGCTCAGTGGTTAGTGAACTGGACTACAAAGGACAAGAGGCAGAATTTTATCCCAATCGACGGCTTCCAGGTTCGCCCAACCTTTAATGGGTACCGGATTTTTTTTCTGGGAAAGTAAAGCGGCACTGGCGTAATACCGACCACATTACCCCAAAAATCATGTGCCGAAGGTCTGTAACATTTATTGTCACAAACACCATATTCCCTATACGCCACTTGGCGTGACGGGGGCACTTTAGTTTTTTTTTATGCTGATGACATTGTATTACTAGCAAAAGATCCTAAAGATCTAAAAAACAAGGACAGAAAACGAAACAAACTATTAAGTCTTAAAACAACTAAACATGAGAAGAGGACTAAACGATAATTGAAAGAAGATAGATGAGATTTTTGGAGCATGTTAAAAGACACAACAGCCTACTAAAAGTAATATTGGAGGGGATAATACGAGGTAAAAGAGGCAGAGGCAGACCAAGATTAATTTGGACGAGTAACTTCAAAAGTTGCACATGTCAGCCTATGATAACCTACATCATCAAAGTTAGAGACAGAGTGGAATGGCGCTCCATGGTATCCAACCTTCGATGCGAGACGGCACTCAATGAAATGAATGAACTATCGTTGATATCTGTGATGTTTCAGTACCTATTTACGAGAACTCGCATCCTGGTTGTCGACAAATGTGTCACTTTCTGGTAGGAAATGTTTTACTCTTGGCCAGAATGGTTGCAGAAATGTAACAAATAACTTCTCCTAAACATCGAGAGTTGTAACTCATTTCTCTCGAGCCGTAGACGGCACAAAGCACATGAATTATAACTCTCCATGTGTGATGAATTATAACTCTCCATGTGTGATGAATTATAACTCTCCATATGTGATGAATTATAACTCTCCATATGTGATGAATTATAACTCTCCATGTGTGATGAATTATAACTCTCCATATGTGATGAATTATAACTCTCCATATGTGATGAATTATAACTCTCCATGTGTGATGAATTATAACTCGATTTGTGATGAATTATAACTCTCCATTTGTGCTGAATTATAACTCTCCATATGTGATGAATTATAACTCTCCATATATGAGGAATTATAACTCTCCATGTGTGATGAATTATAACTCTCCATGTGTGATGAATTATAACTCTCGATTTGTGATGAATTATAACTCTCCATTTGTGCTGAATTATAACTCTCCATATGTGATGAATTATAACTCTCTATGTGTGATGAATTATAACTCTCCATTTGTGATGAATTATAACTCTCCATATATGATGAATTATAACGCTCCATATGTGATGAATAATGAAATATACATCTTAAGAACATTGATAGAAAGATCTATAGAGGCAAAGAAAGACCTATACATGTGCTTTATAGACTACACGAAAGCATTTGACAAAGTAAATCATGTGGAAATAATCAATATGCTGGAGAAATTAAACATTGATGGCAAGGATCTGCGAATCATAATAAAACATGTACTGGCAACAAACAGCAGCTATACGAATTAACAACCAAACAGGACAACTCCAATATATAAAACAAGGAGTCAGACAAGGCTGTGTTCTGTCACCGGATTTGTTTTCACTTTACAGCGAATATATTATGAGATCAATAGTAGACAAAAAAGGAATTGAAGTCAACGGTCACAACATAAATAATTTGCGATATGCGGATGACACAGTCTTAATAGCAGAGACAGAGAATGAACTACAAGAAATGATAGACATAATAGTAAAAGAAAGCAACAAGAAAGGTCTCAGTCTGAATAATAAGAAAACAGAAGTAATGGTTATATCGAAGAAACAATCACCACCATCATGCAGCATAAAAATAAACGAGACAAATCTGAAACAAGTGCAACGTTTCAAATACTTGGGCACAATAATAACATCAGATGGGAGATGCACCACAGAAATAAAAAGCAGAATAGCTCAGGCCAAAATAGCATTTCAGAAAATGAAAAATATTTTATGAAACAAATCTATGTCAATAGAAATGAGAAAGAGAGTTCATCTGTGCTATATAGAACCAATTCTGACCTATGGAAGCGAATCATGGACAGTAGACAAACAAATGAAAAGACGATTAGAGGCCACAGAGATGAGATTTCTCAGAAGAAGGTTGAAAGTTCCCCTGACAGCTAAAAAGACCAGTGAGGAAGTTCTCAAAGAGGCCAACACAAAAAGGGGGCTCTTAAAAAAAATAAAAGGTGCAATCAATATTTTTCGGGCACATCATGATAAGAGGAAAGTTGGAATACATGGTTACAACTGGCAAAATAAAAGGAAAGAGAGATTGCGGGCGACAAAGAGAGAAAATACTGGATAGCTTGGTGTCATGGCATGGAAAACAGTCAACAACAGAAGTGATACGATGCACTGTAGATAGAAGATTGTGGAGGGACATGATCACCTACGCCAACCGGTATGGCACATTATGATATGTGATGAATTATAACTCCCCACATGTGATGAATTATAACTCCCCATGGGTGATGAGTTAAAACTCTCCATGTGTGATGAATTATAACTCCCCATGGGTGATGAGTTAAAACTCTCCATGTGTGATGAATTATAACTCTCCATATGTGATGAATTATAACTCTTCATGTGTGATGAATTATAACTCTCCATATGTGATGAATTATAACTCTTCATGTGTGGTGAATTATAACTCTTCATGTGTGGTGAATTATAACTCTCCATATGTGATGAATTATAACTCTTCATGTGTGGTGAATTATAACTCTTCATGTGTGATGAATTATAACTCTCCATATGTGATGAATTATAACTCTTCATGTGTGGTGAATTAAAACTCTTTATGTGTGATGAATTTTAGCTCTCCATATGTGATGAGTTATAACTCTTCATGTGTGGTGAATTATAACTCTTCATGTGTGGTGAATTATAACTCTTCATGTGTGGTGAATTATAACTCTCCATGTGTGATGAATTATAACTCTCCATGTGTGATGAATAATTGTTTAGGTCTTCTTGTATACTTAAGCCCTCAGCTGAGCTCTCTATTTTGTGTTGCTCTTGGTCTTCCTTTGTTTCCTTTCACTACACGGTGTCCACAAAGATTTAAATGTAACACATAAGAAACATGCACAGTCTGTATTTATGAAAAGAACATTAGCAAGACAACAAAGATATTAGTGATTAATAGCCTTGGCTAACTGTAGTCATCATCGTTTGTAATACATGTCTTTCTTTCTTTTTTTTTTTTTTTTTTTTGGGGGGGGGGGTGTGGGGGGGGGGGGGTTGGAATATTGTTAGGGATATGATTTTCTTTTAATTTCACTTTTATCTGGTTCTCTGCATTCTCGTTTCTTCTATTTAGATAAATGATTACATTTTTTCTTGTGTAAGTAGATGATGTCAGATTGGTGTATGTGTGTCTGTGTCCGCCAGGTGGATGGTGTAAGACTGGTGTATGTGTGCCTGTGTCCGCCAGGTGGATGATGTAAGACTGGTGTATGTGTGCCTGTGTCCGCCAGGTGGATGGTGTAAGACTGGTGTATGTGTGCCTGTGTCCGCCAGGTGGATGATGTAAGACTGGTGTATGTGTGCCTGTGTCCGCCAGGTGGATGGTGTAAGACTGGTGTATGTGTGTCTGTGTCCGCCAGGTGGATGATGTAAGACTGGTGTATGTGTGCTTGTGTTCGCCAGTTGTATGATGTAAGATTGGTGTATGCGTGTCTGTGTCCGCCAGGTGGATGATGTAAGATTGGTGTATGTGTGCCTGTGTTCGCCAGTTGTATGATGTAAGATTGGTGTTTGTGTTGGCCTACCCATTAGGCGATATAAAACTGGTGTGTGTTCACCTACAATTTAGATGTACAAACCTGGTGTGTAAATGCTTCACAAGATGACAGAGCAACGTCAAACATTCAGGAATCAAACAGGGAGTTTTTCTTTCTTTCGCTTTTGCTCTGTCACGAACCTGTTCTCTGATTATTCTTGCTCTAGCTAACGAGCTCTTGGCTATTTTGAGACCCGTTGTCTTGAGGAAATCACTCTAGCGATTATCATTGTTACTGTTTACCAGACATAGACCTGAATAAAGCTCATTTATTTACATGCCACCATTAGAGTTTGAGTTAACGCTTTTTCTTTTGGGACTGCCATTGAGACTGGGAGTGTCTGCCTTGGTGGCAGTAGATTAAAATGTTTAATTGGGCATTCATCAAGCTGGTAAACGCTACAATCACTTGGCTCGGCAGATCAGACTTGTTTCTTGAGGGCGAATCAAGCGGGCACTCTTGTGTGGGCATGAGGCTTACGTACCTGGTACTGCATGGTCATAAAGAAGAGTAAAATGTCCACGCCATTTAAAGAAATGGCATTAAAGTTTATTTTTGTATGTGAGACTTTATGAGTCACTGTAACAGTCTTGGAAAAAAACATTTAGATAAATAAAACTTGAGAATGTATTATATTTATACCTTTGGCATGTTTAATTGGGACTTTCGCTGCTTGATGTTGGCTTAAGTGATCTTGATGGAAGTGAGACGTTACATTGTCAAAGCTTGAATGTTGTAACACTGGTGAGTGTGTCCGTCAGTTGGATGTTGTAATACTGGTGAGTGTGCCCGTCAGTTGGATGGTGTAGCACTGGTGTGTGTGTCCGTCAGTTGGGTGTTGTAACACTGGTGTGTGTGTCCGTCAGTAGGATGTTGTAACACTGGTGAGTGTGTCCGTCAGTTGGATGTTGTAACACTGGTGAGTGTGTCCGTCAGTTGGATGTTGTAGCACTGGTGTGTGTGTCCGTCAGTTGGATGTTGTAACACTGGTGTGTGTGTCCGTCAGTTGGATGTTGTAACACTGGTGTGTGTGTCCGTCAGTTGGATGGTGTAACACTGGTGTGTGTGTCCGTCAGTTGGATGTTGTAACACTGGTGTGTGTGTCCGTCAGTTGGATGTTGTAACACTGGTGTGTGTGTCCGTCAGTTGGATGTTGTAACACTGGTGTGTGTGTCCGTCAGTTGAATGTTGTAACACGGGTGTGTGTGTCCGTCAGTTGGATGTTGCAACACTGGTGTGTGTGTCCGTCAGTTGGATGTTGTAACACTGGTGTGTGTGTCCGTCAGTTGGATGTTGTAACACTGGTGTGTGTGTCCGTCAGTTGGATGGTGTAAGACTGGTGTAAGTGTGTCTGTGTCCGCCAGGTGGATGGTGTAAGACTGGTGTATGTGTGCCTGTGTTCGCCAGTTGTCTAGTGTAAGACTGGTGTTTGTGTCCGTCATTTGTGTGGTGTAAGACTGGTGTATGTGTGCCTATGTTCGCCAGTTGTCTGGTGTAAGACTGGTGTTTGTGTTGCCCCACCCTTTGGACGGTATAAAACTGGTGTGTGTGTGTGTGTAAGTGTGTGTGTGTGTGTGTGTGTGTGTTCATCTATAATTTAGATATACAAACCTGGTGTATAAATGCTTCACAAGATGACAGAGCAGCGTCAAACATTCAGCAATCAAACAACCAGTACAAATACAGACACGTATATTTTGCTTATTTATGTCTTGGCTTGTTGAGTCTGGAGTGTCAGTAGAGACAGAATGTCAGTAGATATGAATAATGTCGATAGATAGATATTGTCATTAGAAGAAAGGGAGATAACTTAAAAAGGATATTGCTTGTCATTTAGAGAGGAAACCAGTACAAGTCGATAGATACGAGAGTTAGTATAAAGATAACAAGTGTCAGAAAATATAGACAGAGTGTAAATAATTAAAGGAATGTCAATAGAAAAGAAGGAATATCAGACAATATAGGAAGTAATCAGAGAACCAGTGCTCGTAGATATAGTGCGAGTATCATTCAATAAATGAAGATCTTCGCTAGATAGAGAAGCGTGTGGTAAATAGAGAACACGTGTCAGTTGATATATTCTAGCGATTGAACCGTAAAACACATCCCTAGTTTGGAACGAGAACACGAACTGTATCGATGATATTCAACATGTCGTAATGTCGATAATGCGAGAGTAACCAAGTAGTCGGATTATCTTCATGGCACATTGAACAACTGTCCGTATTGCTCGGATAATCTCAACAAATCAGGAGCGTAAAAGAGGTGAAAATACGACTCTTCTAGTAGACAAGGTATCCCCTGTTCTCGCTGTAACACTCTTGGATTTAGACAACGTCCCTCTTAACTTGTAGATTGGGAGTCGCAACAGAAGTGTAGATTCATGAGCATCATTGAAATCTTCATCTCAACCGACTTATTTCAGAGCGTTTGGGGGTACACGATACATCCTTTCCAACAATATGTCGAAGAACGCACGTTTGGCAATAATGGATGCACTCACAACTCTTGATTAACTAAAAAAAAAGACCACAGCCAGTTGCACGAATACCATAACACCCGCGCAGAATCCTTAAAGTAAAACCTTGAGTTTTCGATTGACGAGGCACGCCAGAGAGACATGGAAGTATCGAGACGGTGTGAATACGTTCTTTATGGACATGCAGACACATTAAAAAAAACAAGTATTCACACCGTCTGATTCATTGAAAAGGCTGCAGATATGTGCACGAACTCTGTAGCAAAGACGCAAGGTGAGACTCTGGCTGACTTTACCACAACAATTAACATTTGAGAGCTGAAATTGATCAGTCTCCGACGGAAATCCCACGGTTGTCAATGTAACACAAACTCTGCTCCACCATCTTGGAAGTCGTTTCTAAATGGGACATTCAAACTCATCGTACTGGGCAGCGATAACGGTTCAGTCGCTAGAATATATCAACTGACACGTGTTCTCTATTTACCACACGCTTCTCTATCTAGCGAAGATCTTCATTTATTGAATGATACTCGCTCTATATCTACGAGCACTGGTCCTCTGACTACTACCCATATTGTCTGATATTCCTTCCTTTCTATTGACATTCCTTTAATTATTTACACTCTGTCTATATTTTCTGACACTTGTTATCTTTATACTAACTCTCGTATCTACCGACTTGTACTGGTTTCCTCTCTAAATGACAAGCAATATTGTTCCTAAGTTATCTCCCTTTCTTCTAATAACAATATCTATCTATCGACATTATTCATATCTACTGACATTCTGTCTCTACTGACACTCCAGACTCAACAAGCCAAGACAAAAATAAGCAAAATATACGTGTCTGTCTTTGTACTGGTTGTTTGATTGCTGAATGTTTGACGCTGCTCTGTCATCTTGTGAAGCATTTACACACCAGGTTTGTACATCTAAATTATAGATGAACACACAAACACACACACACCAGTTTTATACCGTCCAAAAGGTGGGCCAACACAAACACCAGTCTTACACCATACAACTGGCGAACACAGGCACACATACACCAGTCTTACACCATACAACTGGCGAACACAGGCACACATACACCAGTCTTACACCATACAACTGGCGAACACAGACACACATACACCAGTCTTACATCATACAACTGGCGAACACAGGCACACATACACCAGTTTTACACCATCCATTTGGCGGACACAGACACACATACACCAGTCTTACACAATCCAACTGACGGACACACACACCAGTGTTACAACATCCAACTGATGGACACACACACCAGTGTTACACCATCCAACTGACGGACACACACACCAGTGTTACAACATCCAACTGACGGACACACACACCAGTGTTACACCATCCAACTGACGGACAATCACACCAGTGTTACAACATCCAACTGACGGACACACACACCAGTGTTACAACACCCAACTGACGGACACACATATCAGTGTTCCAACATCCAACTGACGGACGGACACACACACACCAGTGTTACAACATCCAAGCTTTGACAAAGTAACGTCTCACTTCCATCAAGATCACTTAAGCCAACATCAAGCAGCGAAAGTCCCAATTAAACGTGCCAAAGGTATAAATATAATACATTCTCAAGTTTTATTTATCTAAATGTTTTTTTCCAAGACTGTTACAGTGACTCATAAAGTCTCATATACAAAAATAAACTTTAATGCCATTTCTTTAAATGGCGTGGACATTTTACTCTTCTTTATGACTATGCAGTACCAGGTACGTAAGCCTCATGCCCACACTCGAGTGCCCGCTTTATTCGCCCTCAAGAAACAAGTCTGACCTGCCGAGCCAAGTGATTGTTGCGTTTACCACGATGTACGATCCACCAAGCCAAACATGGTCATATATATGTTGATGTACTATCCACCCAGTCTAATGTGGTCGTATTTTTGTTGATGTACTATCCACCCAGTCTAATGTAGTCGTATTTCTGTTGATGTACTATCCACCTAGTCTAAAGTGGTCGTATTTCTGTTGATGTACTATCCACCCAGTCTAATGTGGTCGTATTTCTATTGATGTACTATCCGCCCAGTCTAATGTGGTCGTATTTCTATTGATGTACTATCCACCCAGTCTAATGTGGTCGTATTTCTATTGATGTACTATCCACCCAGTCTAATGTGGTCGTATTTCTATTGATGTACTATCCACCCAGTCTAATGTGGTCGTATTTCTATTGATGTACTATCAACCCAGTCTAATGTGGTCATATTTCTATTGATGTACTATCCACCCAGTCTAATGGGGTCATATTTCTATTGATCTACGATCCACACTGTCTAACGAGGTCATATTTCTGTTGATGTACGATCCACCCTGTCTAACGTGGTCATATTTCTATTGATGTACTATCCACCCAGCCTAATGTGGTCATATTTCGGTTGATGTACTATCCACCCAGTCTAATGTGGTCATATTTCTGCTGATTTACGATCTTACTGAATATTCGTTGTAGCCCGTCATAACAAATCCTGAACAATCCGACATTCAGTCACTTTCCTCTCGGTCGGGGACGGTACAATGGGCGGAATTAATGTTCCCACGATTGACGATTTGCTGCTATAGTTCTTGTAGCCCTTGTTTGTTTCTTACACCCTTTGTCGAGCTTTACCAATCAATTGTTCTGCATAGCCTTGCTCTTGATCTTCATTGTTCTCTTTTTATCTGATTCTTGGTTTCCAAATGAATTGCACGTCGTGACAATCGGACAACAGACACGAAATTAATTGGATAAATGTAGTATTGCAGAGGAATGTTGAAAAACCCATTGTCAGCTAGAGATAAGGAGGTAGACCTTGTATAAGAGGTTAAGTTTTAAAAAATACAGAAAACAACTTCACAAGGCCAGGAGGAAAAAGGCATCATTTGTTTGGCCATCTTGTAAGAATGAACCGGCTGGAAATAAATTGTGTCATCTAGAAAAATTGAAGCAAGAAAAGACAGAGGAAAAAGAGAGAAAAAAATACAAGTCAGCTTAAAAGAATGGTTTGAAAGGAACTCAATAGCGTATTTAGTTGATAAAGAGCTGTAGCGATAGTAAAAAAGTTTTAGAAGATATGATCATTTATACCAGCCGGCAGGACACATGATAATGATGATGACCCTACAGGTCAGGCTTACAAAAAAAAAGTCTGACAGGGAGTGTGCGATAAAAGGAAGAAGAAATATCTGAACAGACAACACCAAAGACAGACTTAGACTTCGTCTTTTTACAGGGAGGAGTGAAGGAAGTTGCTTGCAGTCATACAATCTTGAGTTACAAGGCAGGAAATAAGAGGAGCTTTATGGGCCATTAAATCGCTTATTTATTTATTGTCTGCAACGTGTCTTATTATCCTCACATTATCCATTGTGAGACGTTATATGTCCTCTTATATCTCAACGTATAACTAGTTAGTTTACTTCTCCTGGTTCTGTATTTAAAACATTAAAAAGCCTCTCTCTATAGCATAACATATATATAGAACACAGTTTATGGAGGACATTTGTTTAAGTCATAAAGCAGCGCGAATAATCAACGCAATAAACGCATTGACCCCAGCAAGCATACCGTAATAAGCGACAGGAAAAAGGTTCCGGGTCAGCGAAAATAAATTAGCCGGTGGGTTCAATGTTGTCAGAATGGCGTTCGCCTGAGAGTCGCGGGACTTTGATTTCTCAAGTGTATACCTTTGTTCTATAACTGTGTAACTGTCATGTATAATTGTATAACTTTGTTGTATAAGTTTGTAACTTTCCTATATAATTGTGTAACCTTGTTTATACCTGTGTAACTTTCCTGTATAATTGTGTAACTTTGTTGTATAACTGTGTAGCTTTCATGTATAATTGTACAACTTTGCTGTATAACTGTGTAACTTTGTTCTATCACTGTATAACTTTGTTGAATAACTGTGTAACTTTCCTGTATAATTATGTAACTTTGTTCTATAACAGTATAACTTTCCTGTACTATTGTGCAACTTTGTTATATAACTGTGTAACTTTCCTGCTGTACCTTTCTTGTATAACTGTGCAATTTTCCTGTATAATTGTTTAACTTTCTTGTATAATTCTGTAACTTTGTTGTATAACAGTATAACTTTCCTGTACTAGTGTGCAACTTGGTTGTATGACTGTGTAACTTTCCTGTATAATTATGTAACTTTGTTGTATAACTGTGTAACTTTGTTATATAACTGTGTAACTTTCCTGTATAATTCTGTAACTTTGTTGTATAATGGTGTAACTTTGTTGTATAACTGTGTAACTTTCCTGTATAATTCTGTAACTTTGTTGTATAACTGTGTAACTTTGTTGTATAACTGTATAACTTTCCTGTATAATTTGTAACTTTGTTCGATAACCGTGTAACTTTCCTGTATAATTATGTAACTTTGTTCGATAACCGTGTAACTTTCATGTATAATTATGTAACCTTGTTCTATAACCGTGTAACTTTCCTGTATAATTGTGTGCTGTTTTACCAGCAGCCTTTCTTTCTTGTTTTTTTGTTGTTGTTGTTGTATTATACAGATGTGATTGTGACTGTTTCAATTTAGAAAGTAAAGAATGCTTAAGAGTGTATAAATGCTAAATAAAAAACAGGTAGGTCACAAGTACCCTTATATGTGTACGTGGAGATAGTACCCTTATATGTGTACGTGGAGATAGTACCCTTATTTATGCACGTGGAGATAGTACCCTTATATGTGTACGTGGAGATAGTACCATTATATGTGTATGTGTAGATGCATCCTTTATATGTGTATGTGGAGTGAGTACCCTTATTTGTGTATGTGGAGATAGAAACCTACTTTATGTATGTGGGGATAGTCCGATTTAGTAAAAACAATGACGCATATAACAACTGCCTGGACTTGACGTAGTAGACGACATTGACTTGTTTAACTACAGCTCTACCAGCTGGTAGTTGAGAAACATTTGTCATGAACCTGTGCTGAGACAAGGGGAAACTACCGATAACAAAAGTTAGCTAGTAGAAGAGAAAGCAGGGGAAGATAAATCATTGGTAATTATCGGTCTACGATGGCTGTCGTGGTGTTGGACCAGACCTAGATTGTTGGTGCTACCAGCAGTGATGTTTCATGTACATGAACCCGCTTAATCCTTGGTCAGGTAGTCAACACTTATGTCGTCTGACTTTGGAGAGAGACAAACTGATAAACTACCTCCTGGGAATGTAAATTACCGACTTCAGGTTATGGATCTGTTTGCATTAAACGTCAAGTTTTCTGTTTCATATTTCTGTTGATCAATGAAGTGTAATCACAAATGAGAAAAGTAATGCTGGGCTACAGGAAATAACATGTTCGGTATTTGCGTGACTAAAACATTAACTCTGGAAATAGTAGATTTATGTCTGAACTACAAACGTCAGTCGCAATTATTTATACAAAAATGTGTTCTCGCTACAAGAATTATTTCATCAACAACCAAGATTCAACATCAACATAGTACAACAACGACACCAACAATAACCAACAACAACAAATAACGATAACAGCCACAAATAATAACCAACAACAATTAACAACAAATAACAAGCACTAAAAACAACCAACCAAAAAAAAAGGCACAAAAACAAAAACAACAAACGGCAAAAACAAACAAAAACGATAATAGCAACATCAACAAAAATGCCCAACAAAAAAATAACCAACAACAACATATTAAAAAACAACCATTAAAAACAACAACAAATAAAATCAACTAATAACAAACAAAAACCAACAACAACCACCAACAACAACCACAAAAAACTACAACAACGAATAACAACAAAACCAACAGCAGCAACACCATGAAAAACCAACAACAGCAACCAACAGCAACAGTAACAACCAACAACAACAGTAACAACCAACAACAACAGCAACAATAAAAAAAACAATAAATAACAACCACCAACAACATTACCAAGAACAACCAACAACAATAACAACAGTAACAATCAATAACAGAAACAGTCAATAAAAACAACAACAGTAAAAAAATCAAGAACAAAAATAATAACCAACAACAACAATACCAAGAACAACCAACAATAATAACAGTATCAACAAAGAAAAACACCAGTAACAACCAGCAACAACAATAGCAACAACTAAGAACAACAATAATAACCAACAACCAAAACAATACCAAGAACAATCAATAATAATAGTAACAACCAATAACAACAATAACAACAGCAGCAACCAAGATCTACATTAATAAACAACAACAAAAAGAACAACAACAATACAAAAAACAACCAACAACAATAACAACAGCAGCAACCAAGATCTACATTAATAACCAACAACAACAGCAACAACCAAGAACAACCAACAAAAATAACAACAATAACAACAGCAGCAACCAAGAACTACATTAATAAACAACAACAACAATAACAAAAACAACCAACAACAATAACAACAGCAGTAACGAAGAACTACATTAATAACCAACAACAACAGCAACAACCAAGAACAACAATAACAACAGTGACAAACAACTATAACAGAAACAATCAAAAGCAACAGCAGCAACACCCAAGAAAAACAGTAACAACCATCAATAACAACAGAGACAACCAACAATGACAACAACAGCAGCAACCAACATTAATAACCAACAACAATATCAAGAACAACCAACAACAAAAACAATAGTAACAACAAACTACAACAGCAACAGCAACAACCAAGAAAACCAATAACAACAGTAACAACCAGAAATAACAACGGTAATAACTAACAACAACAAAAATAATAACCAATAACAACAACAATAACATGTACAACCAACAAGAACAATAACAACGACAACCAACAACAACAACAATAACAACAACAACCAACACCAACAAAAACAACAACAATAACATGTACAACCAACAAGAACAATAACAACGACAACCAACAACAACAACAATAACAACGACAACCAACAACAACAACAATAACAACAACAACCAACACCAACAAAAACAACAACAATAATAACCAACAACAAAAAACAATACCAAGAAAAAGCAACAACAACAACAATACCAAAACATCACACAAAACAACATCACAATGACAACAATAACAACCAACAACAATACCAAAACATCACAAAAACAACATCACAATGACAACAATAACAACCAACAACAATACCAAAAACATCACACAAAACAACATCACCATGACAACAATAACAACCAACAACAAAACAAAGAACATCACACAAAACAACATCACCATGACAACAATAACAACCAACAACAATACCAAAAACATCACACAAAACAACATCACAATGACAACAATAACAACCAACAACAATACCAAAAACATCACACAAAACAACATCACAATGACAACAATAACAACCAACAACAAAACAAAGAACATCACACAAAACAACATCACCATGACAACAATAACAACCAACAACAATACCAAAAACATCACACAAAACAACATCACAATGACAACAATAACAACCAACAACAATACCAAAACATCACACAAAACAACATCACAATGACAACAATAACAACCAACAACAATACCAAAAACATCACACAAAACAACATCACAATGACAACAATAACAACCAACAACAATACCAAAAACATCACACAAAACAACATCACCATGACAACAATAACAACCAACAACAATACCAAAAACATCACACAAAACAACATCACCATGACAACAATAACAACCAACAACAATGCCAAAAACATCACACAAAACAACATCACCATGACAACAATAACAACCAACAACAAAACAAAGAACATCACACAAAACAACATCACTATGACAACAATAACAACCAACAACAAAACAAAGAACATCACACAAAACAACATCACAATGACAACAATAACAACCAACAACAATAACAACCAACAACAAAACAAAGAACATCACACAAAACAACATCACCATGACAACAATAACAACCAACAACAAAACAAAGAACATCACACAAAACAACATCACCATGACAACAATAACAACCAACAACAATGCCAAAAACATCACACAAAACAACATCACCATGACAACAATAACAACCAACAACAAAACAAAGAACATCACACAAAACAACATCACTATGACAACAATAACAACCAACAACAATACAACCAACAACAAAACAAAGAACATCACACAAAACAACATCACCATGACAACAATAACAACCAACAACAAAACAAAGAACATCACACAAAACAACATCACCATGACAACAATAACAACCAACAACAATACCAAAACATCACACAAAACAACATCACCATGACAACAATAACAACCAACAACAATACCAAAAACATCACACAAAACAACATCACCATGACAACAATAACAACCAACAACAAAACAAAGAACATCACACAAAACAACATCACCATGACAACAATAACAACCAACAACAATGCCAAAAACATCACACAAAACAACATCACCATGACAACAATAACAACCAACAACAAAACAAAGAACATCACACAAAACAACATCACAATGACAACAATAACAACCAACAACAATAACAACCAACAACAAAACAAAGAACATCACACAAAACAACATCACCATGACAACAATAACAACCAACAACAAAACAAAGAACATCACACAAAACAACATCACCATGACAACAATAACAACCAACAACAAAACAAAGAACATCACACAAAACAACATCACCATGACAACAATAACAACCAACAACAATGCCAAAAACATCACACAAAAGAACATCACCATGACAACAATAACAACCAACAACAAAACAAAGAACATCACACAAAACAACATCACCATGACAACAATAACAACCAACAACAACAACAACAACCAACAACAAGAACACGAACAAAACAACACCTATACTTACTGGATTATTTAATGTCTGGGGATTGCCTGGAGATGATCTATTTGACCTGAGAGTAAAGGCCGCTTGTGATTACAGTTGCCAAAAAACTTTTTCGAGTCTGAGTTTCTATTTCACCCCCGATAGAAAACATGACATTGTCGATCTCCGCCACAAATCGAATCTGCGTTCTCCTAATTAAAGTAGATATTTTTTGTCTCAACCTGTTTCAACATTAACGACAAGACATTGTGATATACAACATTATATTATCAACATTAACGACAAGACATTGTGATATACAACATTATATTATCAACATTAACGACAAGACATTGTGATATACAACATTATATTATCAACATTAACGACAAGACATTGTGATATACAACAATATATTATCAACATTAAATGCTGTGTCAAAATTTAAAATCTTTTCTTTTAGCATTCACTATTTTCTGACAAACAAACTAATATATGCTTGCTTCATAGACTACACCAAAACCTTTGATAGAATAAACCACGAACAACTTATATAGTGCCTAAAAGATATTGATCTAGATGACACAGACATGTATAATATGTAATTTATAAATTTATACTGGGAGCTTACAGCAATAATAAAATATAACAAAGAGAACTCTACACACATTGATATAAGAAGAGGAGTAAGACAGGGATGCATCCTACCACCAAGCTTGTTCAATCTGAGCAAATCTTTAAAAACACCATAGAGATGCCAGGTCTACACATTAATGAAAAGATAATCAATGACTTAAGATATGCTGATGATACTGTACTACTAGCAGAAAGTCCTAAAGATCTACAACAATTACTTAATGAAATAAACATGACAAGCAAAAAATATGGACTAGATATGAATATCAAAGAGATTAAAACTATAATCATAAAGAAAGATACTACTAAAAAATTAGAAGTGGATATCAAAATTGAAGGAATAGACCTGGAGATAATTTAGAGCTACAACTAACTTGTTCATACTATAACCAGTGTTGGAAAATGTAAAACTGAAAAAAGCAAAAGAATAGGAATGGCAAAAAGTAATTTTAATGACATGAAAAATATACTAACATCAAAAAAATAACACAAAGGCAAAAACTAAGAATAATAAAATGTTATATCTTCTCAACATTGCTATATTGTGCAGAAACATTGACATTAGACAAGAAAACATAACAGAAAATTGAAGCCTATGAAATGTAGATTTATAGAAGATTATGTAGAATTGGATGGAAAGAAAACAAACGATGAAGTCATAAAACAATTAAAATTAAAAAAGAACTACTAAATACAATTCAAACAAGACAAATTAGATTTTTGGGACATGTTAAAAGACACAACAGCCTACTAAAAGTAATCTTGGAAGGGAAAATACAAAGTAAAAGAGCAGACCAACACTAACATGGACAAGCAATATCAAAAGATGGACAAATCAGCCTATGAAAACCATCATCACAGCAAGAGACAGAGCGGAATGGTGCTCCGTATCTGCCAACCTTCGATACGGAGACGGCACTTAACGATGACGATTTTCCGACAACATTAAAGACCTAGTTTTCTCACACAAATAACCGCAGAGATTTATGTTTTCTCACACACATTACCGCAGAGATTTATGTTTTCTCACACACATTGCCGCAGAGATCTATGTTTTCTCACACACATTGCCGCAGAGATCTATGTTTTCTCACACACATTACCGCAGAGATTTATGTTTTCTCACACACATTGCCGCAGAGATCTATGTTTTCTCACACACATTGCCGCAGAGATCTATGTTTTCTCACACACATTGCCGCAGAGATCTATGTTTTCTCACACACATTGCCGCAGAGATCTATGTTTTCTCACACACATTGCCGCAGAGATCTATGTTTTCTCACACACATTGCCGCAGAGATCTATGTTTTCTCACACACATTGCCGCAGAGATCTATGTTTTCTCACACACATTGCCGCAGAGATCTATGTTTTCTTTACGTTAAACCCTTTTTTGTCACTAATATCTATGTTTTTTTTTTCAGCATTAAAGTCCTTTTTATGTAAGAGAAAACTATTTTTGTTAACATTAAAGTACTAGTTTTGTCACTGAGATCTATTTTTGTTAACATTAGAGTACTAGTTTTGTCACTGAGATCTATTTTTGTCAACATTAAAGTAGTAGTTTTGTCACTGAGATCTATTTTTGTTCACATTAAAGTACTAGTTTTGTCACTGAGATCTATTTATGTTAATATTAAAGTACTAGTTTTGTCACTGAGATCTATTTTTGTCAACATTAAAGTACTAGTTTTGTCACTGAGATCTATTTTTGTCAACATTAAAGTACTAGTTTTGTCACTGAGATCTATTTTTGTCAACATTAAAGTATTAGTTTTGTCACTGAGATATATTTTTGTCAACTTTAAAATACTAGTTTTGTCACTGAGATCTATTTTTGTTAACATTAAAGTACTAGTTTTGTCACTGAGATCTATTTTTGTCAACATTAAATTACTAGTTTTGTCACTGAGATCTATTTTTGTCAACATTAAAGTACTAGTTTTGTCACTGAGATCTTTTTTTGTCAACATTAAAGTACTAGTTTTGTCACTGAGATCTATTTTTGTTAACATTAAAGTATTAGTTTTGTCACTGAGATCTATTTTTGTTAACATTAAAGTATTAGTTTTGTCACACAGCTACGTTTTTTGTGAACATCGACATCCTAACATTGTCCAACACATCACATTTGTCCAACATTTAGGTCCTACTTTTGTCACAGATCTACTTTTGTTCACATAAATGTCCCACTTATGTCACTGACTTTGGACCAATCAATTATCGAAGCAGATACAAAGAGAAAACCTAAAGATCCATCCCAAAATAGAAATTCGATCCACATGAAGCTAACAGATAACACAAAACAGCCGAATTGGTAAGGCAGCTACGACCTTCGGCAAACTCACACAAAGGGCCTGGAACAACACGAAACTAACACTGAAGACCAAACTCTTAATATATCAAACTTGTGTGCTTAGCACACTGTTATGTGGATCTGAAACCTGGACAACATACTCAAACCAGGAAAAAAGACTTAATTTCTTCCACATGCGATGTCTCCGCAGAATAATGCGCATCAAATGGCAAGATAAAATAACCAACTTAACTGTCATGCAACGTGCTAAGACACCAACAATCATGTTGATTCTAAGATGTCGAAGACTAAGATGGCTGGGGCACGTCCAGCGAATGGAAGAAAAGCGCATTCCTAGGCAAATACTATATGGCGAACTAACACACGGGAAAAGACAAATCGGCAGACCTAAACTACGATATAGAGATATCTGTAAATCATCTCTGAATGACTTCTCCATCTGTGAATATGACTGGGAACATCTGGCAAGTGATCGCACATCATGAAGAGCATGTATAAGGAACGGTATAACATCATTTGAGAATGTGCTAAGGCAAAACTTAGAAGAGAAAAGACTCATGAAAAAGGATTGAAAACCTTGTGGACAAGTGGGCCTGACTTGTTCATTCTGTGACGGCGTGTGTTTGTTAAACATTGGTAGAATTATCCACGAGAGAAGCTGTTCGACAAAAACAAAACCTAAAAAACTACACAATAGCCTCCACTAGAACGTCTGACAAGACAAAAAGGGCCATATACATATATATCCCAAAATAGAGAAACCAAAGATCCCGCAGAGAGAAATCAAAGATCTTAAAGAGAAAAATCAAACACCCCCAAAGATTGAAGCTTTGACACCCATATAGTGAAACCAAAGATCACAAACAGAGAAACCAAAGACCACCAAAGAAGAGAAACCAAAGATTAACAAATACAAAAACCAAATATCCCCAATAAGCAATACTAAAAATCCCAAAATAGAGAGACCAAATATCCCCAATAAGCAATACTAAAAATCCCAAAATAGAGAGACCAAAGATCCCCAAAGGAAGAACCCTAAACAATCTAATGGCAGCTACATAATTTTGATTACTACTGGGATCTGTTTCTTTTAAGAGGTTACGCTTTCAAATACTTGAATTCACCTCCAGGGAGTTTCAGTGTCCGCACATTTCCACATGAAGACAACTGTCTTCACAAAGATTTGCCATGGGAGATGTATCTAACAAACCAGTGGAAGAGATCGATCACTTTATCTATTTTGGAAGTCACATTGATCGGGAAGGGGAGACAGGTAAAGAAATTAGAATCAGAATAGCTAAAGCAGCAATGTCTTTCAGAAGCCTTGAAAAGTTGTGGAAATCAAAACTGATCAGCACAAACACAAAACTTTGTGACATTGATTATTCAGATCAAATGTATTGTCAAACCTTACGTATGCGCGTGAGAGCTGGAAAACAACAAGAGACATAGAAACAAAGTTGAACGCATTCGAAAATAAATGTCAAGAAAATAGTGTATAGCGTATAGCGTGTAGGAATATAGCGTGGAACGAATTCAAAACAAACGAGGAAATTAGAGAAATCGCCAATCAACAATTAATATCTTCAGTAATCAAGTAAAGACGATGGGTCATATGTTGGACATGTGATGAGGAGAGATAATAACCGAATAGCAAAGCAAGCCCTCATGTGGGAAACAACAGGTAAGAGGAAAAAAGGCCGACACAGAGAGACAATGAGAAGAACATTGATCACAGAGGCAAGAGTAGCAGGAATCGGCTCTCTCAATGAGATCGAGTTGCTTGCACAGAACAGAGACAAATGGCGAGATTTGATAAAAAGATCTTTAGAAGGGTTGAAAACTGGTAGAATAAAAGTTTATATAAGAGGAAGTTTATTTGGTTCTATGTCCTATGGGACGGCTGCGGCTCGAAAGGCCAATAGATAGACAGACAGACAGATAGACAGATAGATAGATAGACAGACAGACAGACAGACAGACAGACAGACAGACAGACAGACAGACAGACAGACAGACAGACAGACAGACAGACAGACAGACAGACAGACAGATAGATAGATAGATAGATAGATAGATAGATAGATAGATAGATAGATAGATAGATAGATAGATAGATAGATAGATAGATAGATAGATAGATAGATAGATAGATAGATAGATAGATAGATAGATAGATAGATAGATAGATAGATAGATAGATAGATAGATAGATAGATAGATAGATAGATAGATAGATAGATAGATAGATAGATAGATAGATAGATAGATAGAGATAGATAGATAGATAGATAGATAGATAGATAGATAGATAGATAGATAGATAGATAGATAGATAGATAGATAGATAGATAGATAGATAGATAGATAGATAGATAGATAGATAGATAGATAGATAGATAGATAGATAGATAGATAGATAGATAGATAGATAGATAGATAGATAGATAGATAGATAGATAGATAGATAGATAGATAGATAGATAGATAGATAGATAGATAGATAGATAGATAGATAGATAGATAGATAGATAGATAGATAGATAGATAGATAGATAGATAGATAGATAGATAGATAGATAGATAGATAGATAGATAGATAGATAGATAGATAGATAGATAGATGTTTCTGGCTGCTGACAGTTAGAGAAGAAAGACATATTGGAGCAACCTGACCAGCAGATCTCATGTTACAGTTTTATGTTTGCCAATATTCACCACTACATCGTTATCTGTGTCGTATAGTTAAACTAACAAGGAGACTTGTGAACTTTCCGAAATCAAAATGCTAAGTTACAAAGAATTTTGACCATAAATGAAACTTTCTATATGTCAAAATACTAAACATTAAGGAGGTCAACTCCCAAAATTATACTTATTATTTTATATTACCTTATTTCAAAATGCTAAAATACCATTTCTGCCCCAGCGACAACTTTTCCACACGACTAATTGCCAAAATACCATGAATTCTGTCCTTGCAACAACCTTTCCCCACTACTGAAAGATAAAATACCATGAATTCTGTCCTTGCAACAACCTTCACCCACTACTGAAAGATAAAATACCATGAATTCTGTCCTTGCAACAACCTTTCCCCACTACTGAAAGATAAAATACCATGAATTCTGTCCTCGCAACAACCTTCACCCACTACTGAAAGATAAAATACCATGAATTCTGTCCTTGCAACAACCTTCACCCACTACTGAAAGATAAAATACCATGAATTCTGTCCTTGCAACAACCTTCACCCACTACTGAAAGATAAAATACCATGAATTCTGTCCTTGCAACAACCTTCACCCACTACTGAAAGATAAAATACCAGGAATTCTGTCCTTGCAACAACCTTTACCCACGACTAATTGCTAGAAAAACAAGAATTTAACGCCCAGCATTAACAATCACCTGTGTCAACATGTTTTATCTACCAGGAATCAATCTTCCATACTTCTCTCTCTCTCTCTCTCTCTCTCTCTCTCTCTCTCTCTCTCTCTCTCCTGATATGTCTGTTTCTTTCTACTACTCCAAACCTGCAGCTTAAAACAACACATCTAAGTCAGTATTTATTACTTCTCCTTGGCGCACAGACAGAATGAAGAACTGACATGAGCTACTGAAAGTTCACATTTACAAAAAGCTGAAATAAAACAAATCCAGCCACTTGCATGAGAAAATAAACATTTTAATGAAATGATTAACAATTACTCATCTGTAAGACACAAATCAAAACGAATAAGAGGGTTTTGGATAAAGCCAATAAAGATGACGAATAAAGTAGAGAATGTAAAAGCTAATGCAAAAGCACGACAGAAAAACGTACTCACACAAAAATTATAAACTAACCAAATAAAAATAAAATATGGATTAAATATACATACACTAAATTGACAGAAATTTAGCTGGGAGAAGGAAGTCAAGAAATAATCAAGACTGAGAACTATGCATAAAGACAAGACTAAGAACTATGCATAAAGACAAGACTAAGAACTGCGCATAAAGACAAGACTAAGAACTATGCATAAAGACAAGACTAAGAACTGCGTATAAAGACAAGACTAAGAACTGTGAATAAAGACAAGACTGAGAACTGTGTATAAAGACAAGACTAAGAACTGTGAATAAAGAAAAGACTAAGAACTGTGAATAAAGACAAGACTGAGAACTGTGCATAAAGACAAGACTGAGAACTGTGCATAAAGACAAGACTAAGAACTGTGAATAAAGACAAGACTGAGAACTGTGTATAAAGACAAGACTGAGAACTGTGAATAGAGACAAGACTAAGAACTGTGTATAAAGACAAGACTGAGAACTTTGCATAAAGACAAGACTAAGAACTGTGAATAAAGACAAGACTGAGAACTGTGTATAAAGACAAGACTGAGAACTGTGAATAGAGACAAGACTAAGAACTGTGTATAAAGACAAGACTGAGAACTTTGCATAAAGACAAGACTAAGAACTGTGAATAAAGACAAGACTGAGAACTGTGCATAAAGACAAGACTAAGAACTGTGAATAAAGACAAAACCGAGAACTGTGTATAAATACAAGGCTAAGAACTGTGAATAAAGACAAGACTGAAAACTGTGTATAAAGACAAGACTAAGAACTGTGAATAAAGACAAGACTCAGAACTGTGTATAAAGACAAGACTAAGAACTGTGTATGAAGACAAGACTAAGAACTGTGCATAAAGACAAGACTAAGAACTGTGTATAAAAACAAGACTAAGAACTACGTAAAAAGACAAGACTATTAACTGTGAATAAAGACAAGACTGAGAACTGCGTATAAAGACAAGACTGAGAACTGCGTATAAAGACAAACTAAGAACTGCGTATAAAGACGAGCGAATGTTTCCCAATAGAAACTGGGGTTAAACAAGGATGTATTTTATCGCCCTTGTTATTTGGAATTGTTATGGACTTCATAATGAAGAAATGCTGCACTGGTAATAAAGGCATCGAATGGATACAAGGAGACCATTTGGAGGACCTCGACTTTGCTGATGACATAGTTCTCATCAGCAATCAGATAAAAACGATGCAGGAAAACACAAATGAACTATCATCAATAGCCAGCAAAATTGGGCTTGAGGTCAATCATGAAAAGACTAAAGTCATGAAAAGTTTAATTCCAACAAGTGACAAAATATACATGGAAAACAAACCAGTAGAAGAGATCGATCACTTCATCTATCTTGGAAGTCACATTGATCGAGAAGGGGATACGAGCAAAGAAATTAGAATCAGACTGGCTAAAGCAGCAATGTCTTTCAGAAGCCTTGAAAAGTTGTGGAAATCAAAACTCATTAGCACAAACACAAAACTTAGGCTATTCAAATCAAATGTACTATCAACCCTTACATATGCGTGTGAAAGCTGGAAAACAACAAGAGATATAGAAACAAAGTTGAACGCATTCGAAAATAAATGTCTAAGGAAAATACTTGGTATAGAATGGAACGAATTCAAAACAAACGAGGAAATTAGAGAAATCGCCAATCAACCACTAATATCTTCAGTAATAAAGAAAAGACGATGGTCATACGTTGGACATGTGATGAGAAGAGATAATAATCGAATAGCAAAGCAAGCCCTCATATGGGAAACAACAGGTAAAAGAAAAAGAGGAAGACCCAGGGAGACACTGAGAAGAACATTGATGAGAGAGGCAAGAGCAGCAGGAATCGGCTCCCTCAATGAGATAGAACTGCTTGCACAGAACAGAGACAGATGGCGAGATTTGATAAAATATCTTTAAAAGAAAACTGCTAGAACAAAAATTCATATAGGAGAAGGTGTATCTTGGTCTACGCCCTATGGGCCGGTTACGGCTCGAAAGGTCAATAGATAGATAGATAAAGACGAGACTAAGAACTGTGTATAAAGACAAGACTAAGAACTGTGAATAAAGACAAGACTGAGAACTGTGTATAAAGACAAGACTGAGAACTGTGAAAAGAGACAAGACTGAGAACTGTGTATAAAGACAAGACTAAGAACTGTGAATAGAGACAAGACTGAGAACTGTGTATAAAGACAAGACTAAGAACTGTGTATAAAGACAAGACTGAGAACTGCATATAAAGAAAAGACTAAGAACTGTGAATAAAGACAAGACTGAGAACTGTGCATAAAGACAAGACTGAGAACTGTGCATAAAGACAAGACTAAGAACTGTGAATAAAGACAAGACTGAGAACTGTGTATAAAGACAAGACTGAGAACTGTGAATAGAGACAAGACTAAGAACTGTGTATAAAGACAAGACTGAGAACTTTGCATAAAGACAAGACTAAGAACTGTGAATAAAGACAAGACTGAGAACTGTGTATAAAGACAAGACTGAGAACTGTGAATAGAGACAAGACTAAGAACTGTGTATAAAGACAAGACTGAGAACTTTGCATAAAGACAAGACTAAGAACTGTGAATAAAGACAAGACTGAGAACTGTGCATAAAGACAAGACTAAGAACTGTGAATAAAGACAAAACCGAGAACTGTGTATAAATACAAGGCTAAGAACTGTGAATAAAGACAAGACTGAAAATTGTGTATAAAGACAAGACTAAGAACTGTGAATAAAGACAAGACTCAGAACTGTGTATAAAGACAAGACTAAGAACTGTGTATGAAGACAAGACTAAGAACTGTGCATAAAGACAAGACTAAGAACTGTGTATAAAAACAAGACTAAGAACTACGTAAAAAGACAAGACTATTAACTGTGAATAAAGACAAGACTGAGAACTGCGTATAAAGACAAGACTGAGAACTGCGTATAAAGACAAACTAAGAACTGCGTATAAAGACGAGACTAAGAACTGTGTATAAAGACAAGACTAAGAACTGTGAATAAAGACAAGACTGAGAACTGTGTATAAAGACAAGACTGAGAACTGTGAATAGAGACAAGACTGAGAACTGTGTATAAAGACAAGACTAAGAACTGCGTATAAAGACAAGACTGAGAACTGCATATAAAGAAAAGAATAAGAACTGTGAATAAAGACAAGACTGAGAACTGTGTATAAAGACAAGACTAAGAACTGTGAATAGAGACAAGACTAAGAACTGTGTATAAAGACAAGACTGAGAACTGTGCATAAAGACAAGACTAAGAACTGTGAATAAAGACAAGACTGAAAACTGTGCATAAAGACAAGACTAAGAACTGTGAATAAAGACAAAACTGAGAACTGTGTATAAATACAAGACAAAGAACTGTGAATAAAGACAAGACTGAGAACTGTGTATAAAGACAAGACTAAGAACTGTGAATAAAGACAAGACTGAGAACTGTGTATAAAGACAAGACTAAGAACTGTGTATAAAGACAAGACTAAGAACTGTGCATAAAGACAAGACTAAGAACTGTGTATAAAAACAAGACTAAGAACTACGTAAAAAGACAAGACTATTAACTGTGAATAAAGACAAGACTGAGAACTCCGTATAAAGACAAGACTGAGAACTGCGTATAAAGACAAGACTGAGAACTGCGTATAAAGACGAGACTAAGAACTGTGTATAAAGACAAGACTAAGAACTGTGAATAAAGACAAGACTGAGAACTGTGTATAAAGACAAGACTGAGAACTGTGAATAGAGACAAGACTGAGAACTGTGTATAAAGACAAGACTAAGAACTGTGTATAAAGACAAGACTGAGAACTGCATATAAAGAAAAGAATAAGAACTGTGAATAAAGAAAAGACTGAGAACTGTGTATAAAGACAAGACTGAGAACTGTGAATAGAGACAAGACTAAGAACTGTGTATAAAGACAAGACTGAGAACTGTGCATAAAGACAAGACTAAGAACTGTGAATAAAGACAAGACTGAAAACTGTGCATAAAGACAAGACTAAGAACTGTGAATAAAGACAAAACTGAGAACTGTGTATAAATACAAGACAAAGAACTGTGAATAAAGACAAGACTGAGAACTGTGTATAAAGACAAGACTAAGAACTGTGAATAAAGACAAGACTGAGAACTGTGTATAAAGACAAGACTAAGAACTGTGTATAAAGACAAGACTAAGAACTGTGCATAAAGACAAGACTAAGAACTGTGAATAAAGACAAGACTGAGAACTGTGCATAAAGACAAGACTAAGAACTGTGAATAAAGACAAAACCGAGAACTGTGTATAAATACAAAGCTAAGAACTGTGAATAAAGACAAGACTGAAAATTGTGTATAAAGACAAGACTAAGAACTGTGAATAAAGACAAGACTCAGAACTGTGTATAAAGACAAGACTAAGAACTGTGTATGAAGACAAGACTAAGAACTGTGCATAAAGACAAGACTAAGAGCTGTGTATAAAAACAAGACTAAGAACTACGTATAAAGACAAACTAAGAACTGCGTATAAAGACGAGACTAAGAACTGTGTATAAAGACAAGACTAAGAACTGTGAATAAAGACAAGACTGAGAACTGTGTATAAAGACAAGACTGAGAACTGTGAATAGAGACAAGACAGAACTGTGTATAAAGACAAGACTAAGAACTGCGTATAAAGACAAGACTGAGAACTGCATATAAAGAAAAGAATAAGAACTGTGAATAAAGACAAGACTGAGAACTGTGTATAAAGACAAGACTGAGAACTGTGAATAGAGACAAGACTAAGAACTGTGTATAAAGACAAGACTGAGAACTGTGCATAAAGACAAGACTAAGAACGTTGAATAAAGGCAAGACTGAAAACTGTGCATAAAGACAAGACTAAGAACTGTGAATAAAGACAAAACTGAGAACTGTGTATAAATACAAGACAAAGAACTGTGAATAAAGACAAGACTGAGAACTGTGTATAAAGACAAGACTAAGAACTGTGAATAAATACAAGACTGAGAACTGTGTATAAAGACAAGACTAAGAACTGTGTATAAAGACAAGACTAAGAACTGTGCATAAAGACAAGACTCAGAACTGTGTATAAAAACAAGACTAAGAACTACGTAAAAAGACAAGACTATTAACTGTGAATAAAGACAAGACTGAGAACTGCGTTTAAAGACAAGAGTGAGAACTGCGTATAAAGACAAGACTGAGAACTGCGTATAAAGACAAGACTAAGAACTGCGTATAAAGACAAGACTGAGCATAAAAAGACACCAAGTAAAGTAAACAGAACATGGAACAATCCCATATAGACTTTCATCCCATTATTTCCCCTCAATTCGCCCCTGTGCTATAATAGCCTTTGTGACGTCTGCAGCACGTTATCAGGGTCAGTGTTCGGGGAACGCTCGTCAGGTCCCGGTACGTGCGGACTCGCCAGCTCTCTCTTTTCTCGCAGAGTTCGGCCTAGATTTGTTAGTTTGAAGGAAATTGACGTTCTGGCGGTTTGATCCTTAATGTATCTCACTTCTAGTCACAGTTATATAGATTAAAGTATGTTAACAGTTAAAGTGTCTGTAATTATAGCTCTGAGAGTTGTCTATCACTTCTAGTCACAATTATATAGATTAAAGTATGTTAACAGTTAAAGTGTCTGTAATTATAGCACTGAGAGTTGTCTATCGCTTCTAGTCACAGTTATATAGATTAAAGTCTGTTAACAGTTAAAGTGTCTGTAATTATAAGCACTGAGAGTTGTCTATCACTTCTAGTCACAGTTATATAGATTAAAGTCTGTTAACAGTTAAAGTGTCTGTAATTATTGCACAGAGAGTTGTCTAACAACTCTAGTCACAAATATATAAAGTATCTTGAGTGTCTGCAATTTTTTCCATAATTACCCGCCCACACCCCCCCCAAAAAAAAAAAGAAAGAGAGAAGCCGTGTTTAACATGAAATGCTCCAATGAAAGCAAAATTCGGGACGAAAACTGAGAGTCATAACATGCTCAATCTAATCAGCATGTCTGAATGGCGTTAGAAGATTTGGAAATGGGGATTTATAGAAGACATCTAAAATGTCTGCAATCCCTTCAAACAACATATTGTTCATGTCTTGGTGCCAGGGGATGGTGGATGCTTATTTAAGTGAGGTTTTCATGAGAGGAGAAGTTCACCCTCAATAATACAGACAGTCACAACGCAGCTTCATTCCTCATCCCCTTTCGACATTATGTGTTATGTGACAACCTTTACTATCGTTAATGACATGAACTGTTGTGAGTGCTTGTCAATGAAACAAAGAAAGCTGTCACCATACCTTGGAGTGTTTAGCACACCCCACCATTGGCTCCTTGCTACCAGCTTTACCGCAGCATTGCAATTATTTGCCTGTTCCCTAATGAAACAAATAAGTTGAGGTGGTGTCTTGTTTGCTGGTTCTTGTTTATTCTTCATAATTAGAGAGCTCAGAACAAAGCACACACCCCCGCACGTACGGTGATCGTTATTACAAAGTTTGCGGATGAGTTAGGAACCTCCTCATGTAGAACAAACTGCTCCATAAACCAGAATCGTTACACAAATAAAATGACCTGGTCTCATAGTTGAGTTTTCATATCAGCATGTGATGATCAAAATGCATTTATCACGAGCACATCTGAAATTGTTTATTTAAACAAAGTTTAGATGTAACGATTGGCAGTTTAAATTATCGGCCAAATTATTTTCAATATTCATCTAATAACAGTGTTCTGTGATTGAGATTACCTGAAATGATATGAATAAATTAGTTCCGTGGCGTGCGGTCTGGTTGTTGTGGCTGGCTCATTA
Organism: Megaustenia siamemsis; assembly: GCA_032433765.1. Taxonomy (NCBI): domain Eukaryota; kingdom Metazoa; phylum Mollusca; class Gastropoda; order Stylommatophora; family Ariophantidae; genus Megaustenia; species Megaustenia siamemsis. Next base: position 94,419,345 of record JAVIAB010000051.1, read on the forward strand.
CGTGACGTCAGTGTCATCAGGGTACGAAGCTGAGGGATCTGTATCTCCACTTGATTGGATATGATGATTGCTAACAATCTGTTGGTAAATCACAGGCCATTTTCACGATCAGTTGCGTGAATGTTTCAGAAAATAAACTACTGATCAACAATTTATCTTCATGACAATCATGGGATACGCTAGCACGAATGTTTCCGATAATGAAATAATGTGATTCTACACTTTATGTTAATTCAAACTAACCGCCATTCATCAATGGGATGGGTCAAACTGGCTGGTGCAGGCTATTTCTGGTTGTCGCACTTCCTGTTCTGTTCTGAGAGTTGACTATCAATTCTGAAAAGCGCTTATTTTCTTCTGTTGTTTTCACTCATTACCTTCCAATATTTACTCAATGTTAGTTGACATAACTTCCACATATTTATATATAAACTGTTAATCAAAAGCTGAAAAAAACGGAGAAATACACAATTATATGAGAAATGATAAGATCATAACACTATACAAAAACAAAGGAGATATGGCTGATTACAATAACTACAGAGGTATCTCTCTCCTTAACACATCCGGCAAGGCTTTTGCAAGAGTAGTCCCAAATAGCCAGCATAGACTTGCAGAGTGTATTCTTCCCAAGTCTCAATGCGGCTTCAGAACCGGGAGATCAACTATAGCCATGATTTTCACACTTAGCCATTTACAAGAAAAATGCCGAGAACAAAACATGCTTATCTATATTGCCTTTGTGGATCTCAGAAAGGCCTTCGACTCAGTAAATAGAGCCAGGCTCTACAGGGTGTTAGAGAGCAAAGGCTGCCCACCTACATTACTGAAGCTTATTATGTCCTTTCATGAAAATATAAATGCTAAAATCCTCTTTGATCGGAGTTCATCTGAGAGTTTAAAGTCAACAGTGGAGTGAAACGGGGATGTGTCCTCACCACCCTTTTTGACATCGTTTTTTGCTGCCCTTCTAAATTCATCATTATCATCATCAAGTACCGCGCCTGCTGGCGTAGGTGATCATGTCTCTCCACAACTTTCTATCTCGACAGCTATTTATCATTTCTGTTGTTGACCTTCTGCCAAGCCATTCTCTTAAGCTGTCTGTTATTTTTTCTCTTCCCTTCCCTCTATCTCTTCGTCCTTCAATTTTTCCAGTTGTTACAATATATTCCAGTTGTTCTCTTCTCATTACATGGCCAAAAAATGATGATTGTTTCTTCCTAATATTGTAAATTAGCTCTCTTTTTGCTTTGACCTCTCTCAGAACATCTTCATTACTCTTCTTAGCTGTCCATGGTACTCTCAACATTCTTCTGTAAAACCACATTTCTACAGACTCCAGTGATTTCCTTGTCAGTTGTCCTATTGTACATGATTCGCATCCATATGTTATGACTGGCTCTACGTAACATTTAAGAATTTTTTTCTAGTTTCTATTGTCAAAAATGGATTGTATAGTATCTTCCTCATTTTTTGGAAAGCTGCTTTTGCCTGAGCCATCCTCATCTCACCTCTTTTGTACATCTTCCGTCTGAGGTTAACAAAGTTCCCAAATATTTAAATTCATTTACCTGTTTTAATATTGTTCCACTTGTCTTTATTTTGCACTGAGGTGATGTCTTTTTCTTTGTTGTTACCATTACCTCTGTCTTTTTGCTGTAAAGGATGAGTCCTTTATTTTTGCTTTCTTTCACTATAATGTCCAACATTTCTTGTAACTTATTTTCACTCTTAGCGATTAAGACTGTATCATCAGCATACTTTAGATTATTTATGTTATGACGTCCAATTGTTATTCCAGGCATGCCCCTTATGGATCTTAAAAGAATCTCACTATAAATATTAAACAAATATGGTGACAGCACACAACCTTGTCTAACACCCTGTTTTATTTGTTGAAACATTCCCAATTGGTTTCCATTTCTTATGGCCGCTGTTTGTTGCCAGTACATGTTCTTTATTATTCTTAGATCTTTGCTGTCTACGTTTATGCTTTCTAAAATTTTGATTATTTCTTGGTGCTTTACTTTGTCAAATGCCTTGGTGTAATCTATGAAACATAGGTATAGATCTGTTTTCACCTCTATGGCTCTTTCTACTAAAGATCTTATGATATAAATGGCTTTGCTTGTACCTTTATCTCTAACAAAACCACACTGTTCATCGCTAATTTCTGGACAGATTTTGTTTCGCACTCTTCGCATGATGATTCTTAGTAATATCTTAGTCATGTGACTCATAATGCTTATTGTGCTATGGTCATCGCATTCAATCGCACCCGATTTCTTTGGTTGGGCTATGAATATTGATTTGAGCATGTCGTCTGGTATATATCCACTGTTGTATATATAATTCAATATTTTTGTTATTATTTCTATTCCAAAATCACCCATGGCTTCAATCTCTTCTTTAGTTATATTATCTGGTCCAGGAGCTTTGCCTGCTTTCATATTGCGCAAGGCATCTTCCACTTCTTCTCTGAGTATTTCTGGTCCTTCTCCATTATCCTTAATATTTACTTCCGTTCGTTCATCATTATAAAGATATTTAATGTATTCTGTCCATCGTTCCCTTATGTTTTCTTAATCAATCAACAGTTCTCCTTCCTTTGATCTAAGACATCCAGTTTTTGATTGCGTTTTTCTTCCTGTTAATTTCTCAATTTGTTTGTATATAGCTTTAGCACCTCCTTTTTGTTGCATTTCAATCTCTTTGCATCTCTCTTTTAGCCATGCTTCTTTTTCTTCCTTGCATTTTACTCCAATTTATTTATTTAATCTCTTATACTCATCTTTATTTTCTTTATTTCTTCTTCTTGTATCCATTAGCTGCAAAATGTCATCTGTCATCCATTTCTTTCTTGAATTTGTCCTCACTGGTGGTATGAACTCTTTTGATGTTTGTTGCATTGATTCTTTTAGCATTTCCCACTGTTCATCAATGCTTTGTATCTTCTCTATTGCATTGTACCGGTTCTGAATTGTGATTTTATATTTGTCTTGCAGCTTCTTGTCTGATTTTAGTAAATCTAAATTTAACTTGATGTTAACTGAGGCTCGTTTTGTTGTTTTTAATTTTACTCTAAGCTTTCCCACAACTGGTACATGATCACTATTGCAATATGCCCCTGGTCTAGTTTTCACACACACCAGACTGTTTCTAAATCTATTGCTTATCATTATATAATAAATTTGATCACATGCGTTGTCCCCTGTGCTTTTTCATGTCCACAGACGTCTTTTTTTTTTTAGTACCCCCGTCACGCCAAGTGACGTATAGGGAAATATGGTGTTAGTGACCCTATATTTTACAGACCTTCAGCACATGATTTTTGGGGTAATGTGGTCAGTATTACGCCCGTGGTGCTTTACTTTCCCAGAAATAAATCCGGTACCCATTTAAGGCTGGGTGAACCCGGAAGCCGTCGGTAGGGATCGAACCCTACCCCTTGTCCGTGGTAGTCCAGTTCACTAACCACTGAGCTATCGCGGCTCACAGACGTCTTGGATGTTGCTTAAACCAGGTGTTTTCTATCGTCATGTTGTGTGTTCTTGCCCAGTCAATAAGTTTCTCACCTCTTTCATTCCTCTCGCCTAAGTCATAATGACCAACTACTTCCTCAACTCTTTCCTTTCCTACTTTTGCGTTAATATTCCCTAGAATTATGGTGTTTTCATGTGGTTTGCATTTATGAAGTGCCTCATTTAACTTGTAAAATTTATTAATTGTTTCCTCTAGACAGCTGTTGGTGCATAAACTTGTATAAGATTTATGTCTATTGGCTTTCCATTCAATTTCACTAAAAGGAATCTGTCAGATGTTGGGTAAAAGCATTTCACTGTTCTTGCCCTTTCTGCATCCAAGATGATACCTACTCCTCTTTGGTGTTCAGTACCTCCAGACTAGATTATTTTATGTTTATCAGAATACATCTCCCCTGATCCGGTGTATTTCATTTTGCAAAGTCCCAGTAATTATAAACCCATTCTTTTCATTTCTTCTATGATGTTTTCTAGTTTACCCTTCTTCATGAGTGTTCTCACATACCAAGTACCTATCTTAGAGTTTGTTTTATCTTTATTTTGCTTACAGTAGCTTGATGGCGATCGGGTATCACCTGTAGCACATGATGTCCCCTACCAAATGAGGCTTTTCCATTGGAATCCCCCTTAACGTTGTTATCGTTATTTCTATTGTGGCGGTTCATGATTGTATAAAGAAGTTACGACGGTGGTTTTCTGTTGCCTTCTGTCGGTTTGTTTACGGTTGGCTCCGCTAACCTTTGACTAAAAAGTCTCACCCACAAAGCAGTGGGGTTGTTTTACTTCGGGGTACCCTCCCTTAGCCTTTTACTCTCCCGAGCTTACCTGCAAGGCAGCAGGGCAGCCACAGGTTGTACTGTTTACTGCATACAGTAGCAGGTAAAATTACCCGACCTGACAACACTAAACCGACCTTCTAATTTACGCCTTCGAAAACAGCTCAGGAGATATTTACATTCGCACAAGATCAGATGGCTCGCTGTTCTACTTCGCACGACTGAGAGCAAAAACAAATGTTGCCCCACCTAGAGAACTTGCTGACGATGCTGCCCTAGCCGCTCATAGTGAAGCCACCATATAATCACTGATCGACAACCTTAACCACACATGCGACTTCTTTTCACTGTCTATTAGTGTTCAGAAAACGGTACTTCCAACTCAAGGAGACATCAAGCCTGTATTAATCAATCTTTCAAAGATTATCCACTTGCGTCAGTTAAAAAATTCACGTATCTTGGATCCACAATTAGGCCAACCACTTCTCTTGATGATGAAATAAACGGCCAAATTGGTAAGGCAGCTACGACTTTCTGCAAACTCACAGAAATGGTCCGGAACAACACGAAACTAACACTAAAGACAAAAACTTTTAATATTTCAGACACATGTGCTTAGCACACTATTATATGGATGTGAAACCTAGACAACATACTCAAATCAAGAAAAAAGACTAAGCATCTTCCACATAGGTTGTCTCCGCAGAATAATGCACATCAAATGGCAGGGGACAAACTAACCAACTTAACTGTCCTGCAACGTGCTAAGATCCTAACAATCATTTCATTGCTCAGAAGCTGAAAGTTGAGATAGCTGGGGCACGTCCAGCGAATGGAAGAAAAGCGCATTCCTAAGCAAATACTATAAGATGAACTAATACATCAAAACAAGAAAAATCGGCAGGCCTAAAGTATATCTGTAAATCATCTCTGAATGACTTCTCCATCTGTGAAAATGACTGGGAACATCTGGCAAGAGATCACACATAATGGAGAGCCTGTATAAACAATGACATAACATCATTTGAGGATTGTACTATGGCAAGAACATGGAAGAGTGACGACTCATGAAAACAGATGGGAAACGTTGTGATTCAGTGGGCCTGAGTTGTGCAATACCTCAGCAACAACAAAAAAACACAACAGCTTCCACTAAAGCGTCTGACAAAACGAAACGGTCGTCGATAGTTGACATAGAAGCATGCGAGAGGAGCCTCGGTGGTTGGAGGTTAGGGAAGCTCTCTTCCTGGTCCGAACAGACAGAGTCCCCCAAACACAGATGTGGCGAGTCTGTGTCGGATCAACAAGGCTTCTGGGGTTAACTCAGCCTAAAAAATTGCGTTCTCTGGGAAGTAAAGGCGACCTGGCGAACTATCGACCACACCGCACATAATGTGCCGTTGGCTGCGGAAAAAATATTATCTCTATCACGATATTCTCGTCTAGAATGACGTGGATCTACTTATTTAACATATGGGCTGGGTCTAAAGTAAAGCAAATTTATATTATTGCATGGTAATTGTTGTGTTTAATAGGCAACATAGTGGTGATGGAATATTTTGTCAACGATGGTTGGATATGTGTCATAGGTGATCGACAACAGCCATCAGAAATATTGAAAATGCAAAATTTGAAATAATTAAATATATACTCCTATGATGGAGAGAAAGAAAATATTTAGAGGATTATAAGTCTATGAACACAGCGCACGAAGATGAATAACAGGATCTGCGTGATCACACGGTAAACAGGAAGTATTTTCCACCAAAATATAATGAGAAAATGCGAGTGGGATAGGTGTCAAGGTTTGTGTTAAATATTTCAATAGTAATCTGTTTACAACGATAACCAGCTTAATATTCGCTCGCCGCTCGTATGTGCATTACCTTCGTCCCAGGTGTTTACTATCCGGCACCATTCCTACGTCTAGAATACGTTAACCGGTAATTAATGTCATGTGTTGTGAATCATCATGTTCCATTACATTTCTGGATCGTTTTCTAGAGTATCCTGCATGAGATGTGACATTGTAAATGGAAAGGAAAAAGAAAAGAGAATTTACAGGGAATAGAAATGACGGTGAGAGTTAGTGTGTCTGTCTCATGACAGGTAACACAGGCTCAACTTTCGGAGATTCACATTTCATGCCCTCACAGATAATTTTTTCACGGAGAATCAACTCTCGGACGTTGAACTCTGGGAGGATCAACTCTCGGACGTTGAACTCTGGGAGGATCAACTCTCGGACGTTGAACTCTGGGAGGACAACTCTCGGACTTGAACTCTGGGAGGATCAACTCTCGGACGTTGAACTCTGGGAGGATCAACTCTCGGACGTTGAACTCTGGGAGGATCAACTCTCGGACGTTGAACTCTGGGAGGATCAACTCTCGGACGTTGAACTCTGGGAGGATCAACTCTCGGACGTTCAACTCTCGGAAGTTCAACTCTTGAAGGATCATCTCTCGAAGGTTTAACTATATGGAGATTAACTCTCGGAGGTTTAACTCTCAATTGATCAGCACTCGAAGGATAATCTTTTGGAGGTTTAACTCTTCGAGGATCAATAAATAACTATTAAAGGGTAAACTCATAGATTCAAATCTCGGAGACGTAACTTCTTTGGCACCATTTCAATTTTTGGAAATGGATGTCAAAGAATTGGGCAAACAGGACGCAATAGACAACATCACCCACGAAGTGCCGACAGTCAAAGTTGAGCGCTAGCATCACGTTACCCAGACACTAAGGACATTACACGATTTGTTCCAACTTTGTCTGAAAGTAATTGTGACATAGTGGGAGCCGCGATAGCTCAGTGGTTAGTTAACTGGACTACAAATGACAAGAAGTCGAGGTCGATCCCAACCGGCGGCTTTCGGGTTTACCCAGCCTTAAATGGGTACTGGATTTTTTTTCTAATAAAGTAAAGCAGCACGGACGTAATACCGACCACATTACCCCAAAAATCATGTGCTGACGTCTGTAAAAATTATGGTCACTAACACCATATTCCCTATACGCTACTTGGCATGACGGAGCTGTTTACTTTTACGTATTGTGATATAACGCCCTGTCAATACTACAGACAGAAGCAAGTTAAGATTACATTCGATGTGCCAGATATATCCGCGTTGTTTCTTTCTTCACGACCTAATAAGAACTAATGGAAATCCATTACTATGGAAACTTGCCATCTTGAAATTCCTATTCCAATTACTCGCGGTCACGCTCATCAGGGAGTGTCACTGCAATCAGTGCATTAGACGAGGCGGAGACGAGCGAGTTGCCAATTATCTTCTCTTTGTGTGATGCTGTGAATAATGGTACGTTTAGGTGCTTAATTCGCTTTTGTTTTGTTTCAGCAAAAGTGACGTTATGTTGTTGATGAGTCACATCATGCTGGTTCTTTTGAGTAATGTCTGAATGAGGATGTGTTGAAATATGCAGACACAGACGAAGGAAGCACTGATGTGAAAGTGTAAGCAATATATAGATGTATGACTATTTGTATGGTTGAAGAATACACGTAGCCAAAGATTAATGATTACAAAAGACAGATAATATAAAACGGAAGGAACAGAGTCAAACAATAATCATAAAACATATGTTACACAGCCTTCTAAACAATAATCATGATACATATGTTACATAGCCTCCTAAGCAATAATCATGAAACATATGTTACATAGCCTCCTGAACAATAATCATGCAACATATGTTACATAGCCTCCTAAACAATAATCATGATACATATATTACATAGCCGCCTAAACAATAATCATGAAACATATGTTACATAGCCTCCTAAACAATAATCATGCAACATATGTTACATAGCCTCCTAAAAAATAATCATGAAACATATGTTACACAGCCTCCTAAACAATAATCATGCAACATATGTTATATAGCCTCCTAAACAATAATCATGATACATATGTTACACAGCCTCCTAAACAATAATCATGAAACATATGTTACTTAGCCTCCTAAACAATAATCATGAAACATATGTTACACAGCCTCCTAAACAATAATCATGCAACATATGTTACACAGCCTCCTAAACAATAATCATGAAACATATGTTACATAGCCTCCTAAACAATAATCATGCAACATATGTTACACAGCCTCCTAAACAATAATCATGCAACATATGTTACATAGCCTCCTAAAAAATAATCATGAAACATGTTACATAGCCTCCTGTTGTATGATATTAAATGTAACTGGATTTGATAATAAACAGATCGAATTAAACATCGGTATGATATACAGATAAGTTAGTAGTCAGGCAGACTGACCACAAAGACAGAGAGTGAAAGAACTGAAAGAAAGTAAAAATATACAAATAGTCATAGATATAGATACACAGAACTACACAAAACAATCGGATAGTTTAGATTGGATTAAACAGACCGACATAATGGATCTATATGACCGCACACACCTGACCACGGAAATATATCCAGAAAAATAAACAAACATATAAATAGATTGGACGGACGGATAAGTGGCGTGGTATTACTGCCCTGATAAGTCACGTTCAATTAGGGGAAGGAGGGGGGCATCGTGCGCTGCATCTGGAGGCGCCAAATTGACCATTCTTGCCTTCTTTATTTACAATTTTTTTTATCTTCCTCATACCATAAAAATATGCCACGATATGCAGGTTTTCATGTTCTAAATTGAGGTTTTCATGTTTTAAATGGAGGTTTTCATGTTTTAAATAAAGGTTGTCATGTTTTAAATGGAGGTTTTCATGTTTTAAATGGAGGTTTTCATGTTTTAAATGGAGGTTTTCATGTTTTAAAGGGAGGTTTTCATGTTCTAAATACGGGTTTTCATGTTTTAAATGGAGGTTTTCATGTTCTAAATGTAGGTTTTCATGTTCTAAATGGAGGTTTTCATGTTCTAAATGTAGGTTTTCATGTTCTAAATGTAGGTTTTCATGTTTTAAATGGAGGTTTTCATGTTCTAAATGTAGGTTTTCATGTTCTAAATGTAGGTTTTCATGTTCTAAATGAATGTTTTCATGTTCTAAATGGAGGTTTTCATGTTCTAAATGGATGTTTTCATGTTCTAAATGGAGGTTTTCATGTTTTAAATGAAGGTTTTCATGTTTTAAATGGAGGTTTTCATGTTCTAAATACAGGTTTTCATGTTTTAAATGGAGGTTTTCATGTTCTAAATACATGTTTTAATGTTTTAAATGGAGGTTTTCATGTTCTAAATGGAGGTTTTAATGTTTTAAATGGAGGTTTTCATGTTCTAAATGTAGGTTTTCATGTTCTAAATGGAGGTGTTCATGTTCTAATTGGAGGTTTTCATGCTCTAAATGGAGGTTTTCATGTTCTAAATGGAGGTTTCATGTTCTAAATGGAGGTTTTCATGTTTTAAATGGAGGTTTTCATGTTCTAAATGTAGGTTTTCATGTTTTAAATGGAGGTTTTCATGTTTTAAATGGAGGTTTTCATGTTCTAAATACAGGTTTTAATGTTTTAAATGGAGGTTTTCGTGTTCTAAATACAGGTTTTCATGTTTTAAATGGAGGTTTTCATGTTCTAAATACATGTTTTAATGTTTTAAATGGAGGTTTTCATGTTCTAAATGGAGGTTTACATGTTCTAAATGTAGGTTTCCATGTTCTAAATGGAGGTTTTCATGTTCTAAATGGAGATTTTCATGTTTTAAATGGAGGTTTTCATGTTTTAAATGGAGGTTTTCATGTTCTAAATGCAGGTTTTCATGTTCTAAATACAGGTTTTCATGTTCTAAATACAGGTTTTCATGTTCTAAATACATGTTTTCATGTTCTAAATACAGGTGTTCATATTCTAAATACAAGTTTTCATGTTCTAAATACATATTTTCATGTTTTAAATGGAGGTTTTCATGTTCTAAATACAGGTTTTCATGTTTTAAATGCAGGTTTTCATGTTCTAAATACAGGTTTTCATGTTTTAAATGGAGGTTTTCATGTTCTAAATGCATGTTTTCATGTTCTAAATACAGGTTCTCATGTTCTAAATGCAGGTTTTCATGTTCTAAATGCATGTTTTCATGTTCTAAATACAGGTTTTCATGTTCTAAATGCAGGTTTTCATGTTCTAAATGGAGGTTTTCATGTTCTAAATGGAGGTTTTCATGTTTTAAATGGAGATTTTCATGTTTTAAATGGAGGTTTTCGTGTTTTAAATGGAGGTTTTCATGTTCTAAATACAGGTTTTAATGTTTTAAATGCAGGTTTTCATGTTCTAAATGCAGATTTTCATGTTCTAAATCTAAAAAAACTTCAGGGAAAGTATGACGGACACTCGTATGGCTCACAACGATGTTACGAGGGGGGCAGGACGGGACGCCAAAACTGATTTTTTCATCGGGTGCTGAAATCCATGGCTACACCTCTGGAATGGATAGATTATGTGTTATATAAAAGGCAATACAAATATGTCAATGAAAGCATTCTCAGAAAATATGAACCCATCTCCGACCTCAGGTTTCACGAAGAAGCAAACTTTTTTCAGTTATTAGTGAGAATACATGTATGCCCTCCCTGTCTATTATGTTTTAGAAAATATTCCCCGACTCTGAGTCATTGGCCTCTTTTTCGGATCCAAAGCAAATTATCTGTCCCAGCAACATCCTAGGCGAGAATTTGAATTTTACTGGAAGGATAATCTGAACGGAAGCTGGAAATATGATCAGAGATCTGACTATCTGTACTAGTGTCTGTATCTGTCCTATATAGATCTAATAATAATAGTAAATAATCACGTGGGAGCTGGAAAAGGCGTGTGTTCACATGCGATATTACTTCCTTGATAAGTCATGTTCAATTAGCTCTATCTAACCAGTCTGTTTCTGTGCACATCTTGTTGGGATGACATGTTTAATGCTTTATATAGTCAAAGTGAAGCGGTTAAACAAAGACGGGTAGTTATTCACATAATCACAGGTGTGTACTTTGTTTAGGAGGTCGGCACAATTTGTTTAATAATTGTATTCAGTCTCACATTAAGGAATTAAGATACACGATTTCATGAAGGTTAAATGATTTTTGAAGGATGACAGATTTTTTGAGGGCTGAATGATTGCCTGAGGGCTGAATGATTGTCTGAGGACATAATTTCTTTTTTGATTGTTAGACTTGATTTTTTTTTCTGAGGTATGAATGGTTGGCTGAATGTTTGTCTGAGAGCTGAATGGTTGACCGAATGATTGTCTGAGGTATGAATGGTTGACCGAATGATTGTCTCAGAGCTGAATGGTTGACCGAATGATTGTCTAAGGGCTGAATTATTTTTCCAAGTGTTGAAAGTTGTGCAGAAAGCAGAATTAGTTCTGGGGCGTGAATGATTTGTGTGACCAGAGTGAACAGCTGCTGCATGTACAAACATGGTAAGATGGAATAAGTCATTGGAGTGATAGTCATCAATAATGAAGGCGTGTGCTATTTATAGAAATCTACTCAACACAGCATATTAGAGCAGGCGTTTACATTGCACTCACTGGGGGTCAAGCTTTTATCGGCGGCTCACAAACATTAAGGGCAGTGTAAAGGGGAAAAATACTCAACGTGAACCACAGATTTTAGCAGAATATAGAATTCCGTGGCTGCACTTTTTGAATAATCGCTCACGGATAGCTAGCTGCCCTTGTATATCTCAGATATTTATAATTGCAGAGCAAAGAATAAGACACATGCCCCCGCACACATGGAGAAAACGCTATTGAGAGGTTTCCGAGTGAGGGACAAACCTTCTGATGTAGAACAAATTGCTCCATAAACTAGCTATGTCAGAGAAATAAGATGGCGTGGCCTCGGAGCTTTTGTTTTAATATCGGCATGTCATGATAACAACGCTGCACATAAGAAAAATGTAATTGGAATAATAAATAGAAACAATAACAAAAGAACAAATAATCCAAAACTGCAATTGTTTTTATTATTATTTTTATTTAAATCTAGACTTGATCCAGTGTAAATCATTTTAAATAAAAACAATTGGTGTGTTTAAAAAAATGTTTGTTGGTTTATTGAGATATAGATATAGTTGTGTCGTTTTCAATCCAGTTTTGAATTAATATAAACACATAATTATATTGTGACACATATAACATTTTTCACTTCTTCTTAGCCTGGCCCTTCTAATTTGCCTTCAAGCGTTGAGGGAAATTTAATTTGCGGTCTTCTGCTCTTCTGTTCGCCTCTGCTGCTGTTATGTTTCTTAGTGCTGCTAATATTCCGTCGATCCATCTTTTTCGTGGCCGGCCCTTGAGTCTGGTGTTCTCGCAACGATTATTGTGGCTTCGTTGTTTTGTGTTTTTATCACTCTGCCTTGCCACGTGGCCAAACCATTCTGCCTCAAGCTTTCACTTACCCCAGGATACTCTTTTGTCAACTCAGAGCTGAATGGGACACAGTTAACTGTGATTTATTAGTCACATTAATTATAAATTAAATGAAGGTTGTTATGTTAAGTTATCTATGTTCATATCATCATCACTGCACTATGCAATTATCTATACATTATCTTAGGTGTACTGACCTTCTCTTCGAAATACTGAGAACCCTAGTAGTGAACCCTGACCTGTGTGTAGGAAATCCCTCGTTCCGCCTGGAATCCATTTAGATAGATTTATCATCATCATGTGCTATACCGGTTTGGCTAAACGATCATGTCCCTCCACAATCTTCTATCTACAGTGCATCGTATCAGTTCCGTTGTTGACTGCTTTCCATGCAATGACAGCAAGCTATCGAGTATTTTCTCTCTTTGTCGTCCGCGATCTCTCTTTCCTTTTATTTTGCCAGCTGTAACCAAGTATTCCAACTGTCTTCTTCTCATGATGTGCCAGAAAAATGTTAATTGCTTCTTTCTGATGTTTTTTAAGAGCTCCCTTTTTGTTTTGGCCTCTTTGAGAACTTCCTCATTGGTCTTTTTAGCTGTCCAGGGAACTTTCAACATTTTTCTGATAAATCCCATCTCTGTGGCCTCTAATCGTCTTTTCATTTGTTTGTCCATGATTCGCTTCCATAGGTCAGAATTTGTTCTATATAGCATCGATTAACTCTCTTTCTCATTTTTATTGACATAGGTTTGTTGCATAAAATATTTTTCATTTTCTGAAATGCTATTTTGGCCTGAGTTATTCTGCTTTTCATTTCTGTGGTGCATCTCCCATCTGATGTTATTATTGTGCCCAAGTATTTCAAACGTTGCACTTGTTTCAGATTTGTCGACAGATAGATTTATAATATTGTTTATTTCCAGGCAGATACATTTTTGGTGGCTTATTCTTTTCACTTTGTAACTGTCAGGGGTTTTCAACGTGCGCATAGCGTACATTAAACTTCATGGCTTTCATCGTTCTCCAAGATGAATAGAAATGTGGTTTCACCAGCAGAGAACGAGGAATGCTAAAGATTTGAATGAAATCACAATATTCGAAGAGAACAATTTCCACCGTATCTGACAGGATTTGTACCTGAAACATTGTCGCTGACAGCACTTCATCGTCAGTTGCGTTCACTGTCGGCGCTACTACGCCTTATGTCTTTTGACGTGTGCTATGATTGCTACGAAGGGGACTGCAGCTTCTTTTTGTTGCAAGGATATTAGATGAAATGTTAATTCTGATGATTCCACTGGCACGGGCGGTTGAGCAATTATGGATTTTAATTCGTTTGCAGTGATACCAGGGCCTTTGACTAACTATAACATTCATCGTCTTATCTTTAAACACATATATTTTTAAACCTAGATATTTAAACCTAGATATTTAACCTAGATATTTAAACTTAGATATCTAAACTTAGATATTTAAACCTAGATATTTAAACTTAGATATTTAACCTAGAAATTTAAACTTAGATATTTAAACCTAGATATTTAAAATTAGATATTTAAACTTAGATATTTAAACCTAGATATTTAAACTTAGATATTTAAACCTAGATATTTAAACTTAGATATTTAAACTTAGATATTTAAACCTAGATATTTAAACTTAGATATTTAAACTTAGACATTTAAACTTAGATATTTAAACTTAGAAATTTAAACCTAGATATTTAACCTAGAAATTTAAACTTAGATATTTAAACCTAGATATTTAAACCTAGATATTTAACCTAGAAATTTAAACTTAGATATTTAAACCTAGATATTTAAAATTAGATATTTAAACCTAGATATTTGAACTTAGATATTTAAACTTAGATATTTAAACCTAGATATTTAAACCTATATATATTTAAACCTAGATATTTAAACCTAGATATTTGAAGCTACATATTTAAACATTGATATTTAAACCTAGATATTTGAAGCTACATATTTAAACATTGATATTTAAACCTAGATATTTAAACCTAGATATTTAAACCTGGATATGTAAACTTAGATATTTAAATTTAGATATTTAAACTTAGATATTTAAACTTAGATATTTAAACCTTGATATTTAAACTTAGATATTTAAACCTAGATATTTAAACTTAGATATTTAAACTTAGATATTTAAACCTAGATATTTAAACCTAGATATTTAAACTTAGATATTTAAACCTAGATATTTAAAAATAGATATTTAAACCTAGATATTTAAACTAAGATATTTAAACCTAGATATTTAACCTAGATATTTAAAATTAGATATTTAAACTTAGATATTTCAACTTAGATATTTAAACCTAGATATTTAAACCTAGATATTTAAACCTAGATATTTAAACTTAGATATTTAAACCTAGATATTTAAACCTAGATATTTAAACCTAGATATTTAAACCTAGATATTTAAACCTAGATATTTAAACTTAGATATTTAAACCTAGATATTTAAACCTAGATATTTAAATCTAAATATTTAAACCTAGATATTTAAACTTAGATATTTAAACTTAGATATTTAAACCTAGATATTTAAACTTAGATATTTAAACTTAGATATTTAAACCTAGATATTTAAACTTAGATATTTAAACTTAGATATTTAAACCTAGATATTTAAACCTAGATATTTAAACTTAGATATTTAAACCTAGATATTTAAACCTAGATATTTAAACTTAGATATTTAAACCTAGATATTTAAACTTAGATATTTAAACCTAGATATTTAAACCTAGATATTTCAACCTAGATATTTAAACTTAGATATTTAAACCTAAATATTTGAACCAAGATATTTAAACCTAGATATTTAAACTTAGATATTTAAACCTAGATATTTAAACCTAGATATTTAAATCTAGATATTTAAACTTAGATATTTAAACCTAGATATTTAAACCTAGATATTTAAACTTAGATATTTAAACCTAGATATTTAAACCTAGTTTAAAACTGTTGAATATGGAATACAAACCTTAATCTTCGTCTACAATAGCCAGGGGGCATCTTCCCCTGTTGTAGCAGAAGTTGATGTTTTTTTCCACCAGTCCCTCAATTCCTAGGTTTTTGTTAAAAAGAACACACACATACACACACATGCGCACAAACACACTGTTCACTTTATTCGAATATAATAACGACAACACTGTTCACGGCTGTAACATTATCCTAATGCTGTCTTTGATTGACAAGTTGTGTCCAGCAGCCTCATCACTGCTAGTTACGTAACTGACATTCCTTATTTTTGATTGGTCCACCTGTCCTGTCCATCGCAGTGACAAACATCAGGGACATTTAGTAATTATTGAATAATGATTGAAGGCTGGATATTTTGTTAAGTCAGAATATATTCTTATTTGGTCTGTAGAGCGTACATAGTTGTTGCCATCAAACGGTTAAAACCGAGACGGTAGTCATGTCACTGTTTACGTCTCAAACTATATACAATGAGGACGCTGGTAGCACATGTGTTCAGAATACATGAAAACAGACTGCCGAAACCTTCAAGTGGAGGCGGGGTATCAAAAGAAAACCTCTGTGACCAAAACGCTACCTGCCTCTGCGTGACCACAGCGTTGTCTGCAGCTCCGTCACCACAACCATGCCTACCTGTCTCTTAGTTACTATAACCCTGCCTGGCTCTCAGAGACCACAACGCTACTTGCCTCTCCGTGACCACAACGCTGCCTACCTCTCTGTGACCACAGCGCTTCCTGCCTCTCCGTGACCACAGCCATGCCCTCCTCTCCGTGACCACAGCCATGCCCTCCTCTCCGTGACAAAACCCATGCCTGCCTCTCCTTCACCCCAGCCCTACCTGCCTCTACGTGACCACACCCATGCCTGCCTTTCCTTCACCACAACCATGCCTGCCTCTCCGTGACCATAACGCTGCCTGCCTCTCCGTGACCACAACGCTGCCTGCCTCTTCGTGAGCACAACACTGCCAGCCTCTCCGTGACCACATCGCTGTCTGCCTCTCTGTGACCACAGCGCTTCCTGCCTCTCCGTGACCACACCCATGCCTGCCTCTCCTTCACCACAACCCTGCCCGCCTCTCCGTGACCACACCCATGCCTGCCTCTCCTTCACCACAACCCTGCCCGCCTCTCACTGACCACACCCATGCCTGCTTCTCCATGACCACAACCCTGCCTACCTCTCCGTGACCACAACGCTACTTGCCTCTCCGTTCCCACAACGCTACCTGCCTCTCCGTGACCACAACGCTGCCTGCGTCTCCGTGACCACAACGCTGCCAGCCTCTCCGTGACCACAACGCTGCCAGCCTCTCCGTGACCACAACGCTGCCAGCCTCTCCGTGACCACAACGCTGCCAGCCTCTCCGTGACCACAACGCTGCCTGCCTCTCCGTGACCACAACGCTGCCAGCCTCTCCGTGACCACAATGCTGCCAGCGTCTCCGTGACCACAACGCTGCCAGCCTCTCCGTGACCACAACGCTGCCAGCCTCTCCGCGACCACAAGGCTGCCTGCCCCTCCGTAACCACAACGCTGCCTAGGCTGTCTGCCTCTCCGTCTAGGCAGATGTCAGTTATATTGTTGGGTCGCTTACTGAAAATGTGCCTAACCCAAATTAGAATTTTTTCTGGTTTTGACTGTCCGACCATTTCATGTGGAGATCATTTACTATTCTTCACATTATTAGCAGCCTGTATACTTGGTTATTAATCCAAAGTTTCATCGACATAAATAGATGTGAAGATTGAGAGTACTTTGGGCGAGTGGCAGGTCCACATGTCATCACAAGTGTACAAGCCCCATGTGGCAGGAACTCTCAGCGTGCACATGCTGCGTCAGTTGTTGGATACATGGAGACAAGGCAGAAACTCAATCACTTTTGGTCTTCTATTATTTGCTATGACGTCAGTTCTTGACGTCACTAATAGAAAAATCTGCAGTTTTTATATTTTGTCTTTGTTGTTTTTCTGAGCTAGTTCATTCCAAGATTCGTTCTCCCAAAGAACCGTTCTCTGAATGTTCTTCCAGAAGTGACTTTTACTAGCTGAAACTTTGTCATCTTATCGTGAGTATCAATCTTCTACATTAGATTCACTTCAAACTTTAAGATAAAGGAATTCATTTGTAAAATGTGATTGCCAATAAAGAAGGGCTGCATCATTATAGGTTTTAAAGGTTCTTAATCTATGTTCTATGAGATACCTCCATGGATTAAAGAAAAACATGAAGCAAAGTAGACAATGCAACGATGCAAAAAGTTCATGATAAGCAATAGTGCAATAAACGGGTGTCAAAGGCTAAAGATAATCCATAAAGGATAAGAAATGAAAGAGCTCAGTCACAGTAATTTGAGAACATCTGTGCAAGCAGACCAGACCGGGCGGTTTGGTTTAATTAAAGCGGAAGAGAAATTAGATGCCTGCCAGTTGGTGTGAATGTGGATTCTGTTCGCTCGTTAGTGCAGGTTACGGTAAACTTCATAAGGCGTTGACAGAAAGTTCTTGTCCGTCTTTTAGAACGATCGATCTGGAGTTAGCTGCCTCGATTTCTATTATTTATTTTTGTTCATATTTTTAATGAAAACTCTTCGAATGCTTTTTATTTTATGTTCTGAGGTCTACAGAGACGGTTTCTATTTTGGTTCAACATTAATGTACGAGTGCAGTCGGTGGGTCAGATTATCTTGTTTCATCCTCGACAGAATAGAATGAACTATTTGATGTGTACTGACTGCGTACTTACAGTGATCTTCACTTATATGTAGGGAGGTCAAAAAGTAATGCACACCAATTTTTTTCTCGGAAACTATTCGGGCAAAATGTGTGAAATTTTCACAGATTGTAGCTGAACATCCCCTGTACACTACCTATTTTTCAACATAATCTCCGTCCAAGCGTATTGCCTTACGCCAACGCGAAACTAGGTCATGAATGCCTCGTTTGTACCAAGTTTTGTCCTGCTCGCGTAGCCATTTTTTAACTGCACGGATCACATCCTCATCATTGTCAAAGTGTGTCCCACGCAGGACTTTTTTGAGTGGTCCAAACAGATGGAAATCTGAGGGAGCCAGATCAGGGCTGTAAGGAGGATGGGGCAGTACAGTCCAACCAAATTTGTTGATTGCTTCCCGTGTTACCAGACTTGTGTGAGGGCGTGCATTGTCATGTTGAAGCAACAAATCTGCAGATGGCTTATTAGGCCGAACTCTGTGGAACCGATTTTTGAGTTTTGTCAGTGTATTGATGTAAGCTGTCGAGTTGATTGTCTCACCTCTTATCATTACATCAATAAGAATCACACCATCAATGTCCCAGAAGACAGTGATCATCACCTTTCCGGTTGATGGAGATGTTTTGAATTTTTTTCTTTTTGGTGACTGCGGATGATGCCATTCCATTGACTGCATTTTTGTTTCAGGCTCATAATAATGTGCCCACGTTTCGTCACCGGTAACAATTTTTGACAAAAACATTTCTCCTTCAACACCGAAACGCTCCAACAATTCAGAACAGAATGTTTTCATTTGAACTCTGTGATCATTTGTTAGGCACCGAGGAACCCATCGAGCGCAAATCTTTGAATATCCGAGAGTTTTAAAAATTGCGATTGCACTTCCCTTGCTGACTGTAAGCTGCAATGCCAATTGCTGACTAGTGATACGCCTATCCTTACGAATAATGGCATCAGCCCGGTTTAACATGTCTGTGCTGGTAGCCGAGGCAACACGTCCAGAACGCGGTAAATCATGCAGCTCCACTCGTACACTTTCTGCAGGTTTAATTCTCTGAACCCAGCGACTAACTGTGCTCCTATCGACTGCAGAACATTTGTACACTGCACACAGTCGTTTATGAATGTTTGCCCCAGTTTCTTTTTCCGCAACCAGAAATTCTATGACAATTCGCTGTTTGTAACGGACATTGTTGACAAGCTCCATTTTAACGGTTCATAGATTGCGTAATATCTATCAGAATGCTGTGCAATTTGGTACACATAATTGGAACATGTCATATTCCAAGTGTGCAAAATTTCATATTCCTATCTTTATTATTAGCCGAGAAAAAAATTGGGTGTGCATTACTTTTTGACCTCCCGTATTATTTATTAGTACAGCAACTATTAATTGTTACCAATCTCATTCTATCACAATGACGGTTCTATTTCCTTATTTGTTTGCTTGCAAGATGATTGCGTTTGACCGCGTTTTGCACCTTGAGGTCTATTGCTACTCGTTAATAAGGTAGGCGTACCTCCTGTCAATGGAATAGTAAGGCGTCTCCTTCCAACCTCTGGTCTACTGGACAACCTTGCTCAGGGTGAGTACCTGTTCAGCCTCACGATTATTACGTGAAGCCATGGGAGCAGATGATGGATTGTGTTGTGAGAGCAGTCAATAAATTGTGTCCGTTGTATGGTCTCCACTCCACGGCAAATAGATTTTATTATTCCACACCGGATCGCTCGCAGCCCGGGTTAACAACGAACACCTTTTGTTGTTCAGCATGACAATATCGATAAGTGGACTATGTACATCTTCGATGCCAATATAGTTAGGAGAATAAAACATGACAAGATTACACGCGTAGGCAACTCAAACCGAGGGGAATAGTTCAGGACTTTAGGGTTCGACATGGCTGCTTACTCTCTTTTATTTTGTTTATCTTCTTGAAAAGAATCCTGACTGATGATTAGAAGACCACGAAAGTACTGTCAGTAGCACGGGCAGAAGTATGAATTACCTGCGGTTTGTTGATGACATCGCTTGTGTTGCAGGAACAGAACAAGAAATAACTGACCTTACAAAACGAATAAATAAAATAGCTGATACATGTGAAATGGAGATTAGTAGTGGTAGCCTACGTCAGTCATGGTTGACTATGGATTTTTCAGCGCTCCTAGAAATTGTGGCAGGTGTGGATGGTACACATATGTCAACACTAAAATGGCGGTCCTGGAGTGTCCTCTCTAGGGCACGAGCTTTTGGCAGAAAAAGAGAGACAAGTTGTTGCCCATGCAACATGTTTCTTCACTCCACGCAGCCGAGCGATCCAAAGGTCTAGCAGGGCAAGAACAGTTTGGTGCCAACTGCGCCGCAGGAGTTGCCAGAGCAATGTTGAAATCAACACTGAAATGCTTTAGGGATCTCCGGAATTTTCCTCAGGGTTTACTCCCGAAGTCTATTCCGTGAACGGGTACCAGCTACATGAAGGAAGATCAATGCTCAACAAACTAAGTTGGTGACCAAAAACCCTTTGCTCATATTTTGAGATGTATGACCACGAGTAAATCAACCAAATAGAAATTATGACCACGAGTAAATCAACCAAATAGAAATTATGACCACGAGTAAATCAACCAAATAGAAATTATGACCACGAGTAAATCAATCAAACAGAAATTATGACCACGAGTAAATCAACCAAATAGAAATTATGACCACGAGTAAATCAATCAAACAGAAATTATGACCACGAGTAAATCAACCAAATAGAAATTATGACCACGAGTAAATCAATCAAATAGAAATTATGACCACGAGTAAATCAATCAAACAGAAATTATGACCACGAGTAAATCAACCAAATAGAAATGATGACCACGAGTAAATCAATCAAATAGAAATTATGACCACGAGTAAATCAATCAAATAGAAATTATTACCACGAGTAAATCAACCAAATAGAAATTATGACCACGAGTAAATCAACCAAATAGAAATTATTACCACGTGTTAATCAACCAAATAGAAATTATGACCACGAGTAAATCAATTAAACAGAAATTATGACCACGAGTAAATCAACCAAAAAGAAATTTCAGAGGATGAAATTAATAAGCAAATGTGTATGGCGATCATATATATCATGGCGTCACAACATATTATCATGTGACAATTAAAAATGGAGAGCATATAATTTTCTTTTCAATCGTTGTCAGTTCGCCATATCACCTGGTCTCATGTGACGGTCATGGATGAATTGCTTGCTCGGTAATCATTGATTGTTCATGATACACGTATTTTGCTCATTTATTTAAATGTCTAACTTACTCTCCTGATCAGATATATTGTGCCCCTCAGCTCCTCAAAATGTGGCAGGTAATTCTATTCACGCATGTATGACGTGGACTAGGTTACCATCGAGTGTAGATGTTCACGTCCCTAATGGATCCTATATTTTCTATCTGTTGTTGTACTATTGTCTTTGTGCACAACTTGTTGTGTAACTTCATCAGAATTGATTCTTTGCAATATTGATTACTACGAACTTCTATGTGTTTCATCAAAACTGAATCTAGTAAAAGTAAAGGTTCCCTTCAAACCTTAATAGGCGTATGGGGACTATGGTGTTAGTGACCATATTTTTCTACAAACATGGCACATTTTTGTGATGTGGTCGGTATCAAGCCAGGCCGCCTTTTCTTCCCAGAAAAATCTCTGGTGCTCATTTTTAGAGGCTGGATGAACTCAGGAGGCTCAAACTGAATCTATTTAACTCTAAACTTCTTGACTGAAGAAGGTAAAGATAAAGATACGAGACTTGAATCGGCGTCTTATGACTCGGGTTTTTTACCCATATGTGCTCGGCCGTCTATCAAGAAGTGTTCGGAGACTCCTGTATAGTGTCGCTTCAAGCATCGTAACTCCCGAGTGATGCGCTTTTTCCTCACCTACCCAGAGTGCTACCCTCGTACCCATTTCTGCCAGCCCCTGGGTCGACCGCGGGGTTATTTTGTTCCCAACCACGAGTACAATTATTCACAAACTGCTTTCAGCGGTAATCGAGGACAGTTTGCCCGAACGTCGGTAGCTAGTGGAGTGGTTTTCCTAACAAAGATACCGAGACCCCCATTATTTGTATATAGTGGCTTCTGTCAGCGTTAGTTAAATATAAATTTTTCATAGCCACTATGAAATGCTATATTTTCTTTCGCCGTGTACTCTCAGTTTCTATGAATCTGTCTCCGGAGTTTTGGGCGCTCCCTAATCCTGTTGCAATATGTTAGTTGTCCATAAAGTATATCTTTTGGTTATGCGGTCATATTTCACACGGTGTATGTGGCCAAGTCGCCCGTGCGCTGCCGGGGCCCGAAAGGGAAGTAAAGAATAGCGGCGCTGTACCCTACCAGGCATGTTCGTAAGAGGCGAGAAAGGAGGGTTAGGCATGGGACTGGCTATCCCA
This sequence comes from Megaustenia siamemsis, assembly GCA_032433765.1. Lineage (NCBI taxonomy): Eukaryota > Metazoa > Mollusca > Gastropoda > Stylommatophora > Ariophantidae > Megaustenia > Megaustenia siamemsis. Next base: position 94,442,237 of record JAVIAB010000051.1, read on the forward strand.
TACTGTAAAAAAATAAGCCGAAAAAACTTCACAAACATGAACAAGTCAAAGAAAGATAAAGTAAATCCGTCAACCAGGAAAGAGAAGGGCTCTCTGTCTAAGAGACGTATGACGCAATCCGGAGAAAGCCATAAGGAGTCCGGGTTGCCGACTCACCCTTTGTCTACCAGGAAATCATCCAGAATTGGCACCTGGAATGTTCGTACCCTTAACGAACAGGGAAAAGCGGCACAAGTGGCAGCAGAAATGAACAACTACAAGATAGATATTCTGGGAATGTGTGAAACAAGATGGCTGGGAGCGGAGAGAATAAAATTGAATACAGGGGAGATGATTTTATCATCAGGACACCAGGAACCAGGAGCACAACATAGCGAAGGGGTAGCTATAATGCTATCAAAGAATGCACAGAAGACACTAATAGAATGGGAGGCAGTGGGACAAAGACTGGTGAGAGCAACATTTAGAACAACCAAAAACAAAATAAAATTACACATTATACAATGCTATGCACCAACCAACGATAAAGATGACTCAGTTAAAGATGATTTTTATAAACAGCTACAATGCCAGATGGATGCAAGACGAGCCAAGGATATTATACTCTTGATGGGAGACCTAAATGCTAAGGTAGGATCAGACAACAGAGGCTTTGAAGAGATTATGGGAAAACATGGACTTGGAGATATAAACGAGAATGGAGAGATATTTGTGAATTTCTGCGCCCTTAATCAAATGAGCCTAGGAGGAACAATATTCCAACATAAAAGAATACACAAAGCTACATGGGTGTCACCAGATCATAGAACGGAAAATCAAATTGATCACATATGTATTAATAATAAGTTTAAGTCATCCTTACAGGATGTAAAAGTATATAGAGGGGCAGATATAGCTTCTGATCATCATCTGCTGTTAGCCAAACTTAAAATTAAATTAAAAAGGTATACTACAACGAATAAGGGCAGAACGTATTTCAATGTAGGGTTTCTTAAAGAACAAGGAATTAAAGATAAATTCGCAGTCACAATATCAAACAAATACCAAGTCCTCCAACAACTAGAAAATACAATAAATATAGAAGATCATTGGAAACAGGTAAAAAATATATGGAAAGAGACATGCGAAGAAACACTGGGGAAAAGAGAACGCCAGAATAAGGCATGGATGACAGCAGAGACCCTGGATAAAATTAAAGAAAGAAAGAACAAGAAAGCAGACATAAATAAAAGCAAAACAAGAAGTAATAAAGCCAAGACACAGGAAGCTTACACAGAGGTGAACAAAGAAGTGAGAAGATGCATTAAAAGGGATAAGAGGAAATATATAGATGAATTAGCTAAAGAGGCAGAAGAAGCAGCAAATAAAGGGAATATGAAAGAACTGTACAACAGCACAAAGAAATTAGGTGGAAAATACAAACAGATCAACGCCTTTATCAAAGATAAGAAAGGAAATCTGCTTAGTAATATAAAGGAACAAATGGAGAGATGGAAGGAGCACTTTGAAGAACTTTTGAACAGACCTGGCTCAAATAATCCTCCAGATATACTACCAGCAGAAGAAGAATTACACGTTAACTGCGGAAAACCAAGCAAAGAAGAAATAATGAAAGCCATCAAACTGTTAAAAGATGGTAAAGCCACAGGACCAGATGAAATTCCTTCGGAAGCCATCAAAGCAGATATTATCACCTCTACCAAGATGTTACATAATCTATTGGATAAAATTTGGGAGAGGGAAGAAATACCTAAAGACTGGAGAGAAGGTTATATGATCAAACTACCAAAGAAAGGAAGTTTACAGGAGTGCACAAATTATAGGGGAATTATGCTACTATCAGTGCCAGGAAAAATATTAGGCAGAATCATTCTGGAGAGACTAAAAGAGGCTATAGAGAAACACTTGAGAGATGAACAAGCAGGTTTTAGGAAGAACAGATCATGTGCTGATCAAATAACTACTCTACGTATAATAGTTGAACAAAGTTTAGAACTAAAATCCCCACTTTATATTGGATTCATAGATTACGAAAAGGCATTTGATAGTTTAGACAGAAGAATGCTTTGGAAGTTGCTGAGTCATTATGGAATCCCCATAAAGTTTATTAACCTGATAAAAACAATGTATGAAGGAACAAAATGTAGTGTGGTGCATGAAGGACAGCTTACAGAAGCATTTGAAATAAGAACAGGAGTAAGGCAAGGATGCCTTCTGTCTCCATTTCTCTTTCTACTGGCCATAGATTGGATTATGAAAATAACTCAAAACAACAGAAATGGGATCCAGTGGTCACTGACCAAACAACTTGATGATTTAGACTTTGCTGATGACATAGCTCTCCTATCACACAGCCACCAACAGATGCAAGATAAAATGAGTATATTAGATGAGAGATCACAACAGCTAGGACTAAAGATTAATAGAGATAAGACCAACATTATGAGAATTAATGCAGTTGGCAATAACCAAATAAAACTAGGAGAAATACCTCTACTAGACGTACAATCTTATATATATCTGGGCAGTAATATAGATAAAGAGGGAGGAACAGAAAACGATACCAAAATAAGGATATCAAAAGCAAGAGGAGCTTTCATTGCACTGGGAAACATATGGAAATCAAAAGAAATTAGGCTAAATACAAAAATACAAATTTTCAACTCCAATGTTAAGTCGGTTCTATTATATGGCTGTGAAAGATGGAGAATAACAAAATTGACAATCACGAAGGTACAGACTTTCATTAATGGATGCTTGCGCAGAATAAAGGGATGGAAATGGCAGGACAAAGTCACAAACGTGGAATTATGGAAATGTACCGGTCAAATACCAGTGGATAAAGAAATACAGCGAAGACGATGGCGATGGATAGGACACACACTACGGAAACCAACTGAGAGTATTACACAACAGGCCCTTTTTTTGGAATCCCCAGGGGAAAAGACAAAGAGGAAGACCAAGGAATTCTTGGAGAAGACAGATTGAAGCAGAGATGAAGATGATGGGGAAGACATGGAATGATCTTAAAAGAATTGCAAAAAACAGAACGACTTGGAAAGTGTTTGTTGAAGACCTATGCTCCACTGGGAGCTAAAAGGTAGAAGATGTGGCCAAGTCAACCTAACCTACGATTTAGAGCAGCGTGTAGATCTTCGGGAGGCCTGTGCGAATTAACCGCTTAAACTCTATCTTTTTGATTCTAGATCCTTCTTGCACCGTTGGATATCGCACAGGGCTTGTAGTGTTTTTAACCACCCATCTCTATTCTGGGCGAGATGTTCGATCTTATCTAATGAGTCTATGCCTGCCAACTTTGCTTCTCTTATAAGTGTTCTTTTTGGTGTCTTTTTAGCTTTTCCTCTTTTTCGTTATCCTTATATTTCCCATATTTTGTAATTTTCTTGTTGTCTCTTCTCATAACATGCCCGACATATGTCCGTCTTGTTTTCTTAATTGTAGGTGGGATCTTTAGTTGCATGACCATTTCTCTTATTTTAATATTAGCTTTGAATTCATTCCATTGTACATAAAGTATTTTTTCTTAGGCATTTGTCTTCAAAAGCATTTTTTTCAATCTCATTTTGATGTTTTTCAGCTTTCACATGCGTAGGTAAGTGTTGAAAATACGTTTCAGTTGAATATACTAATTTTAGTTCTCTTACTCAGTATTTTTGATTTCCATATTTTGTCCAGGTTTTTAAATTTCGTTGATGTTTTTGCTATCCAGCCTCTGATCTCTTTCTATGTATCACCTTCTTGATCTATATTGCTACAAAGTTATATATACTGATCTACTCTTTCAAATGCCTGACTGATCCACTCTTTCAAATGCCTGACTGATCCACTCTTTCAAATGCCTGACAATTAAGATATATATTGTCCTCTAGGGTATTGTTATTTGTCATTATTTGTGTTTTATCTCAGTTGATATAAAGTCCTAATTTTTCCCGCCTTGGATGATATCTATCTATCTACGACACTTAATGTTCAACTGATTGTTCTCTTGATTAATAGACCCTGTCTAACAGTAGAATCATTGAAATAATCGTCGAGAATCTTTGTGACTAGAATCTAATCGAATATGATTCTCATCCTTCTGTCTTCTTATATCTATAAGCTTTGGTCACGTGCCTCAGTCAACCAATGACATGAATTTTTAGCGAGTTTCAGGCACGCGTGCCTTTTGAAATGAATTTTGAGTAAATTCTATTTTCACATGGTTGACATGGACATGCCAGGTATTTCTACTAGAATCTCCTCTATATTTCCTTATAGCTACTCCAGGTATCACACGCTCGGCAAGTGACATTTAACATAAGTGACCGCACCAAATACAGAGGCACATATCTCATTATTGTCTTATTCTGTCAGTGACATTTACCTCTGTCAACAAACTCTCAACTTAACCTGCAAGTGTATCGTTCCGGACTTCAACTTTAATTGTCTGGTCTCTCAGTGAATTCTTCTCCTGTCATCTTATCTCTTCTACTCCCTATCATCTTATTTCTTCCTCTCTCTATCATCTTATCTCTTCTCTCTCTCAACGCTTTTAACATTATATACATTTATATAGCTTTGTAATCCTTCAAATATATACATTCATATATCTTCGTAATCCTTCAATCAGTCATATAAACACTGTTAATGCTCTTGGTGCATTGTTGCAAAAAGCGCATGAACTAAAAACAGTTGACACATTAGTAGTATCAATTAAGACTCAAAATTAACAATTTCGACTAATTCTGGTGCAAACTTGTAGCACCCCCTACTATGGTCATATCTGTTTGGAAAGAAACAAACACCGCTTCTGGTCAAAAATCAGGATGACGTGCACCCTAATTATATCAATTTTTGTATTCCTTCCTTCCTTCCTTCCTTCCTTCCTTCCTTCCTTCCTTCCTTCCTTCCTTCCTTCCTTCCTTCCTTCCTTCCTTCCTTCCTTCCTTCCTTCCTTCCTTCCTTCCTTCCTTCCTTCCTTTTTTTCATTTCCTTTCCTTTCCTTCATCTCTTCCATCCCTTCATCCCTTCCTTTCTTCCCCCTTCCTTATTCCTTCCTTCCTCCCTCCCTCCCTTCCCCCCATATTGTAACCCTTCCTTTCCTTCCTTCCTCCCTTCTTTCTTTCCTTCCTTTCTTTCCTCCATTCCTTCCTTCCTTACTTCCCTCCCTTCCTCCTTCATGTCCTTCCTGCCTCATTTCCTTCCTCCCACCCCTCCCTCCCTTCCTTATTCCTTCCTTCCTTCCTCACTTCCTTCCCTATTGCAACCCTTCCGTCTTTCTTTCCTTCCTTCCTTATTCCATCAATACAGCCGCATTCTTTCCCTTCCTGCCTTGTGTCTAAGGTTCAGGAAACAACGGAAGACAACCTACGATTGTTTAATTGCGCGCGGAGAACATTCTGGCTACCTGAAAGATGACGGATATTGAAACTATGGAAGTTGAATCAATGAGAGTAAACGTTCAACTTCTTTACTTTTTCCAACTCCTAGATGTTCATAAATTAAAGCTATGGCAGCGCTGTCCACAGACACAACAGACTACCAACGACGCCGTGCACGGAGTGAATCAAATGCTCTCAACAAATATTATGTCGTTCTGCTTTCCAATTCATGTCTCGAGATATTCTAATTAGGACAGTATCCAATTATTCTCAGATGTCTTTATCGATCTGAGAAGTGCACAGATTCACCGCTTTGGTCTTATTCCAAGAAACTAATTGATATTATTTCAGTGATGTGTACTGTTGTTATAGGAAAATTACATTGGGTAGCGACATAAAACCTCCTTGTTTCGACTTTCAATTCTCAATGTTTCTTCTGCGTCTTCAGTTTGAAGACGGAATAAATAAAGTCGGATTACAGTTAGTCTGCAATAGAACTAGACACTCTGTTTTATCTACCTTAAGATCAGGAGTAGTAGCACCAGAAGTTGATGTGGTAGGAAGCAGTAGTAGTTGTGGTAGCAAGCAGCAGTAGTTGTTGCGGTAGCAAGCAGCAGCAGTTGTTGTGGTAGCAAGCAGCAGCAGTTGTGGTAGCAAGCAGCAGCAGTTGTGGTAGCAAGCCAGTAGTTGTGGTAGCAAGCAGCAGCAGTTGTGGTAGCAAGCAGCAGCAGTTGTGGTAGCAAGCCAGTAGTTGTGGTAGCAAGCAGCAGCAGTTGTGGTAGCAAGCAGCAGCAGTTGTGGTAGCAAGCAGCAGTAGTTGTGGTAGCATGCGGCAGTAGTTGTGGTAGCAAGCAGCAGTAGTTGTGGTAGCAAGCAGCAGTAGTTGTGGTAGCAAGCAGCAGCAGTTGTTGTGGTAGCAAGCAGCAGCAGTTGTGTTAGCAAGTGAGAGACCATCATGATATAGTGGCTAAGTTTGTTCAGCAATCTATTTCTGAGATAGAGCCAACGATAACGGTTCAGTTCATTGGTCTGTAACGGTTATGGTTCAACCACTTAGTCTGTAACGGCTATGAACTTTCGGTTCCAAGATGGAAGAGAGTTTGTGTTCCATCAATAGCTGCAGGATTTGCGTTTAGAGACTGATTAATTTCAGGGCCCTAATGTAGATCGCTGCGCTAAAGTGAACCGGATGTTGCACTTTAGAGAATCGCACCGGTGCTACGGAGATTGTGCACATGGTAGCGGTTATTATTTTGGTGATCCAGGCGGTGTGGAAACGACCTTCTTCCGTCGTGAAGTCATTGTGCAGATTACGTTATGTCATTGAGAGCTGTTAAATAACTGCCGTTAACTTTGTTCGCCTCCATGCCAATTACATTCTGCTCCTTCATGAAGATTGCACGGCGGCAAGTCAACAAGTTTAATTTTCAGGAATCTGCGGCGGCGCTACAGTGTTCGTATGTCTGGCTGCGGTCTTTAAAGTAAATCAAGCGTTGTAGCTGCATCAGTTGTTGACAAATGATGTGCACGCTACGTCATAATGATGGACGATTGTATATACCTAACCGTAGGCTCAAAAAAGAGAGCTACGAGGAGATCTGAGGTAGACCTGTGAACTCGTTGATCGTTTCACACTGCGGGATTTACTTGAGAGATCTGAGGTAGACCTGTGAACTAGTTGATCGTTTCACACTGAGGGAATTACATAAGAGGAGATCTGAGGTAGACCTGTGAACTCGTTGATCGTTTCACACTGAGGGAATTACATAAGAGGAGATCTGAGGTAGACCTGTGAACTCGTTGATCGTTTCACACTGAGGGAATTACATGAGAGGAGATCTGAGGTAGACCTGTGAACTCGTTGATCGTTTCACACTGAGGGAATTACATGAGAGGAGATCTGAGGTAGACCTGTGAACTCGTTGATCGTTTCACACTGAGGGAATTACATAAGAGGAGATCTGAGGTAGACCTGTGAACTCGTTGATCGTTTCACACTGAGGGAATTACATGAGAGGAGATCTGAGGTAGACCTGTGAACTCGTTGATCGTTTCACACTGAGGGAATTACATAAGAGGAGATCTGAGGTAGACCTGTGAACTCGTTGATATTTTCACACTGAGGGAATTACATGAGAGGAGATCTGAGCTCTTGTGGACAGTTGTTCCAGTTGCGATGAGGATAATTCGACGGCTATGGACTAAGAGCTAACAACTAGCTGACTATGGTTAGACTCAATATTTTGGAATAACCACATTAGTCTATGATAACAGACGTTCAATCCATTATCACAACTGATCAAACACGTTGGTCGAACGGTACATATCACTATTTATATTCTTCCAATCTCTATGATGCTAGTCAGTCTACAATATCTGACTTAACAGAACATCGCCACATGATCAAATGATTAATACAAGACTATTTCCTAATAAAATTCATTTTCAGTTGAATTTCATGTTATCTGTGATGTTCCAATTTTGGTACCAGTGCCATTCCAGAAAAGTCAACGATGTCGAAATGATAACTACTTTCTATAAACACATTGTAGTGAGCAACTGTACCAGCAGAAAGATTTCATTTCAGTTTATAAATTAGTAAGAGATTGAATATTTCTTCAGAATTAGTAAACGTCTGTAATTAGAAACTCTACTTGTTAGATTTACATAAAGAAATGTGTGCATTCATTATTTTGTTCTTTCTGCCAATATTCCTGAACTTATGGCTTCATTTTACATATAGTCTTTTTAAAGTTACCTGGTCTGCATTCTGTTTAACAATGGCTGAAGTATTTTGTAATAAAATGTTTTACTGTACGTAAATAGACAAAACAAGATCCCTCAACCACTATCAGGCTGCTTGGTGTTGCTCAGAGAGCACAATTCAAAACAGTGGAACTGCCGCCATCATATATTTTGCTTTTTCATATCTTCCCATAACAACATTGTACTCTAAAGCTATCTTTCCTTTTCACTTTCCGAGCACATCTCTGAGCAACAAGAACACGATGGAAGAACAGCAAATTAGCAATTTTAAAGAAAAATTTATTTTCTTTGATATGTGGATTTATAGGGTATGAAGAATTTGGTGGACTATTTAACACAATTGAAACAAGATAAATGAAAATGTTAGGACATGATAACAAACTTTCCGTTGTCATCTTAGAGAGCACAATATACAGAGAACGAAGTAAGGGCAGAAAATGACTCCAATTTACTCTCACAATCAAGAGATGGACAATATAACCTATAACAGTGATGACATCACGGCAGGAGTCATGGGGAAATTGTACTCCATGGTATTCAACTTTCGATGCGGAGATGACACATGATAGTGATGATCTCTTTAATGCTCTTCCTCAGTAAACCTCAAACCTCGACCTCCTCACATGTCCCTCAACCCTCGACTTCCTCACATGCCCCTCAACCCTCGACTTCCTCACATGCCCCTCAACCCACGACTTCCTCACATGTCCCTCAACCCTCGACTTCCTCACTTTGCTCCTCAACCCACGACGTCCTCACATGCACCTCAAACCTCGACCTCCTCACATGCCCCTCAACCCTCGATTTCCTCACATGTCCCTCAACCCTCGACTTCCTCACTTTGCTCCTCAACCCACGACGTCCTCACATGCACCTCAAACCTCGACCTCCTCACATGCCCCTCAACCCTCGATTTCCTCACATGTCCCTCAACCCTCGTCTTCCTTACTTGCCCCTCAACCCTCGTTTTTCTCACTTCCTATTCAACCCTCGTCTAACACACTTCCCACTCAACCCTCGTCTTCCTCACTTACCACTCAACCCTCGTCTTCCTCACTTGCCCTCAACCCTCGACTTCCTCACATGCCCCTCAACACTCGACTTCTTCACTTACCACTCACTCAACACTCGTCTTCCACACATCCCTCTCAACCCTCGTCTTTCTCACTTACCACTCAAGCCTCGTCTACCTCACTTCCATCTCAACACTCGTCTTTCTCACTAGCCTCTCAACCCTCCTCTTCCTCACTTCCATCTCAACCCTCGTATTCCTTACTTGCCACTCAACCCTCGTCTTCCTGACTTCCATCTCAACCCTCGTCTTCCTCACTTCCCTCTTATTGAGTTGTTGTGTTATTTGCGGGTCATCGTCATTGCACTGCGAACATGTCCATAGGTGCTCAGATCCCCTCCTCAGCAATTCCCTCAGTGTCCAGTGACTGACGACTCCAGTTCTATGTTGGTTGATAAGTCTTCTTACACGGCCACTAAGTTTCTCGTTTCTGGCTGTGCCCATCTTAACTCCCATTTCCATCATCCGAAGAAATGATGTGGATCTGTGTTTGTCGAAGTCCTGTGCTCTTCCCACATCTCGGAGGGCATTGATGATGTCGCCCGATCCATTGGTTGCCCGTCCTCAACGACAGCGCAGCTAGCCAACCTATCCGCTCTTTCATTTCCCCGTACTCCCGCATGTCCAGGGACATAGACGAAGGTGACCTTACGTATTTTGGATTTCTGCAACGACTCTACCCATTGCATGCGTACAGAGCCCACCTCCACTTTTTTAATCATGCTCATCGAATCACACAGTAGACATGCGTGGTCTTGTGACTCTAACCATTTGAATGCCTTGGTATCTGCCATCGCCTCCATTGTCATGCAACTCGTGGTCACGACGTATGCACCACTGTCTTCTTTGACTATTCTGCCTGCCGAGCGTGATGTAAATGCCCATGCACTTCTTTGGTGTCGTCTTACAGATCCGTCTGTATAGATGACTGTATCTTTCTCATCGGTGTTATCGTAGATGAGACCGTTGACCTCGGCATTAACCACGACCGGGTTCTGTTCCCTACTTTTCTGTTGAGTGTGACAATACACGAGAAAGTCCCCTTGAATGGCGTAGGAACCGGTATCCACTCCTCACCAACGCTGATATTGGTAGGCCCACAGACCTGTTTGATGACATCTTCTGCTCGGCCCACCCATGATTTGCCTCTTTTTAGTCTGGCACCTTTGACTGTGTTGAGCACGTGGTGCAATGGATGCTCTGTATCTGTACTAATCTTCAGGTATGCTCGTGCTCTCCAGATTTTGATTCTGTCATCCATGGTTGAAAAGTCAAGAAAATACCTTATTGCTACACAGGGAGTGTCCCTCGTACATCCCAGGATAATGCGCATGGCTTCATTTTGTATTTTCTCCAGCCTATCAATTTGAGTCGTACTGACAGTAAGAATGGCCAGGGCATACTCGATTGGTGCGAGGACTAATCCCTGGAACAGAAGAGTAAGTAGCCTCTGCTCGATGTTGGCAGCTGCCATGACCTTCAAGGCGGGCTAATACTTTGCGGGATTTTGTTATCACATGGTCGACATGGTCCCGAAAACACAGGCTGCGATCAAACTTAACTCCGAAGTATGTCATCAACTTGTACCTGGTCACCTCATCATCTCCCATTCGTACTACCGGTGTGGTCGTATTAACGATATGATTGTTAAGGGAGAACCATGAAACTGATGCTTTATTAGGATTAACCAACGCACCTGAAACCCCACACCAGGAAGAAATGCGATCGAGTTCGTCTTGCATTGTGGAGGCGATTCCCCGTCTGTCTCTTCCCTGTCGATATACCAGAATATCATCAGCAAAAGTCATAGTTCTTCCCCTCCTATCCAGCTGTTGTTCCGTGATCGTTATTGTGTACACGTTAAATAGAACTGGTGACAATGGTGAGCCTTGTGGCAGCCCTGGACAAATGGATATTGGACCCTTCCTTCTTAACTCTCGTCTTTCTCACTTACAAATCAACCCTCGTTTTTCTCAATTACATCTCAACCCTTGTCTTCCTCACTTCCCTCTCAACCCTCGTCTTCCTCACTTGCATCTCAATCCTCGTATTCCTCACTTCAATCTCAACACTCGTCTTCCTCACATTCCTCTCAACCCTCGTCTTCCCCACTTCAACCCTTGTCTTCCTCACTTGCCTCTCAACACTCGTCTTCCTCACTCCCACTCAACACTCGTCTTCCTCACTCCCACTCAACCCTCGTCTTCCTCACTCCCACTCAACCCTCGTCTTCCTCACTCCCACTCAACCCTCGTCTTCCTCACTCCCACTCAACCCTCGTCTTCCTCACTCCCACTCAACCCTCGTCTTCCTCACTCCCACTTAACCCTCGTCTTCCTCACTCCCACTCAACACTCTTCTTCCTCACTCCCACTCAACCCTCGTCTTCCTCACTCCCACTCAACCCTCGTCTTCCTCACTCCCACTCAACCCTCGTCTTCCTCACTCCCACTCAACCCTCGTCTTCCTCATTCCCACTCAACCCTCGTCTTCCTCACTCCCACTCAACCCTCGTCTTCCTCACTTCCCACTCAACCCTCGTCTTCCTCACTTACTACTCAACCCTCGTCTTCCTCACTTACATCTCAATCCCTTTTCTGTTCTGACGCCGTATCATTCTATATTTATTACTTTCTTTATCTCTCTCAACACGCATACAAACAAACACATCTATCACCGCTTTATTTCCCTCCACAACACTACTTTTCCCCTCCGCCGTATCTACCCACTACCCGCCCCCCAAATACCTCTTATTAATGATTTTTCTTTGCTCTGTTTCATATTCAATTATCTAGTCTGCTGTGTACCATCCTTGCTTTCTCGTTACCAGTTTTTACATACTGCCTTATTCGCCCTACATCGTTCCTTCATTCTGCTTCATCCATCAATTTGTATCTGCTCCATTCTTTATTTTCACATCATATCCAATAATAGTTGGAACATTCGTTCTTGTCACACCATTTCTCATCCTATCTGTTATATGTGTTCTTGTCACATCAGCTTTCATCCTATCTGCAATATTTGTTCTTGTCACACCATTTATCATCTTATCTGCTATATTTGTTCTTGTCACATCATCTATCATCCTATCTGCAATTTTTGTTCTTGTCACACCATTTCTCATCCTATCTGCAATAAGTGTTCTTGTCACACCATTCCTGATCCTATCTGCAATTTTTGTTCCTATCACAACATCTCTCATCCTATCTGCAATATTTGTTCTTGTCACACTATTTCTCATCCTATCTGCAATAAGTGTTCTTGTCACACCATCCCTTATCCTATCTGCAATTGTTGTTCTTGTCACACCATTTCTCATCCTATCTGCAATTTTTGTTCCTGTCACAACATCTCTCATCCTATCTGCAATTTTTGTTCCTGTCACAACATCTCTCATCCTATCTGCAATTTGTGTTCCTGTCACACCATTTCTTATCCTGTCTGCAATATTTGATCTTGTCACATCATTTCTCATCCTATTTGCAATATTTTCTTCTTGTTACACCATTTCACATCCTATCTGCAATATGTGTTCTTGTTACATCAGCTCTCATTCTATATGCAATTTTTTTTCTAATCACACAATTTGTCATCCTATCTGCAATTTTTGTTCTTGTCACACCATTTCTCATCCTATCTGCAATGTGTGATCTTGTCACACCATTCCTCATCCTATCTGCAGTTTTTGTTCCTGTCACACAATCTCTCATTCTACCTGCAATGTTTGTTCTTTTCACACCATTTCTCATCATATCTGCAATAAGTGTTCTTGTCACACAATTCCTTATCCTATCTGCAATATTTGTTCTTGTCACACCACCTCTCATTCTATCTGCAATATTTGTTCTTGTCACACCATCTCTCATTCTATCTGCAATATTTGTTCTTGTCATACCATCTCTCATTCTATCTGCAATATTTGTTCTTGTCACACCATCTCTCATTCTATCTGCAATATTTGTTCTTGTCACACCATCTCTCATTCTATCTGCAATATTTGTTCTTGTCACACCATCTCTTATTCTATCTGCAATATTTGTTCTTGTCACACCATCTCTCATTCTATCTGCAATATTTGTTCTTGTCACACCATCTCTCATTCTATCTGCAATATTTGTTCTTGTCACACCATCTCTTATTCTATCTGCAATTTTTGTTCTTGACACACCATCTCTCATTCTATCTGGAATATTTGTTCTTGTCAAACCATCCCTCATTCTATCTGCACTATTTGTTCTTGTCACACCATGTCTCATTCTATTTGCACTATTTGTTCTTGTCACACCATCTCTCATTCTATCTGCACTATTTGTTCTTGTCACACCATCTCTCATTCTATCTGCAATATTTGTTCTTTTCACACCATCTCTCATTCTATCTGCACTATTTGTTCTTGTCACACCATCTCTCATTCTATCTGCAATATTTGTTCTTGTCACACAATCTCTCATTCTATCTGCACTATTTGTTCTTGTCACACCATCTCTCATTCTATCTGCAATATTTGTTCTTGTCACACCATCTCTCATTCTATCTGCACTATTTGTTCTTGTCACACCATCTCTCATTCTATCTGCACTATTTGTTCTTGTCACACCATCTCTCATTCTATCTGCAATATTTGTTCTTGTCACATCTCTCATCCTATTTGCAGTATTTGTTCTTGTCACACCATCTCTCATTCTATCTGCAATATTTGTTCCTGTCACATCTCTCATCCTATTTGCAATATTTGTTCTTGTCACACCATCTCTCATTCTATCTGCACTATTTGTTCTTGTCACACCATCTCTCAATCTATCTGCAATATTTGTTCTTGACACATCAACCTTGTCATACTACTTTCATCATTCATTCCCTGTAAAACCCATCCCCTTTAATTAATCTCTAGTCAGATATCGCAGATGTAAGAATCTGTGACTGCCTCTTAAAGAAGTGATACCCTCAACGTTGGGTTAGATAAGTTCACTATGTGTGCATAAACGAGGTAGCCAAAATGTTAAAATAATAGCGAAAGTATCCATTTATATGTGTCGACTCTACACCCAGCCAGAGAAGAATTCTATAGTTTCATCAATTGAAGTCCTGGCAGACTAAGCACTTTATTTGTTCTCATAAAGTACAATCTGATGTAACTTTCTCTTACACAAAGTGCCTGTCTTGGAGCGGTCGTGTAGACACAGGGGATAAAAGCAGTTGGACCAGGTTTGTGTACACATCGTTCTATTGTGAATTATGGCGTTGTCAAGAAGAGATGATTGCGTCACAAACGTGAAGTGATCAGTGGGTATTTAAATGAAGGAGTGAGGGAGAATGAAGCGGGACATGATTAGGAATAATTGAGAGAATATGGGACAGGTTTGGGAGTGAGTGAGAGAATATGGGAACGGCTTCGGAGTGAGGAGTAGAAGCTTGGGGTAGTAAAGTGGAGGAGGTAACGTAGAAATAGGAATGAAGAGAGAAGGGGCGGGTGGGGGGGGAGATGTGGTTATTTGACACTTAGGACGTTGATGTTGGTGATTGACAGGGTGGTAGAGCACTTAGGACGTTGATGTTGGTGATTGACAGGGTGGTAGAGCACTTAGGACGTTGATGTTGGTGATTGACAGGGTGGTAGAGCACTTAGGACGTTGATGTTGGTGATTGACAGGGTGGTAGAGCACTTAGGACGTTGATGTTGGTGATTGACAGGGTGGTAGAGCACTTAGGACGTTGATGTTGGTGATTGACAGGGTGGTAGAGCACTTAGGACGTTGATGTTGGTGATTGACAGGGTGGTAGAGCACTTAGGACGTTGATGTTGGTGATTGACAGGGTGGTAGAGCACTTAGGACGTTGATGTTGGTGATTGACAGGGTGGTAGAGCACTTAGGACGTTGATGTTGGTGATTGACAGGGTGGTAGAGCACTTAGGAGGCAAGCAGTCGCAGTAAAACTCTAGAGTCTGAATTGCAGCATTCACAACTTCCTGTCCCTGCAATTATTTACCAGTTGTGTTATTGACTTTCTACACAACATCATCTTCTAGTTGTTCCCCTGAAATTACGTGAACAAACAATGACGAATTGTCCACTCAATATTGGTAAACGACTTAGTTTTTGTATTGATCTATTTTAGAACATTCTCGGTACACTATTTTTGTTTATTTAATTGATTATGGTATTCTCAAAATTATGAGGTCAATAGGCATTTATTGTAGCCTCGAACAGTTGTCGTGTTTGTTTTCCGGTTGTCCAGGTTTGACTTCTTCGTGTCACGACTAGTTCTATTAATAGGAAAAGAACGATAGACCGTGAGAGAGAGAAAAGGAAACCGATGCTACGTGATAATAGAGTAGGGGTAAGTCTTAGATAGACTAAGAGGAAGAAGGAACCTATTGACATGCTTCATAGACTAGAACAAGGCCTTTGACTGTGTACAATATCATAAACTTTGAAACATCATGAAAGATGCTGTCAAGACATCATGAGGCTTCCAATACACCTTATACAACTTATTGCCATATCACGAACCTCAAGCAGTTTTCAGAATAGCCGGCTAAACATCAAATTGGTTTGAAGTACAAAATGGGATGAGGTAGAGATGTATGTATCCTCTCTCCACACCCTTTCAACTTCTGTGCTAAGAGCATCATGAGAAATGTCAGAAACGATGACAGATTTTTGAAGTTCGACCCTTTTCAATAAATGACAACATAATTCCAGAACTTAGAAGAGCTGATGGCACAGTCCTCCTCTCAAACACTGCAGAAGGATTAAAAAGATACACTTGAGTGTGTTAAAAACATTTTGAAGAACAAAAACTCTGTCTAAATATATAGAAAAATAAGATAGTGTCCATTGACAAAATAAAAAGCAAACCCAAAATCATCACCAACAGTGACAAATTTGAAATTGTAACAAACTATGAACATCTGGGATCTGTAGTAACTAACAATGGAGACTGCCAGAAAGAGATCAAAGGAAAATTAGCAATAGCAACACACAAATTAAAAACCATGAAGAAAATATGTCACAATATTAGTTAGGCAGTGAAATTAAAATTACTGAGGGTATGCATCTTTCCAATAGCAACATACGGTTGTGAATCATGGACAATGTCGCAAACATCAAGGTAGAAAATCGACTCACTCAAAACAAAATGCTACACAAAGAAAAAGCCTTAAGATACCTTGGATAATGAAAAAAGAGCAATGAAGACATTAACTGATTTAAACATTAACAAGAACTGACTTCAAAACACCATTCTACAGAGGAAATGAACAAACTAGGGCCTCGTTAAAAGACAGCCAGCTGGAAAGAACAATAATGGAAGGCACGGTTCTTGGACCACACATCATAGGCAGACCAAGAAAGGAGGTGGCGGACCAAAAATAAATGTCGGTTTCAAGACATGAAGGAAACATTGAAGATGATAACAGAAGAAGTGGGAGATGTAGCAAAGAGAAAAAAGGTTATTCCAGACGGGCTGAGGTGAATGCGATGTTCTTCCAAAGTACATGCGACCTGATGATGATGTTTTTCTTCTTCAGATTGTTACAATTATTTCACATTTGTAATGTCCGTGTGGGAACAAGCTCACAATTGCACTAAAAGTATGAATGCTGAACTGATATCAAGTGCATATTTACATTCAAACTCGAAAAGATGGAGATTTCATAAAAGAAATTACACAACATTAATTAATACATTTTTGCTACATTAGTCATTAACAGTTGACTTCTAATTAGGGTTACCAGAACAAACAAAAATAAAATAAAAGAGCAGAACTTTTTTCCCCGAGAACCACATTTAATGTGAACAAGAAAGATTGAAAAACAGCACAGCAGAATAGGATAATGTGGTTTTTATTTTATGCGCTTTATTTAAAAAGAAACTATCAGGAATCATTAATTAAATTAACGTTTTAATTATACAGACGATGCACAAATGTAAACTTTATTTAATTTACTGATTGGCGGTACTTCTCTGAAGATACGGACAAATATATTGCTTCTTGTCGAGCTGCTGTAAAGCTGGTCGCTGTAACGCTCACATGTTGAAAGAGACGTGGATAAATTGATATATAATGAATGAAGCAGCTTTACTGTATGACACGAATAGACCAAACCGGAAGTGTGCAAGACGTTAACAGACAGATTTCTACTTTTAGATTCATAGCCTGGAACACGGTCAGAAGAAGTCAATAAACAATAGTGGTAAAGGAGAACCTCTATTACAGGATAAGAGATAAAGGGCCATAGCGATTAAGGGGGGGGGGGATAGAAAGGGATTAAAGAAGTTAAAGGTAGGAGGTTATAATAGAAGAGAAAGGTAGGAGATTATAATAGAAGAGAAAAAATGTGGGAGGTTATAATAGAAGAGAAAGGTAGGAGATTATAATAGAAGAGAAAAAATGTGGGAGGTTATAATAGAAGAGAAAGGTATGAGATTATAATAGAAGAGAAAAAATGTGGGAGGTTATAATAGAAGAGAAAGGTAGGAGATTATAATAGAAGAGAAAAAATGTGGGAGGTTATAATAGAAGAGAAAGGTAGGAGATTATAATAGAAGAGAAAAAATGTGGGAGGTTATAATAGAAGAGAAAGGTAGGAGATTATAATAGAAGAGAAAGAAAGGTGGGAGGTTATAATAGAAGAGAAAGAAAGGTAGGAGGTTATAATAGAAGAGAAAGAAAGGTAGGAGGTTATAATAGAAGAGAAAGAAAGGTAGGAGGCTATAATATAAGAGAAAGAAAGGTAGGAGATTATAATAGAAAAGAAAGAAATGTGTGAGGTTATAATATAAGAGAAAGAAAGGTAGGAGGTTATGATAGAAGAGAAAAGAGGTAGGAGGTTATAATAGAAGAGAAAGAAAGGTAGGAGGCTATAACAGAAGAGAAAGAAAGGTGGGAGGTTATAAGAGAAGATAAAGAAAGGTAGGAGGCTATAACAGAAGAGAAAGGAAGGTAGGAGGCTATAACAGAAGAGAAAGAAAGGTAGGAGGCTATAATAGAAGAGAAAGAAAGGTAGGAGGCTATAATAGAAGGGAAAGAAAGGTAGGAGATTATAATAGAAAAGAAAGAAATGTGTGAGGTTACAATATAAGAGAAAGAAAGGAGTTGGCTCCTCTGAGATGGAAGAGAACGGACGATGAGTCGGGTCTCCGCGGCATATCGACTCTGGTCATCAGAGGAGCAGGAAACGATACCAGTGACCAGGGTATCCTCGGGCCCTTGAGATCAGGAGAGCTAAAGTGGGTGGAGACTGGGGTACTAGAGGCTCGAGGTATGTTTTTAGGTGTGCACTTGTAAATGATTGCCTACAAGTTCTCTATACCCATAGACGTCTTGTGGTAGCGTGTACAGATGGTGGCGGGGACACATAAGTGATCATTTGTTTCATGTTAAAAACGCCATTTCGAGAAATTAACTTGGTTGGCACGTAGAGGCATCTGTGGTATACAGACCTACCAAATGGGGCCGTACCCCTCTGATGTTGGTTGGGGGTAAAGAGTTGGTTCCTGAACAAAAGGTCACGAGGATCCTGTCATGTCTGTCAGGTACCAAAAGAAGTTTCGAGAATAGGAGACCAGTGGTGGGATCCAAGTGAAGGATAAGTATATGGTCCTTAAGGACTAGGACCGTCTTGAACGTGTTTGCGTGATGGGTAAGGGAGAGCACAATTATATCAGACGAAAGCGAATCGTTGGAGCAAGTGCTGGGCGAATCGTTGGAGCAAGTGCTGGGCGAATCGTTGGAGCAAGTGCTGGGGGTACTTCTTTTATGATCCAATTTATTTGAGCAAGAAATGCTACTTGTCGTCCAGTAAATATGGCTGGAAGTCCGCACAAAGATAAGTGCCTTCAATTACTTTTTACACACATAATTCTTTAGAAAGGCTTCAGACATAGATAGTTTATCTCCTTTAACTAAACAGAGACAGTTCCACCTCAACATTGGCTTGATGGTTTCCTACTGAAAAGTGAAATTGGCAGAGCTGACGCAGCTCCGGAGTTCAATTCAGAATTCGGAAGTTCCTTCCTTAGGTTAACGCACTGCTGTCTACAGAGATTAACAATTTTCTTTAGTTGGATTAAATATACGCTCTTTGAGGTAGCAAAGTTGATTAAAAAATATGTGAACTATTCACTTTAAATTTGCTTCATTTGTTGGTAGTTCAAATATGAATCAAGATGATTGAACTTGATGATATTAAGATTTTCCTCTTTCAGCTACTGCAAGCATTTGAGTTCTTACAGTGGTAAAACGCATTCCTGCAAACATCCAAAAGAAGTGTTGAAGAACTAGGCAATAAGGTTTGTGAATTCTATACAATTTTGCTCTAATTCACTCAGAGGAACTCGAATGGTTCACTTATATTCATAGGCACAAACTCTTTCTAAAGTTGATCCCTCTGGTGAAGTTAAAACATGATATATTATTTCATTGACTCCTCTAGCAAAAATGTTCTTTTCAAGTGCAGATATTTTGACATGAAATATAAAGACTTTAGAATGAAGACATCACAGGTACCACTCTATCAGTTAATCTTCAAACATGTTTATTATAGTTGCAGGAACACATTTATTGGGCTGTAAAGAACGTGTGCTTTCAACGCAGGATGCGATTTTTGGAGCTCTCCAAGAACAGGGAAGAGGGTTTAACCTCGTTTTAGTTTGGCATTCAAGTTCTTCATATCTGCTTTCACCAAGGTCACAAAATGTGTTCAACTCTCCTAACTTACTACACACATATGGAAAGAGTTAATTAATTGTAGTCTTATGTTGTCTATGTCAGCACTCAGACATTGCTCGACGTTCTGGCACCTTCGGCGAAGAGTGTGATCGGGATTGAGAACAAAACTTTGTTCATATCATTTCTTGCAGAACACATCGGTGCTGTCCCCAGAAAATCAAAGCACTTATGTTTTTCTGGTATATATGATATATAAGATGTTTCACTCGTGACCGAACCTGACATTTCTTTCAAGGTTTAACATTAAACAACCTTTCTTCCAGAGTATACCGACACGTTTTCCAACTATCTTGTGTGAACACACGGGTATTGTACACTAACCCTCACGAACATATCCTGTACATTGTGTGAACACACGGGTATTGTACACTAACCCTCACGAACATATCCTGTACATTGTGTGAACACACGGGTATTGTACACTAACCCTCACGAACATATCCTGTACATTGTGTGAACACACGGGTATTGTACACTAACCCTCACGAACATATCCTGTACATTGTGTGAACACACGGGTATTGTACACTAACCCTCACGAACATATCCTGTACATTGTGTGAACACACGGGTATTGTACACTAACCCTCACGAACATATCCTGTACATTGTGTGAACACACGGGTATTGTACACTAACCCTCACGAACATATCCTGTACATTGTGTGAACACACGGGTATTGTACACTAACCCTCACGAACATATCCTGTACATTGTGTGAACACACGGTATTGTACACTAACCCTCACGAACATATCCTGTACATTGTGTGAACACACGGTATTGTACACTAACCCTCACGAACATATCCTGTACATTGTGTGAACACACGGGTATTGTACACTAACCCTCACGAACATATCCTGTACATTGTGTGAACACACGGGTATTGTACACTAACCCTCACGAACATATCCTGTACATTGTGTGAACACACGGGTATTGTACACTAACCCTCACGAACATATCATGTACATTGTGTGAACACACGGGTATTGTACACTAACCCTCACGAACATATCATGTACATTGTGTGAACACACGGGTATTGTACACTAACCCTCACGAACATATCATGTACCAACAAACCATGTATATATACGGTCTTCTCAGTTTTATTGTCACGTGTTATTTGTTTTTTGTTTTGTTAATTTCGAGTAACTTTACTTGAATTCCTTTACCTTTATAGAAATGTGCACAATTAATGAGAACACTTTCAGTGATCTTTGCAGACATTAAGAAGGAACCGAAATATACATTCACAGATAATTGAAAGATATTTCCGGATCGAAACCACAACATCCTAGATCGCTCATGTACTTCAGCAGACGGAGAGCTAATGTTGTTTTCCATCCACTGTTACTGTGGATTTTAACAACACAAACTGACAATGGTGCTGGTAAACTGAAATATCAAAGAGTAATACCTCTCGATTCCACGCAAAAAGTGTACATTTATGTCCGACATTACTATAGCAGGACAACGATTGTACACATCGCCTGGTCGGCCTTCAGACAAACATGTAGAAAGTATGACATATCGCAGGAAACGCTACTTCCGGTACTCCTTCTTCCTCCTAGTCTTCATTTCCCACACTTGCGCCATCCTGCCATTATTCAAATATTTTCTCTTACCTTTAATCTGTTCTTGTGGTCCCAGCCACGCACTGGCGATCATTGATCTATTTACATGGACACGTTTGTTTCCTAGATTCTCTCTTTACTTTTCAATATTGTCACCTCTTTATATTCTTTATTTTTAACATTGCTCAATTCTCAAGCCTCTTAATTCCTCATCTTCCTCCTTTCGCCGTTCTCTTTATTTTGATAACATTCCTCAGTTCTCTAGCCTCTTTATTTTGATAACATTCCTCAGTTCTCTAGCCTCTTTATTTTGATAACATTCCTCAGTTTTCTAGCCTCTTTATTTTTCACCTTCCTCAATTCTCACTCTTCCTTAAACACTGTCCCATTCTCCTCGTTGCTTTCCTTACACACTACCTCACTCATTGACTAACTTCTATACACTCTTTGCACTCCGTACGTCTCATCGTCCTCAGTTATCACTCGCTCCCATTCCTTGATGTTCTTTTCCCCCACTACCCTCAACAAAGAACACACATCTAACGAGCAAATACCCAAGCAGGTCAATGCTTAGGAAAACACATTCTAATTAGTGCAGACTAGCAGACCCATTGAGCGCGTGTTGTTAGAAGACACGGTCACTTCCGGTATTAGAGAACATATTGCGACATCAAAGAACATCTCCAACAAAGAAGCAACACCAGGTGAAGAAACAAGCTCACCCGTTTAAGAAGGAGAGACTGTGACATAAAATATAATCTACGAGCTTTTATTTTCTTCTTATAGGCGATTAGAAGCAATGGATTCACTTTCTTGCTTTGCCGTTGCATTTTGTATGGGGTTAGTGCTTTGATAGAAACATAAGTAAAACAGAGTATTAATCGTTGTGTGTACTTTCCCAGGGAACTCCGATCAACTGTAGGTGATATGGGAGACTTAACATTGATGAGGCTGTGATAGAGCACGAGGAAACTACTATATCATCATAGAGGAAATGGTACACTGGCCTACTTAATATAAATGGATTAGATTTGGGAGGATTGTATTATGTGGGAAAACGCCAGCTGTTTATGAGTTTGCAGTTGCTAAATCTTGATATGGATAGAGGAGAGTTATCAGTAACAGTTTTTATATAACTGCTACAAAGAGAGTCAATCATGAGAAATAAATCACGCATGCGATCTGATTAATTTGAGTTGATCTCATTAACACCGTCAGATAGTGTAGGAAGAAAACAGTGAAATCAAAGAACGGTTCAAAAGTCGAGAGTTCGATAACTAATTTCTGAGGCTAAAGTGCAAACACTTACAGATGACCTAAGACCATAGCAAGGAGTATATTTTCTTAGTGAATTATTTACAAATATTTATACTGTGTATCGCAGTTATTGTTATATCGAAGCATCGCCATCATACAGCAAAGAAATAAATAGGACAAATCTGAAACAAGTGCAAGGTGTCAAATACTTGGACCCAATAATAACATCAGATGGATGATACACCACATAAAAGCAGAATAACTCAGGTCAAAATAACATTTCAGAAAATGAAAAGCGTTTTATGCAACAAACCTATGTCAATAGAAGCGAGAAAGTGAGCTCATCGGTGTTATATAGAGCCGATTCTGACCTATGGAAGCGAATCATGGACAGTAGATAAACAAATGAAAAGACGATTAGAGGCCACAAAGATATGATTTCTCAGAAGAATGTTGAAAGTTACCTGGGCAGCTAAAAAGACCAATGAGGAAATTCTCAAAGAGGCCAACACAAAAAGGGAGCTCATAAAAAACATCAGACAGAAACAATCACAATTTTTCGGACACATCATGAGAAGAGGAAAGTTGGAATTCTTAGTTACAACTGGCAAAATACAAGGAAAGAGAGATCGAGGACGACAAAGAGAGAAATTACTAGATAACTTGGAGTTCATCACAAGAGAAGTACAAGCATAAAAAAGGAAGAAATTAGAGCATTTGATCATCACGGGAGAAATAAATATCAAGAGGAGGAAGAGACGACCATCTGGTCATCAAGAGAGAAATGGATGTCGATAAAGAGATTGGAGTACTTGAATATCACGAGAGAAATGAATGTCGATAAAGAGATTGGAGTACTTGAATATCACGAGAGAAATGGATGTCGATAAAGAGATTGGAGTACTTGAATATCACGAGAGAAATGGAGAGATGGATCAGTTGGTACTCATGGAAGAAATAGAAGTGATGAGAAGGGAGAGCGTTTGGAGCACTTGGTCACCGCGGGAGAAATAAAGGCCAAAGGAGATATAGGACCACTTGATTATTACTAGAGAAATAGAGGTGAAGATAGTTTGAGAACTTGATCCTCACGGGAGAAGTAAAGGTCAAGAGAACAGGGACATTAGAACACTAGTCCAACAAGGGAGGTGTAAGGGACACGAGAGGAAAGGAACTAGCCCTTCCACTTCAAAGGAAAAATAGAGGCCAAGAGATGGAAAGGCAGTAGAAGAATGAAATAATATCTTGACAGTATCATGATAGTACAATGAATATAAATCAACGAATTGAAGCAGAAAGGCTTTTAAAGAGATGAAATGTATAATAGTTTGTGCCATTAGAGTCAGTATCGTTTGATTGATTGATTGACTGATTGATTGACTGATTATTTGACCAAATACAAATTATAAATCAGGGAACAGGACTTGCAAGTTATCATTGTTAAATGGCGGTAATAGAACAAAGATGTATGTGTTAGCACTCGGAAAAATTGACAGACAAACCACAATAGAAAAAAAACGAAGAACAATATATGGTCCGAAGCGGGATCGAACCCGTACTCAGTGGCATCGCGCCTTGCCACGAGAAGCCGAACGCTTGGCACACTGCCACGCAGCCAACTAAAAAAATTGGCTATTGCAGCAGTGTCTTACACGAAGGCGTTCTCAATGACTATAGCATAGGGTAACGATCACAGACCGGAAATAAATTGTATATTTGTACCTTCCTATTAAATGGCGGTGATAACCTGTTCGGTGTTTCAGAATAATTGTTGATGGGTGATCATCTAGAGCCGCGTTGTGTTTACTTTGTTTCCCCTCAGTTTAGTTTCAGCAAATCTGTCGTTCTTTTGTTGCTAGAAATTCTTATGCTTTTTATTTTGTACATGAATGTGTTCTTGTGCCTTTAACAGACTGTTCTTGTCTGGCGTTGCTAGCACAATACAGGCTATAAACAGTGCATCTATTAATTGCTTTTTAAAGATATCTTTCGCAGGGTGGGGGGATTAGGGTAGATGTGTGTAGGTGTTATTATCTGACGGCAGATACGTCCCTTCGGATTAGACATGGAGTCTGGAGTCTTGGGTTGCACTTCATCTCCCCCCCATCCCCACTCACTCCACGAAGGATAAACAAATTAAATTGCTCATCCTACCCATGAATGGCTCTTATGGTCTGTGTACAACACCCTCGTGTAACGGCTATAGTTGACCGCCTACACTGAGCAAGGCGCAGTAAAGAGGTCCTTGTTAAGACTGATCATAGCTGATGGCAGCATCAATGATAGACTCAACCGACAACGGCTTCAAAGGCAGGAGCTGGATCATCCTTGTATAGGGCTCACGTACACCCGGGACTAAAGTTGTTGGGCAGTCAGAACCCATCAAGACTCCACATTAAAGATTATAAATTAAACCATGACTGTCTAAAAGGGTGGGCCTGCAAGGGAAATGAATAACAGAAGTCATGGTACCAGGAAAAGGAGAAAGAGAAGGAGAAAAAGAAAGATAGCTTCAAGTCATGACAGGGACTTTCAATCTGACAACACAGAAGGAGGAAAATCAAACAAAAGAAAGAAGATCCTTCACACAGATTGTGATAATAGAATTCTGAAAAAAATATGTGGAGTGATGATAAGTAACATTTCAATGTTTCAAGATCGGTGCTGTTTGGTAATGTCGTGGTACTTTCGGTGCTGTTTGGTAATGTCGTGGTACTTGCTGTCTGGAATCTGCCTTGAATCTTTACATTTACTTCTTCCCCATCAGTGATGATACTGATGCAATACTTGAACTTTCCTACTTTCATTCATTTCTTTCTCTCCATCTTAAAACATAATAGACTTCGCTGTATAACGCAAACCTCAGTAATGAGCTCTTCCCATTTCTGACTTCAAACCCTCTATGTCCTGTCCTCCCTGCCTACACCTGGCTCACTACATCAGTGGAAATGCTCCGTCCTATGAATTGCTAACAGTATCCAACAAAAAAGAAACCAGAATTAAAATTGCTAAAGATATTTACCTGCGATATTTAAACATTCAACTTGTAGTTCACCGGCCATCCGTTCATTCCTAAACTAAAAAAACGCTGGTCTTCTTGTCATTTGCACTAGAGTAAGTTTTCTTTTTTCATTTGTACACCTTCCCCTTGGCGTCGTGCTGAAGTGTTGTACACGGTTAGACTAGCTCGACATCACCGATGTCATTATGCACTTCATTTATCTCACTTCAAATGTTTCAAAGACGCGTTTGTTGTGTTTACTTCACATTCTTACAATAAATATATCCTTAATGAAAGTATCGTACATTTATATGGGAAACAGCAAGTCTCCTGCAACATGTTTCAACATGAAACTTTCCGTTATGTGTTTATCTGATGTATCATAATGCACATTTGTTGAATGCATTGGGGAACAAACAAACAACCGTTTAGATTTGTCTGTTACTTGTTTACAGCTTTCCAAAAATGTGATAAACGTAAGGTCATGTATTTTTTTCTTTCCAAATATGTGGTTTCAGTCTAACTGAAAAGTGCAGAATAAACAGCCCATCGTGTATAAACAATATATTAGAGGCACATTTATATATGGTGGAGATTTAAGAGTTTGTGTTACTCTTGAAGCGGTGTAGCCGCTATGTTTGTCTTTCAAGCTCTACCAGTGGATCTTTACTCCAGGGAGGTCCGAACAAGCTTGCCCGGGTAAGGGTCACTTTGAAATGACTACTCTAGTTGTTCAGATTTAGAGTTACAGAAGGTAACTGATACACTACCCCGTCTGTGTCAAAAGAACACTTACGGAAAGAACGAAGGGGTAGCTAAAATACAAGTGCACAGTATGAGCCAGAGTTTGAGCACTCTGTTAGGCATGATCACGAATCGTTCAAAATTTGGTTCTATCCTAGAATGTGTGTGGACGAGTGCTTCGTTGGTTCGTGGCCAAGGAAAACGAATAAAAATAATGATATAAACTAGTAATCATGTCAGCGACAAATGAAAATATCAATTTGTGTCATAAATATCACAAGTTATCAGGTGTATATTAGATAGAGTCAGTGAAAGAAGAGACACACACACACAAACTTTAAGAAAGTAATAAAGACATCCAGCGGGCAATGACGTCAATAGCAGATATCATGTTTATTGAAAGTGAAAGGGGGCAGTCTGATTGGCCCGCAGCGACACGACATCATCTCGTCACGTGAACGCCCATGGCATGAGACTGGGTTTTCTTTTTATTTGGTTTGTGTGTGTATGTGTACATGATTGCAGTAATAAGCCCGAAAAAATATTAATAGAATAACTAACCACGAAATATTACAAAATACTTATTCCGTTTCACATGATTTCGTTCAGTTATTGAATAAGTTCAATTACATCTATTTGTTACCAAGTAATACACAAAGTATTATAAACGTTAGCAGTACCAACAGTCGGTTCATATTTCTACGAAATCGCGTACCAAAGGGAGAGAGGATCATCAGATAATGCATCTGTCGAGTGTCACAACCAAAACAAGCCAACAAATTATCAGAAGAATGATTGATGAAAAAACATACAAAATAAGAATACGTCTTATGGATATTGGTATGATGAGCCATTTAAACTTAAACATATATACTCCCATTTTGTATATACTTCACAAAGGCATTTGCCAAACTAAAGCATCCAGAAATAATAATAAATTGTGAAAATATCACTACAAACATATGAGAAATATAAAGAACTTGTGAAGAAGGAGCACCGTCACGTCAGGGGGAGTACAGGCAATATGGTGTTAGTCTTTGTGATAGACTTTAGGTACACTATTGGTTTGGGGCAATGTGGTCAATATTACGCCAATTCTGTTTTTCTTTCTCCCAGAATGTGGTGCTAAATTAAGGCTTAGGGAACCTGGCAATCGTCCATCAAGCTCGAATCCAACATCTTGTTTTCAGCTGTCTCCTAGTTTCTGAGCTACCACGATCTCCTATAAGGAACTTATTTAGTAGAATCCGGCTGACTATAGTAGCACCCGTCAGTCATAGTTGATTATAGTAGCCTCCATCAGTCATAGTTGACTATAGTAGCCTCCATGAGTCATAATTGATTATAGCATCCCGTCAGTCATAGTTGACTATAGTAATCTCCATCAGTCATAGTTGACTAAAGTAGCCTCCATCAGTCATAGTTGACTATAGTAACCTCCATAAGTCATAATTGACTATAGCATCCTCCATCAGTCATAGTTGACTATAGTAATCTCCGTCAGTCATAGTTGACTATAGTAGCCTCCATCAGTCATAGTTGACAATAATAACCTCCATCAGTCATAATTGACTATAGTAGCCTCCGTCAGTCATAGTTGACTATAGTAACTCCGTCAGTCATAGTTGACTATAGTAGCCTCCATCAGTCATAGTCGACTATAATAACCTCCATCAGTCATAATTGACTATAGTAGCCTCCGTCAGTCATAGTTGACTATAGTAGCACCCGTCAGTCATAATTGACTATAGTAGCCTCCGTCTGTCATAGTTACTATAGTAACTCCGTCAGTCATAGTTGACTATAGTAGCCTCCATCAGTCATAGTTGACTACAATAACCTCCAACAGTCATAATTGACTATAGTAGCCTCCGTCAGTCATAGTTGACTATAGTAGCCTCCATTAGTCATAGTTGACTATAGTAGCCTCCATCAGTCATAGTTGACTATAGTAACCTCCATCAGTCATAGTTGACTATAGTAACCTCCATAAGTCACAATTGACTATAGTAACCTCCATCAGTCATAATTGACTATAGTAGCCTCCATCAGTCATAGTTGACTATAGTAACCTCCATCAGTTATAGTTGACTATAGTAACCTCCATCAGTCATAATTGACTATAGTAGCCTCCATCAGTCATAGTTGACTATAGTAGCCTCCATCAGTCATAGTTGACTATAGTAACCTCCATCAGTCATAATTGACTATAGTAACCTCCATCAGTCATAGTTGACTATGGGTATTGCATCGCTCCTATGAAATGTTATATTTCTTTCTTCCACTGTTTATTCCTTTTTTCTATGAATCTGTCCATGTCTTGATCGATTTAAAACTTTCTAGTGTGTTTCTCAAGATTGCGGTCTGCAACCATATATCCCCAGGTTGTGGTGCTTACATCCAGTGTCGTCATGTTACGTTTACACACGTCTCTAAATTAAAGTTGTGGGCGACCCCTAGTTCTTTTGAGCCGCGATAGCTCAGTGGTTAGTGAACTGGACTACAAAGGACAAGAGGTAGGGTTCGATCCTAACCAACGGCTTTCGGGTTCACCCAGCCTTAAATGGGTACCGGATTTTTTCTGGGAAAGTAAAGCGGCATGGGCGTAGTACCGACCACATTACCCCAAAAATCATGTGCTGAAGGTCTTCTGAAATGTATGGTCACTAACACCATATTCCCAATACGCCACTTGGCGTGACGGGGGCTCTTTACTCCTTTACTATAGTCCGTTTCATAACTCGTGCCCAACTTTTAAAATCGATATCTTTTTAAACCGCTTTTTGTAAGTTGTTCAAAATTGGCATATAAAGTTATAATGATTAGAACCCAAAAGGGAATTAATTTCATAAAAAAAACATTTGGTTATTATTGTTGCTTATTTGATTTATATAAATTTATAACGACCCATTGATGTAGTCAAAACTTAATGTTTACAGTATTTTAAGTTAAAAATAGCGAGTAAAAATCCATACACGGTCAAATTGACGTGTTTGCACGCTTTCAACGTGGGTTTTCTGACACAATTGGACACTTGTAAAAAACACGAGAAATTGTGTGTTCCATTTCCGTTCATTCATAGGTAGATACGTGGAACGATAACATTTATCATGAGTCTTAAAATGAAATTCTGCAGTTTACAAAACATCGCAATAAAAATGTATGACTATTTTTGCAAAGAGGCTAAACGAGGAAGCTTATTTCATTCTTTAGAAAACCCTGAGAATAGGACAAGACACATTTTGGATTTATCTAAACGGTCATTTAATCGCTGGATTCAAGCACGTGACCGTCAATGTTAAAAATATACAAAATCACAAGGAAGAGCAAAAATGTTGGATAATTTCGACAGTGAACTTATTAGAAGTGAAATTCACAAAATGTTGGGTATGAATGAAACTGTTACAATAAGAAAATTAAAAGTATCGCTGAAAAAGAACAACAGTATTGAAATATCAAAGTCTACATTATGGAGGAATGTGAGAGCTGCAGGCTTTACATTCAGAAAGTATTCCAATGGACGAAACATCATCTGTGAGAAGCCACATATAGTAGTCATGAGAAGCAAGTACTTACGTGAAGTAAAAGAGGTGCGCAAGCATGGTTATGATATTGTGTACTTGGATGAAACATGGATCAATGCTCACCACACTAACCAAAGGGAATGGCAGTCATCAGATGGAAAGATTAAGAGATTAATACCTAGCAGCAAAGGACAGCGCTTGATAATTGCGTATGCAGGTAGTCGACAACATGGACTAATACAGAATGCAGAGCTCATTTTTCTTTCAAAATCCATAGACAATCGGGATTATCACTCTGAGATGAATGGTCACATATTTAGACATTGGATTGAAAATTCTGTTCTCCCAGCACTAGATCGACCATCTTGCCTAATAATGGACAATGCAGCGTACCCCAACATTGTTGCACTTGAAGATAAAGTCCCGACGTCATCCAGTACAAAAGATGCTATTAAGATATGGCTCACAAAGGAGCACATACAATTTAATAACATGTACTTAAAACCTGAATTACTATCTCTAGTAAAGCAAAAACAAAGGACAAAGATTTTTCAAATAGATAAGATTATCCAAGAGCACGGTCATATAAGTTTGAGGCTGCCACCTTACCATGCTCATTTAAATCCAATAGAACTAATCTGGGCAAAATTAAAAGGACAAGTGGCAGATGAAAATACAACATTCAAAATATGCGATGTAAAGACTCTTGCTAATCTCGCTTTATTAAATATAGACAAAGATTATTGGGCTAAATGTGAAGACCACGTCTTAAAACAGGAAGAGGAATATTGGAAAAATGATGGTTTGTGGAATGTTCAACCCCAAACAGTTATTAATCTTTTAGACTCGTCTGATTCAGAATGAAAGTATATAGCCTCCACAATGTTGGCCCCTATATTACCTTAAATTAGTTCAACAAACGGCCCTTTTCAGGACCACACAACTATGAAAATTGGACATACAGGTATACCTTGATATTATCGTCCGTCCTCGAACTGAGAAGACAATAATTCTCCTGGTGTTTTGTCTTATCCAGTTATTTCCCCATTACGGCCACGCCTTTACCTAGTG
Source organism: Megaustenia siamemsis (assembly GCA_032433765.1). Taxonomy (NCBI): domain Eukaryota; kingdom Metazoa; phylum Mollusca; class Gastropoda; order Stylommatophora; family Ariophantidae; genus Megaustenia; species Megaustenia siamemsis. The sequence continues at coordinate 94,473,371 of JAVIAB010000051.1, forward strand.
AAAATTAATCACAGACCAGCAACTACGGTAATTTCTATTCTTTAGGGGTTCACAATTTACAATTTTGACAAACATCAAAGAAATTCGCCGCTTTAAGAAAACTGCAGCTGCAAGATATTTGTTAAATATACATTTAAAGGGTCTTTTGCATTCTAATAACATTTGGAAAATTTCAACAGTTTTTAACAAATGGTTACTGAGTAATAGCGTTTTGATGTTTGGCACATGATTTGAAACGAGCTATAGTTCTTTTGCTATCTGCTGGTTATCCATAAAAAATATCTTTTGGTAGGGACCATCTTTCATAATGGTGTAAGTGACCAAGCTAGCGTAACCAACGTTGTTTTAACTGTACATAACTGATAATAACGTAAAAAAGCAGCCTTGGGAAATGACAATCACTTGGATAAAGGTAAACTACGAGACATAAATCGGCACCCGAGTTTCCACCCATATGTGCTCTGCCGACTATCTAGAAGTGTTCGGAGATTTCTGTATAGTGTAGCTTCAAGCATCGAAAAAAACTTACGATACGAGGCGGCATTCCTCACCTACCCAGAGTACTACCCTAGTACCCATATCTGCCAGCGGCTGGGTCGACCGCGGGGGTATTTTTTTCCCAAACCACAAGTACAACTCACACTGCTTCCATCGGGAATCGAACACAGGCTGTCCAAACGTCGGTAGCTCAGCCGGGTGATTTTACATACTAGGCTACCGAGGCCCCCTCCCACAAACGTGGCTGTGCTTCAATAGATAAAACACGACTGAGCTGTCTACTGTTATCACATGAAATATCAATCTTTGGTCACAATATATACAACCTGATGTATGATTCTTATAATACAGTCTTAATCACCAAGAGTGAAACAGCGGTTATGGGAAATGATTGACGCTATAATGATGAGATAAAGATCACGACCTTAGCGTCTACAGCAACAACTGATAGTCTCACCAAGAAAAAAAACATGTTCAGAAAAAAAAACAATCAAAATTGAAGGAACAGTTTTAGAATATGTCAATTTATCTGGGGATCTGACATGGAGATCTGACATGGAGATCTGACATGGAGATCTGACATGGAGCTCTGACATGGAGATCTGACATGGAGCTCTGAGCACTTATGGACATGTTAGGAATGCGATGATTATGACCCTAAAATATCTCAATAACGTCAATTAATTAATTTACATAGAAATTATGTTAAAGTAAATTAGTTGATGTACATCAGATGTGAGACATAGAACAGATCCAACAAAAACTTCATTCCAAAGAGTGAAATGGATATCTACAACCTATTTTTAACAATGGAGAAAAAGAGTTTTTTTTGTGTGTGTTATGTGAACCAATTTTTTCGTATGGAAGCGAATCACGGATAATCGGATAGATAATGAAATCGTTTGAGGTTACACAAATGTGGTTTTAGAGCAGAATGTAGAGAATACTACGAAAAGTCCAAAGGAAGTAAATTTGACCATCTAAACGATGCTGAAACAAAAACTAAGACGTACTACCAACATTAAGAGGACGCAGTAATCCGTTGTGGTCATGTAGGGGCAGCTGAAATATAATGTGAGAAGAGAAACAAGTTGGCGGAAGAAGAAACAAGAAAAAAAACTGAGATACCAGACAGTTTCATAGAAGGGCTTATCTCAACAGCATATTTGATAAACAGTTTTTCAGACATACATTTGTGCTGAGACATGATCACCTGCGCCAGCACTGACTATGCTGCTGCTGGGAGTCGCACTCTATATTTCTACTTCTTGCCTGAGAGGGAATTGTTATTTCATTAAAAACTGTAACTCTTAATTGCTGTGCAATTGATTTACTCTTAGATATCTACGTCATCATAAGTTCTTTATAGATCCGTGACGAAAAGCTGTAACGTCATTGGAACAAATCAACACGTATTTTGTATTGGGTGACGGGGACAGACGAGACTAATATTGAAAATACCCTTGAACAGCTAAGAAGAATAATGAAAACGTCCTGAAAGAGGTCAAAGCAAAAAGAGAGCTAATTTCCAATATTAGAAAGAAACAATCAAAATTTTTTTGGCCATGTAATGAGAAGAGAACAGCTGGACTACATTGTAACAAGTGGGAAAATTGAGGGACGAAGAGATAGAGGGAAGCAAAGAGAAAAATACCAGACAGCTTAAGAGAATGGGTTGGCAGAAGGTCAAGTCATATTTATATATAGGTATACATGTTTCAATTTTAAAATATAAATATGTCATATGTTTTGGAGACCCCGAAAGTCATCAAAATGATCGGAGTGCAGTGAAGTACTTAACGCTTTTAAAACAAATCCTTCGTTGTATTCATCAGTGACTACTGTTAGGGTTAAATCTGACAGAACCCACTTCTACCTGTAGTCTCTCTTAAGGATATCCTCATTATAAAACATAGAGCTGGTATTTACAGGAGAAGAGATCAGACAGATCGTGAACAACAAACCCTTTATGTTGGTGGCTCAAGGTTGTGAAGAGAACTAGAGGATGAATGAGTCAAGCTCTATACAACTACACAGATTAAATGAGCAATGACCAACGAAGAGTAAAGCAATAAATGTCAGTATTTGTGAAACAAAGCATCTAAAGCAACGTCAGGAATCAGATAATGCAAGTTTTATTTCTCACTGTCACATACAAGATAAACAAACACGACAACAGCCGTACAATAAAACATTTGTAATTACCATTATCAGGACAAACGAATAACTTCAGTCAAGAGAGAGACGCAGACAAGTAACATTAGCAAGGCTAGATAAAGCAGTTTCTATATAAAACAAACTAGCATTTCATCACAATTTCTCAACAGTACATTGTTATTGACTTATTGAGTTATTAGCGGGTCATCATAATTGCAGTCCAAACATGTCCGTAGGACATACGCTGTAGTACACAGAGACAGATACTTCTTATGTGGTTCTTCTTTCTGTCTATTTTGCTTTTTAGCACTGAGTGACAAGAAACTTTGTAGTTTTTTTGCTCTTCTGTGCAAAATGTGTTGCGTTTCTCCATATTTGCTTAAGAACCTCGTCTGACTCATATCCCCCAGTAACGACATCTTCTTTCACTCTCTCATCCACCAAAACCCGGAGAAAAAAAATTATCGTAAATGCTTCTCCGCACCATCACAGAAGACATCAAAATGGCGTCTGTTGAAGATTTCAATCCCATGATGTCTAGAAACTGTGGGCGGGGGACAGACTCGACTTTATTGTTAGTTGGGGTGATAGCCAGCTTGCTTTTATAATTGCTCAAACGTTGCTGGTTGCTAGGATACCGACAAACAAACCATGACATTGCAGATATTTGCAGACTAATCGCTTTTAGCAGAGTGGCTGAGACTACTGAAAAATGGACACCTCCTGTTAAATAGTATTGAATACAATAAATAATCGCAGTAACAACTACCCATTATAATAGTCACTCCTTCCTTAAAGAGCAACTGTAGCGACAATCGATTTTTTCGAGAATTTGTATTTGCACCACGCGATACTGGAGAGTAGTTAAATTTCCTGGAAATGTGTAGAACGAGGAAGAACGTTAACTGCAATGTCTCCACTGTCAGTGATATGGATGTTCAAGTCAAGGGACGCGCATTTATCTGCCCCGGGCATGAACATCTGTTCACATGTGAACCGGGGCTAGCAGCCACTTATTGATGAGCTATGCCAGAGCAATCTATCACTGAGACCTCATCACAGAGCCACCTTATTGTTTGCTAATCCAAACAAATCTCTACACGGCAGTATGATTTTGTATAATAGTGACATTTTAGTCTCAAAATGATCTCCAGTGTGATAATATAGCTCACATTAAAGACGGACTTTTCTCACTCTGTCAAGGCTGTGTGTGTGCTTGTGTCTGTGTCTGCATGTGTGTTGTACGTGTATGTTATGTGTGTAGAAAACACTAAGCACTAATCAGTATATAAAAAGTAAAGTACCCCCGTCACGCCAAGTGGCCTATAGGGAATATGGTGTTAGTGATCATAAATTTTACAGACCTTCAGCACATGCTTTTTGGGGTAATGTGGTCAGTATTACGCCCATGCCGCTTTACTTTCCCAGAAAAAAAAAATTCGGTACCTATTTAAGGCTGGGTGAACCGGGAAGCAGTCGGTTGGGATCGAACCCTGCCCATTGTCCTTTGTAGTCCAGTTCACTAACCACTGAGCTATCGCCACTCCCTAATAAGTATATACAAAACATTAATTACTACGCTACTATAAATGGATACTACGTTCTCATTATTAGGTTCTAGAATCCATTTACAAGACAACGAGATAATTACGGGACACTACGCTCCAATTACTGGACACCACATTCTAATCGCAAGAAACTAAACACTATAAACTAATTTACTTGCTACGTATATATATATATATATATATATATATATATATATATATATATATATATATATAAGAACAGTTACACACCTATGTCCTATTCACATGGTCGGGGGAGCGGTGTAGTAGCAGCTGCGGTGGACTAGGATGTCGCATAAGCAAGAGGTCAGCCGCGCCACAGTGGCACGAAGAATCAAAGGAGACATTGTTTACAAACCTGAATAACCAGTGTCACAGCAGGCTCAAAATCAAGATTGACCTTTACGCTGGTTGGCTGCAGCCCTATTCCAGCAAAACGTGGTGTTTGACCTCTCACCAACGACAATATACACCGGTCTGCCTCAGTGTTTACCATTATCTCCAGTGATAGTTACTCTTACACAGCGAAAATCACTGGTGAGCCAAGGCCTAGAGGATTGTGGTAAATGCTGATGACGTTTTAGTGTAACGTCAGGGCGGAGATTGTGAAATTATCGCTGCAGATCTTCAGAAAGGACTCGGTCGTAGCGGTACGTGGTGCGGCTAGTAACGAACGGTGGTCTGAGAGAACCCAGTCAACAAAGTATTTGGGAGTTTGGTGATCTGTGCATGGTTTTAATGAACGTTTGCACCGGCTGGCCCTTCAGTATCGACTAAACAGGGAAGACAACCACAGTTAAAAAATAAACAGTGGCAGGTTCTGATGCATCGGACCGAAAGGCTCAAAATCTTGCAACTCTATTATTGAAGGCGACACAACGTGGCAAACATCTTCTTCTACAGGGCGAACACAAAAAAGAAAAGAAGGTTTTGAAAAGTGGTTATAAACAGCGAGCTATAGCAAGTAGTTCCATATTTCCCTTTACTACTGAACTCTGCTAGGTTGACCCTTCCACAACGATATATTTGATATCGAATACTTTGTACTCGGCTCAATGTTCGTCAAGTCGTCATATCCGTTCTAGAATACATCAACATCCGGGATTCTAGTATTGACAAATATTGATTGTGAACAACTACACATTAATGATGTTCTCGCGTGCACGTTGTCTTGACTAGGCTAAGGAAGGTCGTAGAATGTCTTGGTATTTCCTGATAGACAGAAGGTGTGCAGAAATGACAAGTAGAGCGAGAGAGAGAGATTTAATTAAAGGGATCTTACGTCAAATATTGCTCTGACAAGGATAAGGTTTGCAAGCTTGCAGCACTAAACCAAAAGCTATCCTTGACAAGGATAAGGTATGCAATCTTGCAGCACTAAACCAAAAGAGTTCCTGATCAAACACAATCATGCCATTATGTGCCTTAACACAAATCGCTTTAAATTAATAAAATAGATGTCGTTGCACTCAGGCCAGCCACATAGGTACTTAATCGTTCCTAACATATGGCGCAAGTTATGGAAGTCGATAGACTTTACTATTTTCAGATTAAGCAAATTACTCATATGAAAACACATTCGCCACAAATTCTCACAAGCGCTTACCCACTGAGGATGTGAAGACGCCAGGTACTTATTGTCATCGTCACGGGCGTTGACAACAATTTAAATAAGGTGACAATTTTATTCGGAACTGTTCAGCATTTGTCTACCTTTCATTGTTTCTCTTATATTGAGTTTCTGAGTTATTGAGTTATTTTCTTGTCATCATCATTGTACTCCGAACATGTCCATAGATGCTCAGATCCCCTCCTCAATTCCCTCAGTGTCCAGCGACTGACGACTCCAGTTCTGTGTTGGTTGATAAGTCTTCTTACACGCCCACTAAGTTTCTCATTTCTGGCTGTGCCCATCTTAACTCGCATCTCTTTCATCCAAAGGAGTGACTTGAACTCATGGTTGTCAAAGTCCTGTACTCTTCCCACAGCTCGGAGGGCATTGGTGATGTCAGCCCAAATCCATTGGTTGACCGTTCTCAACGATAGCGCAGCTAGCAAACCTGTCCGCTCTTTCATTTCCTCGTACTCCTGCATGTCATGGGACGTAGACATAGACATATGTTTATGTATGTATCACCCATATATGCTTCCAACCAACTAGCCATATTCTCATGTAGCATAATCTGCTCCAGGTGATAATAATCCACATATATTTCATTTTCTTCCTATTTATATATTGCTTATTATCTTTACTGTTGTACGTGAACACTAGCCTCTCACACAGAAAAAAAACCGTGTTGACAAGCCACTACATGGACAGATCGTTTCTAAATAGAATGCCAGGATTCCTAGAGCCATTTATGAAGTATGTTATGAGCATATGTATCTCCCTGATCGCGATTCTCGATTGGTTACAAAAATTGTGTCTCTCTTGTGTTGCCGTTCAGCTTTCTTTTGGGAAACCTTGCTTGTGGTGTACAGGTTCACATCACTCAGATCTCCAAGACAGGACTTACAGGTAGGTGTAACATTACCTGATTACATGATAGGACTTATAGGTAGGTGTAACATCACCTTATTACATGCTATGACTTACAGGTAGGTGTAACATTACCTGATTACATGATAGGACTTATAGGTAGGTGTAACATCACCTTATTACAGGCTATGACTTACAGGCAGGTGTAACATTACCTGATTACTGGATAGGACTTACAGCTGCGTGCAACATTACCTGATTACATGATTGGCCTTATAGGTAGGTGTAGAAAAATTAAAAGATAAAAAAAATAGTATGTTAGAAGCTTTACGTGATAAGTGGACAACACAGACTAAACAACGTTTCGGCCCAATAGGCCTTCATAAGGGACAAAAAAAACACAGACACAAAACTAATAGCGAAACAACCAAAACAAAAACAATCGAAATGTGTTAAAGAAAACAAAATAAACTATCCTGTCAAAACTAACACAGGCAAAGAAGAACTAAAACTAAAATAAGGTATGAGTGATGATGGTGATCACAACAATTAGCTAGGTGTAACATTACCTGATTACAGGATTGGCCTAATAGGTAGGTGTAACATTACCTGATTACAGGATTGGCCTAATAGGTAGGTGTAACATTACCTGATTATAGGATTGGCCTTATAGGTAGGTGTAACATTACCTGATTACGGGAGAGGACTTACAGATAGGTGGAACATTACTTGATTACAGGACAGAACTTACTGCTGCGTGTAAAATTAACTAATTACCAGATAGGACTTGCAGGTGGTTGTAACATTTACATTATATTAGACAAACAGATAGTCCAGCGTCACGCTATACAGACCCAGAAGAAGTATATGTTATAAGAAGTATAACAGCTGGCTGTAAAACAACTAAACTCAATTACTCCGAATTAACGACCTTTGAAAGGCGGATTCAAACAAGACAAATGGGGACTGGTTGGTCTCGAGGCAAGACGCCGGCCTCGAGACAGTGCGGATGTGGGTTCAAATCCCGGCTGCGCCAGTTGGGATTTTTATTTATGATTTCTCTATGCGGCAACCATCCCTGGTCTCAGCAGCGAGGCCTGGCTTGAAACGTCATTTTCTCATCAACGGGAAAAATATGAGTACATCCAAAGACGGAGTTATCTGCCTGTGCATTGAGGGACCCCTGTGTACACGGCTGCCAGGGAAAAATGGATTAACACGCAGTTCCTAGTCTCTAGGGACTTCGTCAGAGGTAAAATCTGGCGAACGAAACAAAAATAAATAATAAACAAGATAAATGCGATTTTTTGGCCTTGTTAAGAGACACAACAGCCTACTAAAAGTAATCCTGGAGGGGAAAATACAAAGTAAAAGAGTCAGAACAAGACTAACATGGACGAGTAACATCAAAAGATGGACAAAACAGCGTATGACAACCTGCACCATCAAAGCAAGAGACAGAGCAGAATGGCGCTCCATGACAGCGAACCTTCGAATCGGAGATGACACTCGATGATGATGATGATGAAAGGCGGATATGGGAGAAGAGTAATCGTCGAACGAACACAAGAGAAGAAAGACCTAACCATTCTGATTTCAATTCACATTTGGAGCATTAGATTCCTGGCACATTTTTCATGCTGTAGTTATATCATTTTAGCTGAGGCTCTTTCCATTAGCCAACTCTATGATAACATCATATTATGCGCATCTTGTGTTATTTATGACGCGTCTAATCCACTATCTCATCTCGCGGAATCCCGTTATAAGCATATCTACAGTTAATCAACCCCCATATGTATTTGATCTATCCATTCATCAACTTTCGCTATTCGCACATTCCTCCATCTTTATACATTTAATGTTCACATTTTTTTTAATCACATAAATTCGCAAAAATCTTCAAGAACAATTTTTTAACCTTATCCCTCAGGATCTAGTAAAAATAAATAAATAACAAAAATAAAAATAGTTTTTGTGAAAAAAAAAACGTAATAGGTTGTGATAATATTTCTTTAAAATGATAGGTACCTTCAATCACGAGGTTCAAACCATTTATTTGGATTTAACACAAATTTTAAAACATTCCTGATTAATCCATAAAAATGTTTCAATATAAATCGTGGATTGGAATAATTCTTCTGCCAAAAATGTTCAAAACAGCAAAGTAACAATTATATCAGGCGAGAAATGAATCAACTAAAAAGAAGTAATGATTGATGGCATAGGAGCTGTAGGCACTCAGTTTCACTCTTTCGCTCTCTCTCTCTCTCTCTTTCTCTCTCTCTCATTATTTGCAATAGATATCTCTTTCAGCCTTGACTTTTTTGTCCTTCTCATTAAAAACAATATGTATATGAGAGTGACACCGGACAACATTACAGTATGCATTATCTGGCAGCAATTAGAAACAATTCTCTCTTTATATATGAACTAGAACTCAGAAGTCTCGACAGGGTTTTTAATATTTATAAAGTAAACGAACGAACAATGAGCCAGTTCAACAATTGGAAAACGAAAGTAAAATATCACTTCCGGGAGGTCACGCTGCCACCGCCACCTGTAGGCGATTCCCTGTGTTTATAGTCAGCTGGTCCTATTAATCCCCTCAGGAAACAACTCTTGTAAATTGAGATAATGTAGCAAATCTGAAGCGGGGCTTATAGGTCTCGTCAAGCCAGAAAACGATATATATGAACCTTTCGAAGGGAAGACGGCACATGGGGCTGCATTTGTTGACTCTCTGTGTCCGACAATCCTTGCCATCAAATGTCAGCCTTTGCGTATGACACGTCTTGAATCTTGCCACACGTTCTTGTGCTGGGCGAGCAGCTTAAACCAAAGGCTGAGACCAATAATAAAACCACAGTTAAGCCATTCTCAAATGGGGTTCCGAGAAAAAACAGAGAATATTCTGACGTTCTAACCACCTTAAAACAGCTTGCAGAAAAGACGACAGACCACAATCAAATTGTGTACATAGCTTGCATTGACCAGCAAAACGTATTTGACTGAGTAAACAGAACATCTGTGGGAGATATTAACAAAATACGTAGTAAGCCAACATTTAACCAACCTGATTAAAAGTCTTTACATCAACACCAGCTGCACAGTCAGTACAGCAGCAGGCTACACAGACCGCTTCTAAGTTAGATCAGGAGTTAAACAGGGGTGCGTATGTTTTCTCTATTGTTCATTACATACATGGACTACATATGCAAGTTAGCCAAACTATTGGGGACTAGATCAACGGTTCTATTTGCAGACGATCAGGGATGGAAAAATAGAAGATCTACAAGAACTTTAACTTTCTTGAGTCTATTCAAGAGCACAGGCACAAAATATGAAAATCAACATTCACAAAATAGTGTTATGAATATCGCAAAAGAGATACAAAACATAAACATAACAATAGACGGAAGAAAACCAAAACAAGTAGAGGAATTTAAATACCTAGGAACTCTAGTGACAAACGACAATTCGCAAACAGCAGCAATTGAATTAAGATGCAACAAAGCTTATCAAATCATTGGTAAATCATTATCACCACTATTGTTCAACAAGGAAAAAACTCTATATGCAAAACAGGCAATCTACAATACAGTCTTCATCCCATTAGTGCTCCTAATGCCAATCCTGGACTCTAGATGCAAGAACAATAAGAAACATAACCTCTACTGAGATGAAATGTGTTAGACGAATGACAGGAAACAGTCTGAAAGATAAAATCAGAAATGAAGAACTGAGGCAAAAAAGCTAGGAATTAGCCCCCGATATAGAATATATACAGAAAGAACATATAATATGGTTTGGCCACGTGACAAGGCTTAAAGATCAAAACACAACACAACAGGCCTTCAATATACTCTGCGAGAACACCAGATCCAAGGGCTGACCACGAAAAAGATGAATTGACGGAATATTAGAAACACTAGGAAACATAACAGCATGGGCGAACATATATATATATAGAGACGGTTGGTAGCAAGCAATCATGATAAGTCAGTAGTTTGGTACAAATATGAGTGTCTGGATGCTGCTTTGTCGTCCACTAATCACGTTTGGTACAAATATGAGTGTCTGGATGCTGCTTTGTCGTCCACTAATCACGTTTGGTACAAATATGAGTGTCTGGATGCTGCTTTGTCGTCCACTAATCACGTAAAGCTTCTAACATACCATTTTTTGTATTTTTTAATTTTTCCTCACATTCAGCTTTACTGCAGCTTCGCATTTTTATGCATTCATTTGCATTTCTTTGCCTTAACCCCTTTGCTGAACAGCTTTTCTCGTGGCTGAATCTGCCAATATTGGACAGACAGATCCATCCGCAGAACGAACAAGATGTATTCGTGGTGCCAGGCCTCGACTCTTTTCTTCTGCGCCTTTTGTATTTCGAATTTGATATCAGCACTGCCTCGAAAGTTGCTGTGCCATTTTTTATTGTTGTTCTCCATGAGCTACGATCTGCAGCCAGATGTTCCCAGTTTCTTTCACTGATAGAGAATTCCCCCAAGGAAGCCCTGCAAACATCCTTATATCTCAACACTGTTCTATCCTTTGTACTCTTCCTTCCTTAAGGTCACCATACAATATTTGTTTGGGAATACGAAAGTTTGCCGTTCTCATCTTTCATGACCCAGCCACTTTAATCGTTTAATCACTTGTGTATGTGTGTGTGGTGTGTGTGTGTGTGTGTGTGTGTGTGTGTGTGTGTGTGTGTGTGTGTGTGTGTGTGTGTGTGTGTGTGTGTGTGTGTGTGTGTGTGTGTGTGTGTGTGTGTGTGTGTGTGTGTGTGTGTGTGTGTGTGTGTGTGTGTGTGTGTGTGTGTGTGTGTGTGTGTGTGTTCTGTAGTAGTAACCTTCATCTGTCGCTACTGTCTATGGATGTGGCAATGCCTCAAGGAGATGTTATATTTTTCTTTCCTTTCACCGTGTATTTGATTTTTCTAAGAATCTGCTTCTTGCTTGAGTTCGAGCATTAGTGTGTTTCTAAAGATTGCGGTCTACTGTTATCTTTTCCCAGGCTGCAGGGTTTATGTTGAAACTTTTCATGTCACGTTCACACACGTCTATAAATCGGAATTTTGAGTTGCCCCCTAGTTCTCTTGCCATTGCTAGTTGATGTAATCTTTTGATATGCGGCCATCTTTCGTATGTTGTAAGTGGCCAAGCCAGGAAAACCGACTTTGTTTGCGCAGCGTGTTCGGGAGGCCAGTGCGAGTGAGGACCTCCACGCCTGTCACATATATGTTCTACATAACAACTAATACACACATAAACATTATTAATCGCTATGTAAGCTATAATGATGACATATGCAGACTCTAACTTTTGATAAACGTTATAGGTGTATAGGTGGCTGGACATCAACTCGTTTTGCTCCGTTTCATTATCCAAGATATGTGAAGGATTTTTCTGTAGTATTTATTTTCGAATGAATTGATTTTCTTCCCTGTTGTTTATGAGATTGTCCATAATTCACAATCATATGTTGCTATGAAGAAGATGCATGCCCTCAGTAATTTTTGTGTTACTGCCTCTACCTTATCGATTTTATATCAAACGTTCTTCATGACGTTTACTTTTTGTGCTACTTTTGCTAATCTTTTTTTGATCTCTTTCTAGCAGTCTCCATTCTTAGTTACTACAGATCAAGATATTGATAGTTTACTACAATTTCAAGTCCTTCACTATTGGGTTTCGGGTTGGCTGTTTGCTTTATCAATGAACATATTCTTTGCTCTTTTTGCATTTCTGTACATTTAGATAGAGGTTTTGCTTTCAAAGTGTTTTTTTAACGCATTCAATGATCTCATTGAATCATTATGTACTGTTTTTTTTCTTCGTTCGCCAGCTTTTACCTCTGACGAAGTCCCTAGAGACTAGGAACTGAATTTTGCGTGTTAATCCATTTTTCCCTGGCAGCACAGGATTTCCCTCGCCGCACAGGCCGATAACTCCGACTTCGGAGGTACTCATATTTTTTCCGTCGATGAGTAATTGACGTTTCAAGCCGGGCCTCGCTGCTGAGACCAGGGGTGGTTGCCGCAGAGAGAAATCATAAATAAAAATCCCAACCGGTATAGCCGAGATTTGAACCCACAACCTCTCTGTCTCGAGGCCGGTGTCGTGCCTCGAGACCAACTAGTTGAGAGAAGGTCTTGTCATCAGTGTTTCTGAGTTGTGGAATTATGTTTTCATTTATTGTGAAGGGTTCAAGCTTCATATATTTGTTTACGACAAACTTGAAATATGACTAATTCTGTTCTGTTTTCAGTCTTCTTGTTTGTACCTTACAGTGCGAGGGAAAGCTGGTTTACCTACAGCTTGTTTCGCCCACAGTAATTTATTTGACATTTAATATTGCTTGATGAAGTAGAAAACAAACAATGAAGATTTGAACGAACTAACAATGAAAATAGTAAAGTAGAAACCAAATTTGAAATAACTAAAGCGATACTGTAATTTACTGGAGGTCATAAACAAAAAGGAAAACACAAGGTAAATAACTTAAATGCAGACAAAGATTAAAAGTAACCGACAACATGGAAAAGTGATCTAAGAGAGTGTTTATCGTCATGTGAAGTGGCGCTCCATGTTAGCCAACTTTGAAGGTAGGACATCACGCAAGGAGGTAATGGCGTTTACAATGTTTATCTTTTGAATGATGTTTATTTGCCTAACATATTGCTGCAACCTCTTTGCCTCCTATACTGCTGCTTTGCCTCCTATACTGCTGCTTTGCCTCCTATACTGCTGCTTTGCCTCCTATACTGCTGCTTTGCCTCCTATACTGCTGCTTTGCCTCCTATACTGCTACATTGCATCCTATATTGCAACTGCTTTGCCTCCTATACTGCTACATTACCTCCTATACTGCTACTACTTTGCCTCATATACTGCTACTTTGACTCCTATACTGATACTACTTTGCCTCCTATACTGCTGCTTTGCCTCCTATACTGCTACTACTTTGCCTCCTATACTGCTACTTTGCCTCCTATTCTGCTACTACTTTGCCTCCTATACTGCTACTTTGCCTCCTATACTGATACTACTTTGCCTTCTATACTGCTGCTTTGCCTCCTATACTGATACTGCTTTGCCTCCTATACTGCTACTACTTTGCCTCCTATACTGCTACTTTGCATCCTATACTGCTACTACCGTGCCTCCTATACTGCTACTTTGCCTCCTATACTGCTACTACTTTGCCTCCTATACTGCTACTTTGCATCCTATACTGCTACTACCGTGCCTCCTATACTGCTATTTTGACTCCTATACTGATACTACTTTGCCTCCTATACTGCTACTTTACCTAATATGGCTACTACTTTGCCTCCAATACCGCTACTACTTTGCGTCCTATACCGCAACTAAATTGCCTCCTATACTGCTACTGCTTTGCCTCCTATACTACTACATTGCCTCCTATACTGCTACTACTTTGCCTCCTACACTACTACATTGCCTCCTATACTGCTACTACTTTGCCTCCTATACTGCTACTACTTTCCCTTCTATACTGCTACTACTTTGTCTCCTATACTGCTACTACTTTGCCTCCTATACTACTACTTTGCCTCCTATACTGCTACTACTTTGCCTCATATACTACTACTTTGCCTCCTATACTGCTACTACTTTGCCTCCTATACTACTACTTTGCCTCCAATACTGCTACTACTTTGCCTCCTATACTACTACTTTGCCTCCTATACTGTTACCACTTAGCCTCCTATACTACTACATTGCCTCCTATACTACTACTTTGCCTCCTATACTGCTACTACTTTGCCTCCTATACTACTACTTTGCCTCTTATACTGCTACTACTTTGCCTCCTATACTGCTACTACTTTGTCTCCTATACTGCTACTACCTTGTCTCCTATACTGCTATTACCTATGCCACCTATACTGCTACTACCTTGTCTCCTATATTGCTATTACCTTTGCCTCCTATACTACTACCTTGCCTCCTATACTGTCACTACTTTGCTTCCTATACTGCTATTTCTTTTGTCTCCTATACTACTACATTGCCTCCTATACTGCTTTTACTTTTGCCTCCTATACTACAACTTTGCCTCCTATACTACAACTTTGCCTCCTTTACTGTCACTACTTTGCTTCCTATACTGCTTTTACTTATGCCTCCAATACTACTACATTGCCTCCAATACTGCTATTACTTTTGCCTCCTATACTACTACTTTGCCTTATATACTGTCACTACTTTGTCTCCTATACTGCTATTACTTTTTGCCTCCTATACTACTACTTTGCCTCCTATACTGTCACTACTTTGTCTCCTATACTGCTTATTACTTTTGCCTCCTATACTACTGCTTTGTCTTCTATACTGCTGCTACTTTGTCTCCTATATTGCTACTATTTTTGCCTCCTGTACTACTACTTTGTCTCCTATATTGTTACTACTTTGCCTCTATACTGCTACTATATTGCCTCCTATACTGCTATTACTTTGCCTCCTATACAGCTACTACTTTGCCTCCTATACTACTACTACTTTGCCCCCTATACTGCTATTACTTTGCCTCCTATACTGCTACTATTTTGCCTCCTATACTGCTACTATTTTGCCTCCTATACTGCTGCTACTTTTCCTCCTATACTGCTACTATTTTGCCTCCTATACTGCTGCTACTTTGCCTCCTATACTATTACTTTGCCTCTTATACTGCTACTACTTTGCCTTCTCTACTGCTACTACTTTGTTTCCTATACTGCTACTACTTTGCCTCCTATACTGCTACTACTTTGCCTCCTATACTGCTACTACTTTGCCTCTTATACTGCTACTACTTTGCCTCTTATACTGCTACTACTTTGCCTCTTATACTGCTACTACTTTGCCTCCTATACTGCTACTACTTTGCCTCCTATACTGCTACTACTTTGCCTCATATACTGCTACTACTTTGCCTCCTATACTGCTACTACTTTGTCTCCTATATTGCTACTATTTTTGCCTCCTGTACTACTACTTTGTCTCCTATATTGCTACTACTTTGCCCCTATACTGCTACTATATTGCCTCCTATACTGCTATTACTTTGCCTCCTATACAGCTACTACTTTGCCTCCTATACTACTACTACTTTGCCCCCTATACTGCTATTACTTTGCCTCCTATACTGCTACTACTTTGCCTACTATACTGCTGCTACTTTGCCTTCTATACTGCTACTTTGCCTCTTATACTGCTACTACTTTGCCTCCTATACTGATACTACTTTGTTTCCTATACTGCTACTACTTTGCCTCTTATACTGCTACTACTTTGCCTCCTATACTGCTACTACTTTGCCTCCTATACTGCTATTACTTTTGCCTCCTATACTACTACTTTGCCTTATATACTGTCACTACTTTGTCTCCTATACTGCTATTACTTTTGCCTCCTATACTACTACTTTGCCTCCTATACTGTCACTACTTTGCCTCCTATACTGCTATTACTTTTGCCTCCTATACTACTACTTTGTCTCCTATACTGCTACTACTTTGTCTTCTATATTGCTACTATTTTTGCCTCCTGTACTACTACTTTGTCTCCTATATTGCTACTACTTTGCCTCTATACTGCTACTTTGCCTCCTATACTGCTATTACTTTGCCTCCTATACTGCTACTATTTTGCCTCCTATACTGCTGCTACTTTGCCTCCTATACTGCAACTTTGCCTCTTATACTGCTACTACTTTGCCTCCTATACTGCTACTACTTTGTTTCCTATACTGCTACTACTTTGCCTCCTATACTGCTACTACTTTGCCTCCTATACTGCTACTACTTTGCCTCCTATACTGCTACTACTTTGCCTCCTATACTGCTACTACTTTGTCTCTTATACTGCTACTACTTTGCCTCCTATACTGCTACTACTTTGCCTCCTATACTGCTACTACTTTGCCTCCTATACTGCTACTACTTTGCCTCCTATACTGCTACTACTTTGCCTCCTATTCTGCTACTACTTTGCCTCCTATACTGCTACTATTTTGCCTCCTATACTGCTACTACTTTGCCTCCTATACTGCTACTACTTTGCCTACTATACTGCTACTACTTTGCCTACTATACTGCTACTCATTTATCTAATAAATTGTTATATCTTTGCCTTCCATATAGCTACTTCCAAAGTGTTAGTGAATGTTTTTAGATGTTGCTTGTTTACAATCGTAGTATAAGTTCCATGCATTTAATTTGCCTGTTTTTGAATAAACACTACTTTTCGTGATACCCCTTTTACATTAATATGTTTAATCTTGAATGTGTTTCTTGTTATAAAATCAATTTTGTTATGAGACATCTCATCTCTTGTGTTTCAATCATCTGTTTTGTCTGCTGTTACTTCCTATAAAAGAAAGACATTGACATCTTTTTCACGTAGTTATTGAAGGTAAAGTAACTCAGACTGATTTCGTACACAATATTTCGATACCGTTTTTCCACAATGTTTCTCCCTGACTCCATTAGGATGTACTCATACTTCACTAGGTTATTTCCTCATTCCTTTAGGATATATCCTTCCATCAGCGTGATACCCGCGACTTCCCTTTCATGTTGATCATTAAACCGACGGCGCTCTCAAGACTAATAAGGCCGGATAAGTCGGGTAAATTCTAATTCCCTGATAGGATATGTCAGATTAGAAATGAAAACATAATTGACACTATCCTGTAGAAACTCGTCAATGCGTTAATAATTGTAAGCGTATGTGGATGTTATCATTGTAATGATTTCTAACTACCGAGTAGGCAGAGGACACCATTTTCGTGGTGGTGACGTTAGCAAAGTTTGCTGACGCCCCTGAGAGCCGCAGCTCATACTTTGAGAACGACTGCCTTACACCATTAGATTGTTCCCGAAATTGTTTAGGTATCACCTGACAATCTGAGTTAGACTTTATACTTTAGATTAGAATCGCCTTACTGCGGGCGGAATATTCCAAATCTGCTCAGCTCCCGTTGTGTCCATCCTGAATGTTCATACTGTTCCATTGAACGCGTTGTGTTCTGTGAAAATGGCGCGACTTTACGCTCACACTGTTCTATTGAACACGTTGTGTTCTGTGAAAATGGCGCGACTTTACGCTCACACTGTTCCATTGAACGCGTTGTTCTGTGAAAATGGCGCGACTTTACGCTCATACTGTTCCATTGAACGCGTTGTGTTCTGTGAAAATGGCGCGACTTTACGCTCATACTGTTCCATTGAACGCGTTGTGATCTGTGAAAATGGCGCGACTTTACGCTCACACTGTTCCATTGAACGCGTTGTGTTCTGTGAAAATGGCGCGACTTTACGCTCATACTGTTCCATTGAACGCGTTGTGTTCTGTGAAAATGGCGCGACTTTACGCTCACACTGTTCCATTGAACGCGTTGTGTTCTGTGAAAATGGCGCGACTTTACGCTCACACTGTTCTATTGAACACGCAGCACTCTGTACAAATGGCGCACAGCTCATAATGGAAAATTCCGGGGCATGTAACGACAGTCACGGGCAGCATAATCTTCATGCGCTCAGGCCAAATACGCGTGGACTTCATGGTCTGCGAACGTGCCACAACAGCAATAGACGTCCCCACAACATAGTCAAGTCTCCACTTCGGTGGAACAATCGATCTGACCTCAGTCCATTAGGTGACAAATTTGCAGCCGAAAACAGAGAGTTGTTACATCTCGTCCCCAGGGAAAAGCCAAAACCTGGTACCATTCCACTAAACATCAAGTGGCCTGTAGCACTACATCAGCGCGGGAACGCCAAACCCACTTTGATTTTGTAGTCAAGTAAATGCAACCGACCTAAATCTGTCTCCACAATAAGTGGCTGTCTCCAAACCAGAAAGAATTACTTGAAACCACACTGAAACAAAATTCCACAAGTCCTGATCCGATTCCAGTAAGCGGCCATCTTGACCTGTCGCACCAACGGGACAGTCACAATATGAGTTAATGGCCTTTATTGTAATCACTTTTTGAAAACTGAATAGTAATATTGTCCGCTGATAAGAAAAATAAAATGTAAGGCATCATCATGTGCCATTCCGATTGGCGTAGGCGATCATGTCCCTCCACAATCTTCTATCTACAGTACATCGTATCAGTTCTGTTGCTGACTGTTTTCCATGCCATGATACCAAGCTATCCAGTATTTTCTATCGTTGTCGTCCTCGATCTCTCGTTCCCTTGTATTTTGTCAGTTGTATTCCAACTTTCCTTTTCTCATGATGTGCCCGAAAAATGTTAATTGATTTTTTTTTCTTTTCCTTTTAGGAGCTCCCTTTTTGGTGTTACCTCTTTGACAATTTCCTCATTGGTCTTTTTAGCTGTCCAGGGAACATTCAACCTTCGTCTGAGAAATCCCATTTCTGTGACCTCTAACCGTCTTTTCATTTGTTTTTTAACGAACTATGATTCGCTTCCACAGGTGAGAATTGACTCTATATAGCACCGATGAACTCTCTTTCTCACTTCTATTAACATATTTTTGTTGCATAAGATGTCTTTCATTTTATGAATTGCTATTTTGTCCTGAGCTATTTTGCTTTTTGTTTCTCTGGTGCATCTTCCATCTGATGTTATTATTGGGCCCAGATAAAATGTAAGTGCATACAGTAAGCAAATGAGGAAGGTCAAGAGGTGAAATATTTAACGAGTTATCAAAAAGGAGCGGTGACTAAAAACAAAGAACAGATAAACTGATTCTGAAAAAAAAAATCGGACAGATTGAGATAGTGGGGACAAAATGCAATGTCATGAGTCATGGTGTTGAGTGATTGATTGGTTACATGACAGTAGGGAAACTGTTGATTTCATAAAGTGCAAATATTGTGTGGTTAGAAACGTAGAGCCAAGAGTAAATATAAGATTCAGGACAACAATGTGTTTATGACACAAGCTTGACAAATGAAAGTTTCCTACTTGAGCTCTGCATTGCGTTTAATTAAATTATAAAGTAACTTAAACAACGATGCATAAATTATAGGTATTTTATAAATTAGTATAGAGGCGAATGCTACAGAATCTAAACATATGCCATTTATTATAAAGATACACATTTTCTATAAACGAATGATATATCAACAAATGTATACCAATGGATAGACGTAAATGAATGTAGCTTAGGATAATTATAAGACGAACATTATCATCATCATGTGCCATACCGGTTGGCGTAGGCGATCATGTCCTTCCACAATCTTCTATCCACAGTGCATCGTATCAGTTCTGTTGTTGACTGTTTTCCATGCCATGACACCAAGCCATCCAGCATTTTCTCTCTTTGTCGTCCGCGATCTCTCTGTCCTTTTATTTTGCCACTTGTAACCAAATATTCCAACTTTCCGGGAGCCGCGATAGCTCAGTGGTTAGTGAACTGGACTACAAAAGACAAGAGGTAGGTTTCGATCCCAACCGACGGCTTCCGGTTCACCCAGCCTTTAATGGGTACCCGATTATTTTCTGGGACAGTAAAGCGGCACGTGTGTAATACCGATAACATTACCCCAAATAATCATGTGCTGAAGGTCTGTAAAATGTATGGTCACTAACACCATATCCCCTATACGCCATTTGGCGTGACGGGGATACTTTACTATTTTTTTGTTTATTCAAATTTTCCTCCTCTCATGATGTGCCCCAAAAATGTTGATTGTTTCTTTCTGATGTTCGTTAGGAGTTCCCTTTTTGTGTTGGCTTTTTTGAGAATTTCTTCATTGGTCTTTTTAGCTGTCCAGGGAACTTTCAATATTCTTCTGAGAAATCCCATTTCTTTGGCCTCAACCCGTCGTTTCATTTGTTTGTCTACTGTCCATGATTCGCTTCCATAGGTCATAATTATAGCACTATATAGCACTGGTTTTACTGGTTTTTTACATGTTTTTAGTGAACTGCAGTTGCTTGTTAAATGTTTTTAGTGAACTACAGTTGCTTGTTAAATGTTTTTAGTCAACTACTGTTGCTTGTTACATGTTTTTAGTGAACTACAGTTGCTTGTTATATGTTTTTAGTGAACTACAGTTGCTGTTGTACATGTTCTTAATGAGCGACAGTTTTTGCTTTACATGTTTTTTAGTGAGCTACAGTTGTTTGTTACATGTTTTTATTGAGGTACTGTTGTTTCTCACATGTTTTTTTAGCGAGCTAAAGTTGTTTGTTACTTGTCTGTTTCGGAGCGCGTCTGTTGCCAGTCATTCCGTACTGTTTGTAAAGCTAACCGTTATTAAGTTTATAAAGAAGGAAAAACTGCGTGTTTGTTTCCAAGTTTGAGAAATGTGATGATGCGAACGTAGTAACGGGTCAAGGTCTGCCAGGAATGACATTTAGACAATGAGGCTAGGGTTACCAGACGTCAGGATTTCGCCGGACACGCCCTACCTTTTAGGCGTATCTCTTGTGTCTGGGTAGGCATTACAATTCACTTCATTATATAAAGCACTTGAACGCCACATTATCATGTTCTCCATTAGACGGGATAGATGAAAGAAAGAACTTTCTTTTTCAGATAACCTGTTCTGTTTTTACAGAAATAAAAATAAGTTCTGCATTTAGTTTGCTTTTTTTATAACCTGACCACCCGTATAGCAGAACTACAGAGTGAAATACACGCTATGGAGACGTAATGTTGTCGAATGGTTTTGGGCATCTCTTACTTGGATCGTATGAAGAATGAAAATGCCTGCAAACAAGCAACCGGAGCGAACAATAAATCTTTTGGCTATTGTGGAAAATTAAATGGCTTGGTCACGTACCTCAATCATGAAATCTGGCAAAGGTTTTTCTGAAGGGATCTGTGAAAGAGGAAGAAGGTAGAGTTAGCAGATAAGATGTGGGAAGATAACATTAAAGAATGGATAGGTCTAAGCTTCGCAATCTCAAAGAATGACTGTAAATAGAGATCAAATGGAGAAGGTTGATGAAGTCTATCAGTAGTACCCAGCCCACCCCCAGGGTTGCGGTAAAAAGGAAGGAACCATAGGTGAGGTCAGCTCAGTAATATCAGCTACCAATTCCCTTTCAGTGATAAGAAATCGGCGCTGCGGTTAAACAGCAATATCAGACATGGCATCAATAGCAGACAAACAAGAAAATTACAAGCTCTCTCTCAAGTCAATAAGATTAGCCCGTGAACACAAGGAGCACATATTGGTCCTACCCGACATGAAAGGCTAACGTTCAAGACGATAACCTATAACGAGAGAATTTTTTCTCTGCAGGTTTAATGTCTGAAGATCACACATGTTCGATAACACCGTTTCGTGCAGGAAATCAAATGCGGACAAAACCTGCGGGGGCTTTGATAAGAAGGGAACTAAAATATATAAGATATATCTTGAATAAACAGTTTAGTAGCATAGTAAGATGTGTGCTTTTGGTAACAGCTGCAGGAGACAAAATGTGAGGTCGCTAGAAAAAATTGCTATCAAAGTAAAAGAAAGAAAGGAAAAGACTGCCGAAGACGGATGCGCCGGACCAAAATTTGCAAACATCGACATTGTCGTAAACTAGCGACACAACGCATATACGATCACTTAATGGGCCAACGCTGAAGAAAAGAGAGAAAGAAAGGAGGAAGGAAGAAAGAAAGAAAGGAATGAAGGAAGGAAGGAAGGAAGGAAGGAAGGAAGGAAGGAACGAAGGAAGGAAGGAAGGAAGGAAGGAAGGAAGAAAAGGAAGGAAGGAAGGAAGGAAGGAAGGAAGGAAGGAAGGAAGGAAGGAAGGAAGGAAGGAAGGAAGGAAGGAAGGAAGGAAGGAAGGAAGGAAGGAAGGAAGGAAGGAAGGTCAGTCATCCTATAGTGCGGTCCGTATGTAATAAAGTCTTAGTTCCATTTGTTTAACCATAGACACATTTTGGATGTTATAGTCAACAATACTCCTCAACCCATTTATCGTGGAGTGCACCACGATTTTTCAGGAGATTGAAACCCTACTTTTGTTCTTATTGGTCAGTTTACTAACTACTAGCGCTACCTCGGCTTGTATGTAAGAGAAAGTCTAGATAAAAGAGGGGCTGATGAAGTTAGTTGTAGTCTCTTGTTTAAGATGAAAAGTTACAACTGCAGAAAATTAAATGGTTTAATTTGAAAGTAATTGGAGATGATGGGGCCTATGCTCTTGCCAGGTGTTATTATTTTGAAGGAAATTAGAAGCAATTTATTCACTTCAAAGTTGGGTCAACTGGTGAATGTCCGCTCGGATGATTATGCCTTGAAGCACAGTGCAGACATACCTTCAAGCACAGTGCAGACATACTTTGAAGCACAGTGCAAACATACCTTCAAGCACAGTGCAGACATACCTTCAAGCACAGTGCAGACATACCTTCAAGCATAGTGCAGACATACCTTCAAGCACAGTGCAAACATACCTTCAAGCATAGTGCAGACATACCTTCAAGCACAGTGCAAACATACCTTCAAGCACAGTGCAGACATACCTTCAAGCACAGTGCAGACATACCTTCAAGCATAGTGCAGACATACCTTCATGCATAGTGCAGACATACTTTGAAGCACAGTGCAGACATACCTCACTTTCTCGTGATAAAACAGTGGCGGTAAAGATAGTATATAATGAATAAATATTGATTAAAATGGAAACTTCCAGCCTAGAGACAAACATAAATTACATAGAGGCAAATGTAGTTTTACAGCAGAGACAAAGGTGGTTTACAGCAGAGACAATGGTGGTTTTACAGCAGAGATATAGGTGTTTTACATCAAGACAAAGGTGTTTTTACAGAAGACGTAAAGGTGTTTTTATTACAGAGATAATGGTGTTTTACAGCAGGGACAAAAGTAATTTACCTTAAAGATAAAGGTGTTTTTACAGCAGAGTCAAATGTGGTTTTCTAGCAGAGACAAAAGTGCTTTAACAGCAGACAAAGGGGCTTTTACAGCAGTGACAAAGGTGGTTTTACAGCAGACAAAGGTGTATGTAGAGATAGAGTTGTTTTTACAGCAGAAGCAAGGGTATTTTTACACTACGACAATGGTGTTTTTACAGCAGAAACTAAGGTGGTTTTACATCAGAAACAAGGGTGTTTTTACAGCAGAAACTAAGGTGCTTTTACAGCAAATATATTAGGCTTTTTTTTACAGCACTAATGGTAATCATAAGCAAGCTGCGACAGGAAAAAAAAACACATAGAATAGTGAACAGAACGTACCAGTACTCGAAATCTTGCCTTTAGAGACTTACAATAGAGCACACGGTGGTGTTGAGCTATCAGTGTGCTGGAGGTCACGTCGTTTGTGCTGGAGCATTATGTTGAGGTTCAAATCCTAGTCCGGGCTGCTTATTGCCCTCTGTGTTTTGTTTTGTTTCTTTGGAAAATATTTTTCACTTCAGGCAAAGTAAATCAGTCACAGACATCATTTCAGGTGCTGTGACACTGAGATCATTTTATGTGCTGTGACACTGAGATCATTTTATGTGCTGTGACACTGAGATCATTTTATGTGCCGTGACACCGAGATGATTCCATGCGCTGTGACACTGAGATCATTTTATGTGCTGTGACGCTGAGATCATTTTATGTGCTGTGACACTGAGATCATTTTATGTGCTGTGACACCGAGATGATTCCATGCGCAGTGACACTGAGATCATTTTATGTGCTGTGACACATACATCATTCCATGTGCTGTGACACCGACATCATTCCAGGTGCTGTGACACAGACATCATTCCAGGTGATGTGACACTGAGATCATTTTATGTGCTGTGACACATACATCATTCCATGTGCCGTGACACTGAGATCATTTTATGTGCTGTGACACCGAGATGATTCCATGCGCTGTGACACTGAGATCATTCCATGTGCTGTGACACTGAGATCATTCCAGGTGCTGTGACACATACATCATTCCATGTGCTGTGACACTGAGATCATTTTATGTGCTGTGACACCGAGATGATTCCATGCGCTGTGACACTGAGATCATTTTATGTGCTGTGACACCGAGATGATTCCATGCGCAGTGACACTGAGATCATTCCAGGTGCTGTGACACATACATCATTCCATGTGCTGTGACACCGACATCATTCCAGGTGCTGTGACACAGACATTATTCCAGGTGATGTGACACAGACATTATTCCAGGTGCTGTGACACATACATCATTCCAAGTGATGTGACACAGACATCATTCCAGGTGATGTAACACAGACATCAT
The DNA here is from genome assembly GCA_032433765.1 of Megaustenia siamemsis. Taxonomy (NCBI): domain Eukaryota; kingdom Metazoa; phylum Mollusca; class Gastropoda; order Stylommatophora; family Ariophantidae; genus Megaustenia; species Megaustenia siamemsis. The sequence continues at coordinate 94,498,294 of JAVIAB010000051.1, forward strand.
TCCAGGTGCTGTGACACCGACATCATTCCAGGTGCTGTGACACAGACATCATTCCATGTGCTGTGACACAGACATCATTCCAGGTGCTGTGCCACAGACATCATTCAATGTGCTGTGATACAGACATTAAATCAACGGCATGACAAACATCAATACACCTCAACATTACTACAAGAATGCTAACCTCTATATGTAAATACTACAGACGCCGAGTACCCAACAAATCTTCACCATCAGACCTCATACCACGACACGAACGGGGCGCTTCAGATGTTATCAAAGACGTGCCTGGTTGGCAGTTTGCGTTCTAACATTTTCTATCTCAAACGAACATTTTATTTTTGCAGTAAAATACCTGATCTTTAAAAGTTCATGACACTAACACGTATCGTAAAAGAAAAAAAACAACTTAAAAATTGTATGTAGCAGCTTTACTAAAAAAAAGCGGTACAAAATGACAAACATTTCAGTTACAGGCTTCTATCATTGTCTTTAAATCGTTCTTACCTGGTGTAACACAGTTCCCGCGTCTAACATCTAACCTTATCAATGATGGCTCCACTTACGGCATTCATGCATTATTTCTACATTATTAACTACCCCGCCTGCCCCTCCTCCGCCACCTTCCACACAAATAAATACATGAATTAAGCAAGTAAAATGTTCACATTTGTCACATTGATAGTGTGATATATTTATGAGGCTATTGTATATGTCTCATTTGATGTAATCATGGCTATTATTTATTTCATAATCATATTCGACGAGTCTTCTTTAATATACGTTTTTAGCTTTGGTCTGCTTTTGTTTGTAAAATTTTAGTTTGTGTCTCCCTTCTTGTACATTTTGGGCTTCAATCTTCTTCAACGTAAATTTTAAGCTTCTATCTTCTTCCATGTAAATTTTAGTCATCTTTCTTCTTCAACGTGTTTTTTGGGCTTCTATCTTCCACGTACAATATTTTGTGCTTCTATCTTCTTCCACGTACAATATTTTGTGCTTCTATTTTTTTCATGTACATTTTGGGCTTCTATCTTCTATCATGTACATTTTGGGCTTCTATCTTCTTTCATGTACATTTTGGGCTTCTATCTTCTTTCATGTACATTTTGAGCTTCTATCTTCTATCAATCACATTTTGGGCGTCTATCTTCTTCCACGTACAATATTTTGGTAATCTATTTTCTTCCATGTACATTTTGAGCTTCTATCAATCACATTTTGAGCTTCTATCTCACTTAAAAAATAAGATCTCAAGATCTAAAAGTGAGACCAGGCAGATGGAACACGCGTGGTGTGCCCGACTGTGTTATTGTGGACAGCTCTGTTGCTGGCAATGTATAAACAATGTGAAGAGGAAGTCACCAGGAAGTGATGATATTCCAGCTGAGGTCATACCAGCTGGAAGGGAGGCCAGCGTTCCTGTTTACCATACACTGTGTGTGAAGATCTGGAAAAAAAACTGACTGGTCAAAACCCTGGAAAATATCAGTGCACATCCTCACTTCAAAGAAAGTAAATCTGAATCTGTGTTCCAACTACATAACTATTACCCTAATAAGCCATGCCAGTAAAATACTCTTGCGGATCGTCATGAATAGGATAGCAAGAAAATAAGAACACGAATATCACATAGATCAAGCGGGCTTTAGGCATAGTAGAGACACTAGCAATCACATCTTTAACATGAGAAACATTCTAGAGAAGTATAGTGAATACAACATAGAACTCCGTTCATGCTGCATAGATTACAGCAAAGCCTTTTACTGCGTACAACATCAGAAGATGTAGAACATCGAGGCAAAAATTTACTTTCCAACACAACGTATCAAATCACTAACATAAGCAGCTATCAGAATAAGGGGCGAAACATCAGATTGGTTTGAAGTACAAAATGTGCTGAGGCAGGGAAACATCCTCTATCTACACCTGATCAACATCTATTCTAAGAACTTCACGAGAAATGTCAGAAAATATTATAGATTTGTGAAAGTTCGACTATTTCACAATAAATGGCAACATAATTCTAGAACTCACTGATGACACAGTCCTTATCTCAAACACTGCAGGAGGTTTAAAAGATAATTTTTGAGTGTGTTAAAAAAATCAGCGAAGAGCAAAATCCCTATCTAAACATATAGAAAACTAAGATAACGCCCATTGACAAAACAAAACATCAACCCAAAATCATCATCAACAGGGAAGAAATTGTTGAAATTGTAACAAACAATGAAAATCTGGGATCTGTAGTAACAAACAATGAAAATCTGGGATCTGTAGTAACTAACAGTGAAGATCTGGGATCTGTAGTAACTAACAATGAATATATGGGATCTATAGTAACTAACAATAAATATTTGGGATCTGTAGTAACTAACAATGAATATCTGAGATCTGAAGTAATAAACAATGGATATCTGGGATCTGTAATAACTAACAATAAATATCTGGCTTCTGTAGTAACTAAAAACGAATATCTGTGATCTGTAGTAACTAACAATGAATATCGGGGATCTGTAGTAACTAACAATGAATATCTGGGATCTGTAGTAAGTAGCAATGAATATCTGGGATCTGTAATAACTAACAATAAATATTTGGGATCTGTAGTAACTAACAATAAATATCTAAGATCTGTAGTAACTAACAATAAATATTTGGGATCTGTAGTAACTAACAATAAATATTTGGGATCTGTAGTAACTAACAATGAATATCTAAGATCTGTAGTAACTAACAATAAATATTTGGGATCTGTAGTAACTAACAATGAATATCTGAGATCTGAAGTAATAAACAATGGATATCTGGAATCTGTAATAACTAACAATAAATATCTGGCTTCTGTAGTAACTAAAAACGAATATCTGTGATCTGTAGTAACTAACAATGAATATCGGGGATCTGTAGTAACTAACAATGAATATCTGGGATCTGTAGTAAGTAGCAATGAATATCTGGGATCTGTAGTAACTAATAACGAATATCTGGGATCTGTAGTAACTAACAACGAATATCTGGGATCTGTAGTAACTAACAATGAATATCTGGGATCTGTAGTAACTAACAATGAATATCTGGGATCTGTAGTAACTAACAATGAATATCTGGGATCTGTAGTAACTAACAATGAATATCTGGGATCTGTAGTAACAAACGAATGAAGACAATAAGAAAGAGATGAGAAGAAAATTAGCAATAGCAAGACGTAAATTAAATGCCATGAAGAACATGTAGCATAACACCAGCAAGGCTGTGAATTTAAATTACTGAGGGCATGTATATTCACGATAGCAGCGAATCACGTATGGTCGCGAATCATGGATAATTTCGTTAAACATGACTAATAAAAGAAAGTCTGTAGATCTATGGGTGTAGTAGTAGGGCGCTCACTTCATGATGTAAATTGTTTCAAGAGTCATTCTTTCTATATCTCTTTATCGTAAATGTTTATCTGATTCCGTTAAAAAGGATAATAGCAGAGGTTAAGAACACTGATTTCCTCATCTACACCATACACAATTCATATGGCATGATCTACTATGAGACTATTAGTTAGTTCAAAATCGCTCTTCTTTCACAGCCGCTTTATTTTAGTTCACAAATGTGAAATGAGAAATTGTAAAATATAACCTGTGTTTAAAGAACAAGCAGAAAAATAGACCGTGCGCTGCCGGGGCCCGAAAGGGGAGTAAAGAATAGCGGCGCTGTACCCTACCAGGCATGTTCATAAGAGGCGAGAAAGGAGGGTTGGTCATGGGACTGGCTATCCTATACTGTAAACAAATAAGCCGAAAAAACTTCACAAACATGGACAAATCAAAGAATTAGGTTAAATACTAAAAAAAAAAAAATTCAAATCAAATGTTAAGGCGGTCCTATTATATGGCTGTGAAACATGGAGAACAACAAAATTGACAATCACGAAGATACAGACTTTCATTAATGGATGTTTACGCAGAATAAAAGGATGGAAATGGCAGGACAAAATCACTAACATAGAATTATGGAAATGTCAAACACCAGTGGATAAAGAGATACAGCGAAGACGATGGCGCTGGATAGGACACACACTACGGAAGCCAACTGAGAGTATTACACAACAGGCCCTTTTTTGGAATCCCCAGAGGAAAAGACAAAGATGAAGACCAAGGAATTCTTGGAGAAGACAGATAGAAGCAGAGATGAAGATGATGGGGAAAACATGGAATGATCTTAAAAGAATGGCAAAAAACAGAACGACTTGGAAAGTGTTTGTTGAAGACCTATGCTCCACTGGGAGCTAAAAAGGTAGAAAAGGAAGAAAAAGAGACGTTCATAAAACAGGGGAACGGTGATGTTATTAACGTGTTTACTTAGCTATACAATGAACATTCAGTCGCATAGTGACACTTACCAGTCGACCTGGCAAGAAATGGCTTGCAGAGGTGCTGAAGGTAATACTATAGTTCGCTTCAGATTTTTTGCCTCACTTCAAAAAACCACAGCTCAGCAACCATTTGTGCTACAGTGCTGATATTTTGCATGTAACCTACTGAATCTCATAACGTAATAGAAAAAATAAATTCATTGCAAACAAACTGCTGGTTTTTCTTGTGCGCTTGCTTACCAGGAGGATAAAAGTATGATTAAACTTGGGCACATTTGAATCAAAATTTAAGAGTATTTACCCCTTCCATATCACTTCAAGAATGATTTAAACATCTTCATTTGGGAATTTCCTTTATATGTTGGTGGGTAAAGGCACCGGTTTACACTATTGAATTGCAAATGTCAGATTTTTGTCAATATTTGCACATATGTGTAGCAAATTTCTCTTATATTCGGTGCGCAATTCTGGTTTTGCACTTACTGGATTAAAATTGTCAACTTTTTGTATCACGTCATTAGTATAACGTCACCAAAAATACAAAATCAAATTATTTACATAGGCGTGTTTTGTGAGTTGTGCCCTTAACAATGAGTTTAAAGTTGAAATTTGTTACTGAACAAAATATTACAAAGAAATTATATTTATATTTTTGTAGAGAGGCAAAACGAGGGAGTCTATATCACAGCATATCAAATCCTGAAAAGAGAACGATGCACGTGTTAGGTTTAAGTAAACGGTCGTTTCATAGATCAGTGAAAAATGTTCAATGTGAATGTTCAAGGAAAGAAAGAAGTCGAGGAAGAAAACATTTGTTAGACAGTTTTGACAGAGAACTTGTCCGCAGAGAGATTTGTAAAATGTTTGACTTAGGGGAAGAAGTTACCATAAGGAAACTTAAGATTTGGCTTAAAAAGAACACCAGTATTGATGTATCAAAAACTACACTATGGAGAAGTGTGCGGAGTTTAGGCTTCACTTTTAGAAAATATTCTTGTGGAAGAAACATCATTTGCGAGAAACCTCATTTAGTAGCTGCAAGAAGCAAATATTTACGTGAAGTTAGACAAATGCGTAATGAAGATTATGACATTGTGTACTTGGACGAAACATGGATTAATGCCCACCACACAAATGAAAAAGAATGGCAGTCATTAGATGGGACTATTAAAAGGTATGTACCTAGCAGCAAAGGAAAGCGCCTTATAGTGGCACATGCTGGGAGCAAAAATAATGGCCTGGTGGAGAATGCTGAACTTGTTTTTATTGCAAAGTCAACTGATAACCAGGATTATCATTCAGAGATGAACAGTCATATGTTCAGAGATTGGATTAAAGACACTCTTTTGCCTTTATTAGATCGACCATCTTGTTTGATCATGGATAATGCATCTTACCATAACAAAGTGGCACAAGAAGATAAAGTTCCAACATCATCAAGCACTAAAGCTGAAATAAAGACATGGCTGACAAGGGAACAAATACCATTTAACGATATGTATCTCAAGCCTGAATTACTTTCACTTGTAAAACAGATACAACGGCCAAAGATATTTCAAATAGATAAATTAATTGAAGAACATGGTCATAGATGTTTGAGGCTGCCTCCATATCACTCACACCTAAATCCTATTGAATTAGTTTGGGCAAAGATCAAAGGGCAAGTAGCATCCGAAAATAAAACTTTCAAATTATCTGATGTTAAAGAGCTTACCAATGTTGCTATTTCAAACATAGACAAAGATTATTGGGCTAGTTGTGAAGACCATGTTATGGTTGAGGAAGATAAGTATTGGAGAAACGATGGTCTGTGGGTTATTCAACCAAAAATGGTAATACGTCTATTAGATTCGGCAGATTCTGAATAAAACTCATTTGTTTGAACTTACTGAAGTGACTTTGTTGGAGTTGGAAACTCTGGATACGGACCACTTCAGGAACTGTTTTTTTAGTGAGTTGACGATGTATTCTGTGTTCTTAAAATAAATAATTTCTATTCGGTGAATGTTCGGCCTATTTTGATTTGATTCAATATTAGTTGTATAATTAAAAGAGCCCAATCCAAATGGGTAGCATGTTGTGAAAAAGTGCAATTGTGGCGGTTTATTCCCCTATACACCTTCAGGCATGACAGGAACACTTACTTACTTACTCTCTTATTATAAAGTAATAATGTCCCTTATATAAAAATAAAAGTTACGCCTTTTCCTCTAAAAAGTGTAAAAGATCTTCATTTACCGTACATTCTGTTTTTTGTGTCAAAATAAATACAAATATGAAGGAGATCAAAGGAAGTTGCCGCTTTGAGGAAACGGTAACACATACGATAATTTAAATGATAAATTCGTTACGTCATTGAAAATCTAAGGTCGTATGCAAAAAATCATGGTATTCTATCAGACGGTTTTCGAGATATTACTGGAATTAGGGAGGCAAACAATCTGAAACAAACTATAGCAGAAGTGAGCACAATCTTCATATGGTGTGGGCTAGTTCTATGAAGCTTTATACTTGATCTTCCTAACATATTATGTTTATAGAGCATCCTTTAGCGATATTATTGGAAAGTGAATGTGATAAGAAAGCTAACTCTGTGATGTGACGCGATTGTCAATGTGAATGTGGGAGTAACAGAGACACGGAAATGGTTGAGACAGGTAAGTCAAAGAGACACGGAAATGGCTGAGACATGGAAGTGACAGAGACGGGTAAGTGACATAGACACCAAAGTGACAGAGACACAGAAATGGCTGAGATACAGAAGTGACAGAGACGGGTAAGTGACAGAGACAGCGAAGTGACAGAGACACACAGAGACACATAAATGGCTGAGGTACGGAAGTGACAGAGACGGGTAAGTGACAGAGACACCGAAGTGACAGAGACACAGAAATGGGTGTGATACGGAAGTGACAGAGACACCGAAGTGACAGAGACACGAAAGTGACAGAGACACGGAAGTGACAGAGACACCGAAGTGACAGAGACACGAAAGTGACAGAGACACGGAAGTGACAGAGACACCGAAGTGCCAGAGACACGAAAGTGACAGAGACACCGAAGTGACAGAGACACCGAAGTGACAGAGACACGAAAGTGACAGAGACACGGAAGTGACAGAGACACCGAAGTCACAGAGACACCGAAGTGGTTGAGACACGGAAGCGACAGAGACACGGAAATGGCAGAGACAAGGAAGCTAGGGTCGGAAGCAAGACCATTGACATCTGTTTTATTGAATCATATAAGTTGTGTACAACAAGCTGGAATTGTTTTGTTCTTTTGTTGAGCAAATAGTTAAAGAAAAATATAGAACTTTGGTCACCAGTAAATTGATAAGACACGACAAGACATCGTCAGCAGCAGTCACTACCTCAGGTCAAGACGGGATAAAACAGCTTTCATGGTCACCTTCCGTTATTGATATTTATTATCTTCATTTTCCCTCACCCAAAACATGGCATTTCAAGAGAGATAATAATAAAGAGTTAAGTGGTTACATTTCCTGATCTCATAGTCTGGCCACACGTTTGCAAAATTATCTAAGAAACTTTCACCAAGCAGAAGCTCAATTAGGACAGCATCTGTTGTAGGACCTCGGACCAAATAGAGGGTTCTTGTTTTAATGAACTGCAAGATCAAAAAAGAAAGAATGGGGGACTGGTTGGTCTCGAGGCAAGACGCCGGCCTGGAAACAGAGAGGTTGTGGGTTCAAATCCTTGCTACACCGGTTGAGTTTTTTTATTTACGATTTCTCTCTGCGGCAACCACCCGTGGTCTCAGCAGCGAGGTCCGGCTTGAAACGTCAATTACTCATCGACGGAAAAAAATATGAGTACCTCCGAAGTCGGAGTTATCTGCCTGTGCGGCGAGGGACCCCTGTGCACACGGCTTCCAGGGAAAAATGGATTAACACACAAAATTCAGTTCCTAGTCTCCAGGGACTTCATCAGAGGTTAAAACGAACGAACGAAAAAATGCGAACGAAAACAAAATAAATAAAAAAAGATCCTAACGCCTCTATTGATCAGATTCAGCAAAACATTTGTTTATGCAACATGGGAGAGGTCCCATTATTTCTGAAATGTGTTAAATATTTTTTGACTGTCACCTCGGCCCGCCCATTCCCCCCCCCCCCCCCCCCCCCCACGCCTCCAATCACCGATACCAGTTTAGTACACTCACACCAACAATAATGAAAACATTTCCGATTTCTTCACAATTACTGACTGACAGACAACGTGATTTGCATGATCAAAGACTAACTGTGGCCAATAACTTATTGTTCAGGAAATAAGATTCGGCAATCCAAATGGGTCACGCACAAATTATCCAAGGAAAGCCTCTCAGCGGCTTCATTCCACTGTTGGATTCCATAATCAAGATGAAGAATTTCTTGACAACAAATGCCCTGAGACATTTAAGAGCTCTACGTTGATTAGCTGTCAGATTCAACAACTTGCACTTGCAAAAGCACCAAAGACGCTTATCCTTTTTAGTAAAAGTGAAAAATATGGAAACCCCTTCATCATCATCATCATCATCATGATCATCATTTAAAACATAATCATCATCATCATCATCATCATCATCATCATCATCACGTACCATACCAGTTGGCGTAGGCAATCATGTCCTTCCACAATCTTCTATCTACAGCGCATCGTATCAGTGATATATATATATATATATATATATATATATATATATATATATATATATATATCAGTGAAACCCTTTCTTGAGTGTGGAGAATATGGATTTTAGTTTCCATATTTTTTTATTGAGCAACGTCACATGTTGTGGGTGATGTGAATCACGCCAGGCCGCTCTATTTCATAAAACAAGACATCCCTGGTACCAGCTAACAACGGCTGTGAATGCTTGAAGCAGTCCCACAAAATCACTGGTTACATCTGTGAATTGAACTAGAATCCTTATTATCAGAAGCCAGCGCACTAACAACTCAGGTCCTGCGACTTCCACAGACCTTTTCAAAAGAGACCTAGTGTTACGCACGTTGATGCTCCAGCAGGTTTCTCACTTGACATATCTTTGATCGGAATTGTCACTCATTCATTACAACTAACTCCACGCCCAGTTAAAAATACACGTAGTCTCTGTTTCGTCAATTATTGTTCTTCTTGTCCTTCCCAACGTGTTATTGTTCTTGCTCTGGTACCTTCACAACGTGTTGTTGTTCTTGTTCTTGTAACTTCACAATGTGCTATTGTTCTTGTTTTAGTAACTTCATAATGTGCTATTGTTCTTGTTTTAGTAACTTCACAATGTGCTATTGTTCTTGTTTTAGTAACTTCATAATGTGCTATTGTTCTTGTTTTAGTAACTTCACAATGTGCTATTGTTCTTGTTTTAGTAACTTCATAATGTGCTATTGTTCCTGATTTAGTAACTTCATACTGTGCTATTGTTCTTGTTTTAGTAACTTCATAATGTGCTATTGTTCTTGTTTTAGTAACTTCACAATGTGCTATTGTTCTTGTTTTAGTAACCTCACAATGTGCTATTGTTCTTGTTTTAGTAACTTCATAATGTGCTATTGTTCTTGTTTTAGTAATTTCACAATGTGCTATTGTTCTTGTTTTAGTAACTTCACAATGTGCTATTGTTCTTGTTTTAGTAACTTCATAATGTGCTATTGTTCTTGTTTTAGTAACTTCACAATGTGCTATTGTTCTTGTTTTAGTAACTTCACAATGTGCTATTGTTCTTGTTTTAGTAACTTCATAATGTGTCACTGTTCTCGTTCTTGTACCTTCACAATGCGTTATTGTTCTTGTTCGGGTAACTTCACAATGTGCTATTGTTCTTGTTTTAGTAATTTCATAATGTGTTATTGTTCTTGTTCTTGTAACTTCACAATGTGTTATATTTCGTATTCTTGTAACGTCACAATGTGTTATTGTTCTCGTTCTAGTAACTTCACAATGTGTTATATTTCGTATTCTTGTAACGTCACAATGTGTTATTGTTCTCGTTCTTGTAACTTCACAATGTGTTATTGTTCTTGTTGTAAGCAACTTCACAATGTGTTATATTTCGTATTCTTGTAACGTCACAATATGTTATTGTTCTTGTTGTCAGCAACTTCACAATATGTTATTTTTCTTGTTGTCAGCAACTTCACAATGTGTTATTGTTCTTGTTGTAAGCAACTTCACAATGTGTTATATTTCGTATTCTTGTAACGTCACAATATGTTATTGTTCTTGTTGTCAGCAACTTCACAATATGTTATTTTTCTTGTTGTCAGCAACTTCACAATGTGTTATTGTTTTTTTGGTAAGCAACTTCACAATGTGTTATTGTTTTTTTGGTAAGCAACTTCACAATGTGTTATTGTTTTTTTGGTAAGCAACTTCACAATGTGTTATTGTTTTTTTGGTAAGCAACTTCACTATGTGTTATTTTTCTTGTTGTAAGCAACTTCACAATGTGTTATTGTTCTTGTTGTCAGCAACTTCACAATGTGTTATTGCTCCCCACTACGGGTAACTAACGTGTTCTGCTGCTCTCATTGTCTGATTTCTTTCCAGTCTAAACAAGTAATCAACTTAATTGTCCATGGAGAGAAAATTATAAAGAAACTGAGAGCTAAATAAAGTCTCGCTAACATTGTGAAAGTCTGTCTTGAAAATTCATATTTCTGAGTAATCAATATCTCTCATAAAAACAACTGATAGCCACTTGTCAGCTTTACATTCACAGAGCGGGATGCCATGTATGGCTACTTTACGTTGAACATGAGAACCCCTGATACGTTGAAGGCGATGAGGTATAAGAAGGTATGTCGAATGTCAACACTCACCACATGTAAATTGTACAGCAGGAGGGAAGTAATTGTTATAATTACTAGGAGTTGTTTCCCCACTTCAATAACAGTCCGGTGATGGTAGATGTAGGAGAATTTGTATGACCTCAACACCCTTAACCAAACTGTCACGAAGGGTGTGACAAAGCAAATTGCTGACCATCAACGTTACATTCACGTGGGTACTGAGAGCTCTCTACCAGCCAGTTTTGAACAACACTGCAGTCATGGGGGTAGTGTGATCTCTCTACCAGCCAGTTTTAAACAACACTGCAGTCATGGGGGTAGTGTGATCTCTCTACCAGCCAGTTTTGAGCAACACTGCAGTCATGGGGGTAGTGTGATCTCTCTACCAGCCAGTTTTGAACAACACTGCAGTCATGGGGGTAGTGTGATCTCTCTACCAGCCAGTTTTGAGCAACACTGCACTCATGGGGGTAGTGTGATCTCTCTACCAGCCAGTTTTGAGCAACACTGCAGTCATGGGGGTAGTGTGATCTCTCTACCAGCCAGTTTTGAACAACACTGCAGTCATGGGGGTAGTGTGATCTCTCTACCAGCCAGTTTTGAGCAACACTGCAGTCATGGGGGTAGTGTGATCTCTCTACCAGCCAGTTTTGAACAACACTGCAGTCATGGGGGTAGTGTGATCTCTCTACCAGCCAGTTTTGAGCAACACTGCAGTCATGGGGGTAGTGTGATCTCTCTACCAGCCAGTTTTGAACAACACTGCAGTCATGGGGGTAGTGTGATCTCTCTACCAGCCAGTTTTGAACAACACTGCAGTCATGGGGGTAGTGTGATCTCTCTACCAGCCAGTTTTAAACAACAATCGTGTCACGTGAAATGAATGGGTGCACTTCACGAGTGCCTAATGAGATGCACATTGAATTTGCTCAACAATAAACAGTGAAATCGTTGATGAACTTGAATTTAATCAGGAGCACAGATGTTTTAAGGCAGCCGCGATAGCTCAGTAGTTAGTGAACTGGACTACAAAGGACAAGGGGTAGGGTTCGATCCAACCAACGGCTTCCGGGTTCACCCAACCTTAAATGGGTACCGGATTTTTATTCTGGGAAAGTAAAGCAGCACGGGCGTAATACCGATCACATTACCCCAAAAATCATGTGCTGAAGGTCTGTAAAATATAGGGTCACTAACACCATATTTCCCTGTACGCCACTTGGCGTGACGGGGGTACTTTACTTCTTTTTTTTTTACTACAGATGTTTTAAGAGCACTCTGGACAATTGACCAGCAATACAGAGAGAAACAAAAATGAGAAAAGAGAATCGAACTTGTCCTGGTCGACACAGAGTCCAATAATAAATATTTCTTTTCTTGCTTTGATCTTTCATCGTGCTAAGATCCTTCAAAACATTTTCGCTATGTTTTACCAGCTATGAGTAAAGAGATTTAGTGATTTATGAAGAAAGAACATATACCCAAAAACTATCATTTACGGAGAACTGGTTTGTGGTAAATAAATATAAGATAGAAATAATAATAAACATCATCAATGATCAGCAATTACCGTGCCTGCTCGCGTAGGTCGTCATGTCTCTCCACAACTTTCGATCTCGACAGTTATTTATCATTTCTGTTGTTGACATTCTGCCAAGTCATTCTCTTAAGCTGTCTGGTATCTTTTCTCTTTGCTTCCCTCTATCTCCTCATCCCTCAACTTTCCCAGTTGTCACAATATATTCCAGCTGTTCCCTTCTCATTACTTGGCTAAAAGAAAGTGTGATTGTTTCTTCCTTATATTCGATTTAATAATAAACATAATACATTTTTTTTAAAGTAACGGAAGAACAGTTTTAGATTAAGGAACGTGAAAACGTGATTTGAAGATGCAGGATATACATCAACTGATTAAGTGTTAGTCAAAGAGAGATCTAATAAGCAAAAAATAAGATCTCTCGTCATGCCACATAGTGACATAAATAGAAAGTGGTATTAGTGAAACTCGTTTATAGACTCTTTGAAAAACATGGTCCATGTTATTGTATTGCTGCCTTTCTGTCCATGAAAAATCCGGTACCCATTAAATGCTGGTTAAACCGTCGAACCGTCTAAAGTCGATGATCAAGATCGACCCTGACCTCTTGTCTTTAGTGGTTAAGATCACTAAACACTGACATAATTCTCGAAAGGGATATCGGTGCACCAATGTGTTCGCCCGGTGTGCAATGATAATGATCCCAACACAAACAAACTAACTAACCAGTGACTCGGCGCAATAAGAGGCAGGAGGAAAGTGGTGACATCAAACAAAGAATGTAGGCGAGCAAGAAGTTACAACAGTAGACATGTCCCACAACTGGCACTCAATATTTTCTATCTCTAGTCACATGATGCCTTCAACAGTAACAGCAGACACATACCAAGCCCATGGACGGTTCTAATCTGACAGTTCTAAACGACGTCATTCAATAACGAGTTAGTGATGCTCCTCGTTGTTCCTGGACTCAGTAAACACAAACAACAAACGTGCGCTCAACATAAAACTAGGGAAAGCTATGGCAAGACATAACTTTGCGTGATTCTGAAGACACAAATATGATATCAGTACATCACTAATCACATTCCCCACACTTCGCAAAGTCGTACGCGTCGTACTTAAAGAACACGTGCCCAATACGTTGCACTCAAAGATCTACGTGCCCTATTCATTACACACAAAGAGCATACGTGCCCTATACGTCACACATAAAGCTCCACATTTCGCAGACGTCACACTCAAAGAGCCACGTGACCTATACGTCGCACTCAAAGAGCTAAATTTCCTATAGTCACACTCAAAGAGCCACGTGACCTATACGTCACAATAAAAATCCATGTGACCTAAACGTACACACAAAACTCCACATTTCCTATACGTCGCACTCAAAGAGCTACGTGACCTATGCGTCGCATTCAAAGAGCCACGTGACCTATACATCGCACTCAAAGCTCCACATTTCCTATACGTCGCACTCAAAGAGCCACGTGACCTATATGTCGGGCTCAAAGAGTCACGTGACCTATACGTTGCAGTCAAAGAGCTACGTGACTTATACGTCACACTCTAAGTGCCACATCTCTCCCTATCAAATCCCCCTTTCTCTCACTGTCTCTTTCTCTATCTTTCTCCATTGCTCCACCATTATGTTACTCTGCTTATCTTACATTCTCATCGTCCCCATTCGCTTCATACCCACGTTATAAAATAATCACGTTAAACGAAGATTACGAAATATAAATCTAATTATATGAAACAGGTAGACAGCAATGACAGGTTTCATTTTACAAGTTCATGGGCGCTATAACCAAATAACACACGAGACTTTTCTTTTTTATTACAGAAATGAAGCAAATATATCCAGGCAGGTGAGACGAGATTACTCATTGCTTGTATATCACCTGGACAAAAATGATAAAGACTTCGGTAAAGAGAATGCATAAAAGCGAAAGTTACTTGTCTTGTCCAAAAAAATTAATAAGTTGGATATATGAACCTGCTAATGTAATCAGACATAAATGCGATAAAATAGAAAAAAAAAAACAAGCAATAAAAAGAATTTTAAAATTATTTTTGTAAACCAGACATGTGTGATGATTCATGAACTCGGTTCATTTTTATAACAAAATTACACGGAGCCCTGTGTTTAGATTCATGAGTGTCTCAATTGTGCAACAACCTCCATGTTCATAAATTGGTATTCTTTATATTATTAGTCCTAGAATATTTTTATTTTATATTTTAAATTACAAAACATATTGTATGGTTGCCAAATATGGAGAACAACGAAAATTACAAGCAGAAAGATGCAGGCTTGCACTAGGATCGGTGAACCAGAACTATCGAGATCCTACTCCACCTCTGCGTGGTGCCCCACAGTACTTAAACACGCCGTGCTGATGGCGAATTTATTGATCTGAACGGCGCAACAATGATAGTTCTACTTGAAACCCAAGACACAACGCATATACGACCACTTTATGTTCTTTTACGGGGCGGGCGAGGAAAGGGAATATCCACTCCGTTAGTAGTCGTCGGATGTACGGCAGAAAGAGAGAGAAAGAGAGAGGACACAATTACTAACGTGAAATATGATAAATATTATCAGGCAAACACATGGAGGAAAATATAAATGTGGCAAATAGGATGGAGTTGGATGGGGTAGACAGCTGAAGTCAAACTGACAGCATTACAAGATAAGCTCTTTTTGAAATATTCAGGGATGGAGACAAAATAAGCAGACAAGTACACTTGAATAACATATTTAAAATAAACTAAAGAAGGGGGAAATGCAGAATGATAATAAGGAAATGATTCTAATCAAATTGGCTTAGAGAATATTTGTTGAAGGTGAGTTGAAAGAAAGAAAGAACGAAAGAAAGAAATAACGAAATAAATAAAAAGGAGTAGGATGGTATACGAGCATGTGTAGTGAATTTAGCCTTAGGAAATTAATGCAAGCCGACGCGGGCTGTCTTACATACATCAACAATATGAACAGACAAGATAATGTGAGAAAACTAGATCACCTTGATTGGATTCAACGTCAAAAGAGCCAGTTACACTGCACCTACCTTCTACGCTGCTTTATTTACCTCCATGATATGTGTGTTCCGTTGGAAATTTTAGGAGCGATGAAACGATGACTTTTTTGCGATTTTTCTCAATTTTTCCTTGCTATATTCTAGCAAATGATTTTGTTTCCTAAGATTAGTCTTTGATATCATCAATCGATTTTCAGATTGATTTTGTCGCTTTTGAAAGCTGTCATTGTTGCCGTGGTATCAATCGATCCGGTGATATGATCCTACTATCAGCACTAACAGCAAAGGAACATTGGAGAATTCGGCATAAACATCCAACACAAGGAAAACAAAAGTGAAAAGCAGCAATGCAATATCACAAGAATTGATGATGTTAATATCAAAAGACAAAAGACTCAGTAGGAAGGAAATAAGGCGAACAAAGAATCTTGCTCATTCTGAGGTCGAATCTGTCTATCCAATATTGGAGTTTCAGTTACTAAAGAAGCTTCACAGTAAAACCATATCTAGCATAAGACACTACTATATGACCTAACTGGCAACAAATCATGATTACTTGGCTACAAATACCACATAGATGAAGGATATAATATCTGTGTGTTCTTGTCCCCGTCCCCTTTTACTGATGGCGACTTTATCATTCTAAAGGTTTATTTTTGTCCCGGTCTACTGTAAGACTGCTGGATACAATTTGTGTATGATTATTTTCGTTGGCGTTTCCCCATGTACAAGTGCTCTCGTTTAATTTGTGAAACAAATTTCAGAGAGATTAACGTACTTTCTAGTCTCAAAATAAAGAGATGAACAAACGGAGAATAAGAACGTGTTATAATTGTTGATTTATAACATGACAGCAACAGCAAGATTCAGGTATATAACCATATAGTATATAGGCTGGGAGCCGCGGTAGCTCAGTGGTTAGTGAACTGGACTACAAAGGACAAGAGGTAGGGTTCGATCCCAATCGACGGCCTCCAGTTCACCCAGCCTTTAATGGGTACCAGATTTTTTTCTGGGAAAGTAAAGCGGTACGGGCGTAATACCGACCACATTACCCCAAAAATCATGTGCTGAAGGTCTGTAATATTTATGGTCACTAACACCATATTCCCTATACGCCACTTGGTGTGACGGGGATACTTTATTTTTTATATAGGCTGGGCTGGGTAGTCTGGTGGTAGGACTTCGGCCTCTGGGGAGGAAGTGCCAAGGTTCAAGCCCGCCACAAAGGTTTGTAATTTGTCAAAAATAGGACTGATGAATCCATGGTTTATTTACTACGTTACCCTCTACTAATTTCTTAGATAGTGAGATAATATCTCTAGCGGCTAGAGAGGTCTAGCCCTCTCGGATAACGGCAATAGACGGGATGTCCCGTGTGTACTCGCGCACGTTAAAGAATACGTGGTAGTTAATATCGAGAAGAGAAGGACATAAAGCGTGGCGGATGTTCGTTCCAAATTGTCTGTAAAATAAACCAGCCCACAATGTGAATCCAATACGTGCAACGGAGTTCGTGCACGTGGGCCAAGGTTCTTCTCTGATTTTCTCGAGATTCTCCAGAGGATATCGGAGCACCCATGGTTGCGTCCGGGGTGCAGTGATGATGACCCTAACAACAACAACAACAACAACAAGAACAACAGCAAGAACAACAAGAACAACAAATAATAATATTCAAGACTGAGCACTTGCAATTGTTTAAATTTATTGTGATGTCAGAAAGGAAGTCACATGACCCTACATCATGATTGTTTCTGTAGCTGGTGGATTATATTTGTGGATAATCACAGCATGTAATGGTCACATGAGAGCCGGGTGGCATAGTGGTTAATTCACTTGCCTGCTGATCTAACGGTTTGGGGCTCAAATACACATGCAACTTATTTTGTTTCCCATCTAAAAGACTCTCGGGGTCCACCTATTTAAGTAGGTACCAACAACTCTCTCTAGGGTGGAAGCGGAGTGGATAGTAACTGACCATCCCACCACACTAGGCCTGGTACAATGACGTCACTAACATTACTCAACGGTCATTGTTGAGACCCGTTTTACCTTTTAATAGCAACACAATTTATCGTCTAACTATTGGAAGATAATATTACATTTTGACTTTAAATCACGTACATTGGGCATGTCAATTATCGTCTAACTATTGGAAGATAAACAAAACAGGGTGTTAGACAAGGTTGTGTGCTGTCACCAGATTTGTTTAATATTTATAGTGAGATTATTTTAAGATCCATAAGGGGCATGCCTGGAATAACATATGGAGGTCATAATATAAATAATCTAAGGTATGCTGATGATACAGTCTTAATCGCTAAGAGTTAAAATGAGTTACAAGAAATGTTGGACATTATAGTGAAAGAAAGCAAAAATAAAGGACTCAGCCTTAATAGCAAAAAGACAGAGGTAATGGTAATAACAAAGAAAAAGACATCACCTCAGTGCAAAAAAAAGACAAGTGGAATATATTAAAACAGGTAAATGAATTTAAATATTTGGGAACTTTGTTAACCTCAGACGGAAGATGTACAAAAGAGGTGAGATGTAGAATGGCTCAGGCAAAAGCAGCTTTCCACAAAATGAGGAAGATACTATACAATCCATTTTTGACAATAAAAACTAGAAAAAGAGTTCTTAAATGTTATGTAGAGCCAGTCTTAACATATGGATGCGAATCATGGACAATAGGACAACAGACAAGAAAATCACTGGAGTCTGTAGAAATGTGGTTTTACAGAAGAATGTTGAGAGTACCATGGACAGCTAAGAAGAGTAATGAAGATGTTCTGAGAGAAGTCAAAGCAAAAAGACAGCTAATTTCCAATATTAGGAAGAAACAATCATCATTTTTTGACCATTTAATGAGAAGAGAACAACTTGAATATATTGTAACAACTGGAAAAATTGAGGGACGAAGAGATAGAGGGAAGCAAAGAGAAACAAATAACAGACAGCTTAAGAGAATGGCTTGGCAGAAGGTCAACAACAGAAATGATAAATAACTGCCGAGATCGAAAGTTGTGGAGAGACATGATCACCTACACTAGCAGGCCCGGTACTTGATGATGATGATGATTGAAAGATACTATTACATTTTGACTTTAAAATCACGTACATTGGGAATGTCTATTATTGTCTAACTATTGAATGAGAGAAGAGTAAAGAGCCCTGTCACGCCAAGTGGCGTATATGGAATATGGTGTTAGTGACCATAATTTTCACAGACCATCGGCACATGATTTTTGGGGTAATGTGGTCGGTATTACGCCCGTGCCGACTTTCTTTCCCAGAAAAAAATCCTGTACCCATTTAAGGCGGGGTGAACCTGGAAGCCCTCGATCAGGATCGAACCCGACCTCTTGTCATTTGAACTATTGGATGACATCATATTTAGACTTTAAAATCACGTTCAGTGGGAATGTCTATTATCGTCTAACTGAGGATAGGACTACAATATTTTATAGTTGAAATTATGCATAAGTTGTCATTCAACTCGTATATTGAAATGGCAGAAATCTCGGTCTAGTTGGTGGATAAAAGTATCATATATTGATATGATATATGTTTTATACACGGGTATATATATCTAATTTCGGCAAGAGTTGCGAAGGACACGTTTCGATGATATCAAGAGCCGAGTACAATCTCCGAGACTCAGTTTGACAACAAGAAACATCTGGTCTGACACTTAAAAGAATATCATCCTTTGAACAGGTTACTTGATAATGATAACAGGTTTAATACACAGTTTTATAGCAAATGAGCGCAAAGTGGTGCTGTGGTTAGAGCACTCACCTGCCAATCTGAAGGTTTGCGAGTTCATATTCCAGATGAAAACATTTTATTTGAAACTGAAAGGGTTACGGTGTCTACCCGAAGTCTCCTAAAGCAGAGTACTGTACACGTCTCCTAAAGCAGAGTACTGTACATGTCTCCTAAAGCAGAGTACTGTACACGTCTCCTAAAGCAGAGTACTGTACACGTGTCCTAAAGCAGAGTACTGTACATGTCTCCTAAAGCAGAGTACTGTACACGTCTCCTAAAGCAGAGTACTGTACACGTCTCCTAAAGCAGAGTACTGTACACGTCTCCTAAAACAGAGTACTATACATGTCTCCTAAAGCAGAGTACTGTACACGTCTCCTAAAGCAGAGTACTATACAAGTCTCCTAAAACAGAGTACTATACATGTCTCCTAAAGCAGAGTACTGTACACGTCTCCTAAAGCAGAGTACTGTACACGTCTCCTAAAGCAGAGTACTATACATGTCTCCTAAAACAGAGTACTATACATGTCTCCTAAAGCAGAGTACTATACATGTCTCCTAAAGCAGAGTACTGTACATGTCTCCTAAAGCAGAGTACTATACATGTCTCCTAAAGCAGAGTACTATACATGTCTCCTAAAGCAGAGTACTGTACACGTCTCCTAAAGCAGAGTACTGTACACGTCTCCTAAAGCAGAGTACTATACATGTCTCCTAAAACAGAGTACTATACATGTCTCCTAAAGCAGAGTACTATACATGTCTCCTAAAGCAGAGTACTGTACACGTCTCCTAAAGCAGAGTACTATACATGTCTCCTAAAGCAGAGTACTATACATGTCTCCTAAAGCAGAGTACTGTACACGTCTCCTAAAGCAGAGTACTGTACACGTCTCCTAAAGCAGAGTACTATACATGTCTCCTAAAGCAGAGTACTGTACACGTCTCCTAAAGCAGAGTACTATACAAGTCTCCTAAAACAGAGTACTATACATGTCTCCTAAAGCAGAGTACTGTACACGTCTCCTAAAGCAGAGTACTGTACACGTCTCCTAAAGCAGAGTACTATACATGTCTCCTAAAACAGAGTACTATACATGTCTCCTAAAGCAGAGTACTATACATGTCTCCTAAAGCAGAGTACTGTACACGTCTCCTAAAGCAGAGTACTATACATGTCTCCTAAAGCAGAGTACTATACATGTCTCCTAAAGCAGAGTACTGTACACGTCTCCTAAAGCAGAGTACTATACATGTCTCCTAAAACAGAGTACTATACATGTCTCCTAAAACAGAGTACTATACATGTCTCCTAAAAAAGAGTACTATACATGTCTCCTAAAGCAGAGTACTATACATGTCTCCTAAAGCAGAGTACTGTACACGTCTCCTAAAGCAGAGTACTATACATGTCTCCTAAAACAGAGTAATATACATGTCTCCTAAAACAGAGTACTATACATGTCTCCTAAAGCAGAGTACTATACATGTCTCCTAAAGCAGAGTACTGTACACGTCTCCTAAAGCAGAGTACTATACATATCTCCTAAAACAGAGTACTATACATGTCTCCTAAAACAGAGTACTATACATGTCTCCTAAAACAGAGTACTATACATGTCTCCTAAAGCAGAGTACTGTACACGTCTCCTAAAGCAGAGTACTATACATGTCTCCTAAAACAGAGTACTATACATGTCTCCTTAAGCAGAGTACTGTACACGTCTCCTAAAGCAGAGTACTATACATGTCTCCTAAAACAGAGTACTATACATGTCTCCTAAAGCAGAGTACTGTACACGTCTCCTAAACAGAGTACTATACATGTCTCCCAAAACAGAGTACTATACATGTCTCCTAAAGCAGAGTACTGTACATGTCTCCTAAAGCAGAGTACTGTACATGTCTCCTAAAGCAGAGTATTATACATATCTCCTAAAGCAGAGTACTGTACACGTCTCCTAAAGCAGAGTACTGTACACGTCTCCTAAAGCAGAGTACTGTACATGTCTCCTAAAGCAGAGTACTGTACATGTCTCCTAAAGCAGAGTACTGTACATGTCTCCTAAAGCAGAGTACTGTACATGTCTCCTAAAACAGAGTACTATACATGTCTCCTAAAACAGATTACTATACATGTCTCCTAAAGCAGAGTACTGTACACGTCTCCTAAAGCAGAGTACTATACATGTCTCCCAAAACAGAGTACTATACATGTCTCCTAAAGCAGAGTAGTGTACATGTCTCCTAAAGCAGAGTACTGTACATGTCTCCTAAAGCAGAGTACTATACATGTCTCCTAAAGCAGAGTACTGTACACGTCTCCTAAAGCAGAGTACTGTACATGTCTCCTAAAGCAGAGTACTGTACATGTCTCCTAAAGCAGAGTACTGTACATGTCTCCTAAAGCAGAGTACTGTACATGTCTCCTAAAGCAGAGTACTGTACATGTCTCCCAAAGCAGAGTACTATACATGTCTCCTAAAAGAGAGTACTGTACACGTCTCCTAAAGCAGAGAAATTATGTTGGAAGGAATGACAGCAAAGAAAAGAGAAACCACTGCACCTAATGAAGCAGAGGCTTTGTGTAGAGAAGACACTAACACATCATTACCTAGCGGCAATTACCATAGAACCACCATAGTTGACCTTGACACCAAAAGATATCAACAAAGCGCAGAAAACAGCGATCATTAGCTAAGCTTTTGTGGCACAGGTTGATTATAGAATGAAAGCGGTCTTTATCTGCACTGGGTTTATCCTGCCGATCAATCAAATGTAGGATAGTTCATACTTATTTAACGATGACAGATGTGATGTTTTCTTTCACGTTCTGCTTTAGAACTTATATAAAGAACACTTTCATTAAGCCCCCTCATATATCATAACTTTAGTTGCTGTACTCTGTTGAGTCTAACCTTGCTTGTCTACGAGTTTCACAAGAAGGGAAATCCCCGAGAGCAACATTCTAATTAAGATCTCAATTCTTCATTTTATTATCTGCACGTCTGGAGTATGTCCTCACCAAATAGTTCCGTGAACAGAGTCATGTCACGTGTGTCGTTGGCGTCAATCCAGACAAAGAAAGTGGAAAGAATTCATAGAAAATTTCACATCCATCACTGCGTATACAAGCCATCTTTTAGGTTTAATGGAGGAATGGTAAATCCATTTGTGAACGATATATGTCTAAAGGTAAGCAAGTAAAGGGCAGCATATGGGACAATGAAGCAAATGGCATTATCTTCAGGTGAGAAACAGTGAGTCTAGTACAGGAATGGGGAAAAAAGACGTATACACAAACATAAATTGAAGATTAATGCTTGGAGATTGGAGTACGTCAACGCGTTGAAATGCACTGTACGATTCACAGAATATAATAAAATAATTTATAATTTCGGGCAAGGCACACGTCGAGGAAGTAGGCGAAAGGGGATGGAGGTACAGTGGATGAGATTAATTGTTCACCTGTATCTTTTGCTAACAAAAGTACAAATAAATGGTGGTCAAATCTACTATATAACGTTATATCAGTACAGTTATAAGCATGCAGCTTTATTTCCACAATCATGCAGCTTTATTTCCACAATCATGCAGCTTTATTTCCACAATCGTGCAGCTTTATTTCCACAATCATGCAGCTTTATTTCCACAATCATGCAGCTTTATTTCCACAATCATGCAGCTTTATTTCTACAATCATGCAGCTTTATTTCCGCAATCATGCAGCTTTATTTCCACAATCATGCAGCTTTATTTTCACAATCATGCAGCTTTATTTCCGCAATCATGCAGCTTTATTTCCGCAATCATGCAGCTTTATTTCCACAATCATGCAGCTTTATTTCCACAATCGTGCAGCTTTATTTCCGCAATCATGCAGCTTTATTTCCACAGTCATGCAGCTTTATTTCTACAATCATGCAGCTTTATTTCCGCAATCATGCAGCTTTATTTCCACAATCATGCAGCTTTATTTTCACAATCATGCAGCTTTATTTCCGCAATCATGCAGCTTTATTTCCGCAATCATGCAGCTTTATTTCCACAATCATGCAGCTTTATTTCCACAATCGTGCAGCTTTATTTCCGCAATCATGCAGCTTTATTTCCGCAATCATGCAGCTTTATTTCCGCAATCGTGCAGCTTTATTTCCACAATCATGCAGCTTTATTTCTACAATCGTGCAGCTTTATTTCCGCAATCATGCAGCTTTATTGCTGCAAGCAAGCGGCCCAGGTCTTGTTTAGATAGGCTGAAACACTTGGATTTGTTCGGCTTGGGAAACCTTTCATGGTTCTATTGATTCCACAAGCAATGCTAACTGTCGTGGTAGGACATGTCTGAAAGGGAGGATTGATGAGCCTAGACGGTGGGGACGATCCACAACTCACGGCATATGGAAAAGGAGAGAGAGAGAGAGAGATATCTTGCATGATTTGACACAGATGTATTATTTAGTGAAATAAATTCAACAAGTCAAATGTACTAAATAAAAGTAAGAACTGCTACATTAAGACAGATCAAAGGTGAGAGAAACAGAAGTTCGAATGAATAATATAGAAATAAGTGACAAAATAAATTAGGGACCCACAGAGTGAGTAATATATTAAAAGAAGAACCCTGCAATAACCGTTACAATGAGAAAATATGTTGTTATTGTTCAAATTTGTTCACTTTCAGCATATTTATATGAATAAAGAGAGGAGAAAGGTACTTTGGTCAACATTACGTCTGTGTTATCTATCATTCACATGAAAAAGAAATGAGATACCCAATTAGATTCAGAATAAAAACAATTTGGAAGTAAAACACCAATTTGGATTCAGGAAAAAAAGTGGGACAAAAGAAACCATATTCTGCATGAGGGTATTAATCGAAAAGTACACAGAAGTAAACAAACCAATATATGCCTGATTCATAGACTTCACCGGAGCATTTGATAGAAAACACCATAAACAACTTATAGACTAAAAGATATACATCGAAATAACACAGACATACGTAATTTTTACTGGGAGGAAACAGCAATAATAAAATATAGCAAAGAGAAATCTACACCTATTGATATAAGAAGAGGAGTAAGATAGGGATGCAACCTATCACCAAGCTTGTTCAATCTTATAAACTCAGCAAATCTTTAAAAAATATCACAGAGATGTCAGGCCTACACATTAATGGAAAGATAATCAATAACCTAAGATATGCTGATGATACTATATTACTAGCAGAACATTCTAAAGATCTATAACAGTTACGTAATGAAGTAAACATGACAAGCAAAAAATATAGATTAGATATGAATATCATAAAAGAGTAAAACTATGATCATAAACAAAGAAAGTACACAAAAACTACAAGTGGATATCAAAGTTGAAAGAACAGACCCGAAGACTGTTCAGGGCTACAATCACTTTTTACTATTATCACATACATACTATTACCAGTGATGGAAAATGTAAAACTGAAAAAAACAAAACAATAGGAATGGCAAAGAGTAATTTTAATGCCATGAAAAATACACTAACATCAAAATAAATAACACCAGGGCTAAAACTAAGAATAGAAAAAAAATGTTATATCTTCTCAACATTCCTGTGTGTTGTAGAAAAAAGGACATTAGACACGAAAACAGACCAGAAAATTGAAGCCTTTGAAATTTGGATTTATAGAAGAACAGGAAGAATTTGATGGAAACAAAAGAAAACAAACGATGAAGTCTTAAAACAACTTAAAAATGAAACGATAACTACTAAACACAATTCAAACAAGGAAAATGAGATTGTTCGTGCATGTTAAAAAAAAACAGCATTCTACCAAAACATAATCTTGGAAGGTAAAATTCAAGGTAAAAAAGGCAGAGATAGGCCAAGACTAACATGGACGAGTAACATTAAAATATTGACAAGTCAGCCTATGACAATATGCACCATCAAAGCAAGAGACAGATCGAAATATTGCTTTATGTTTGTCAACCGTTGATGGGAAGACGGCACTTGATGAATGAATGAACCCATTTAAGATTGAGTAAACCGGATTCGTCGCTCGGAATCAAACGTGACGTGTCCACCCAAGTAGCCCAACTAACCAACTACTCTACCTACACTCCTTGTCTCATTTATTTGTTTCTAAAATATCGCCGTGAAAGGAATGACTAGATAGCAGACACAACATTAGAATATATGCTTATTATAAAAAAAAATGAACATTAATATACCCACAGCTGTCCATAAAAGCGAAGCGGAACTACTAAGTTATAATTTTATATTTAAATGATAATTGTTGAAACAATGTGTAGTTGTTGTCGTCGTTTATTCATCTACCGGAACACAAACTACGAGTTTGTCTAAACTCAATGCAATTGTTTGTTACCGGAGACCTTCAGTTTATGTGTACTTCGGGCAAGGCAGCAGTTATTTGTATTCAGATTATCTGCTCACTCTTCTATGTCATCTTTCTTTTCTCATTTGCCTTTCAGTTTGAAAGGGGGATATAGATTGTGGCCCTTGTTCTTCTTATGGAGAATAATAGAACAAATAAGTATGTGTTAGCACTCGGAAAAATTAACAGACAAACAACAACAGAAAAAAACGAAGAACAATATATGGTCCGAAGTGGGATCGAACCCGTACTCCCTGGCACCGCGCCTTGCCACGAGAGGCCGAACGCTTGGCACACTGCCACTCAGCCAACTAAAAAATTGGCTATTGTAGTAGTGTCTTCCACGAAAGGCGCTCTCAATGACTATAGCATAGGGTAACGATCTCAGACCGGAAATAAATTGTATATTTGTACTTTCCTATTAATGCAAGTATCTCCCAGTAGGGCTGAATACTTGTGTTGTAGACAAACATTTATTGGACGAAACAGCACGAATAGTAGTTTCCAGTGGTTATATACTGGTAACAAATAATAATACATAAATATTATTATATGGGGAACTTCCGAGGCGATAATAGGGAATAATAGAACAAATAAGTATGTGTTAGCACTCGGAAAAATTAACAGACAAACAACAACAGAAAAAAACGAAGAACAATATATGGTCCGAAGTGGGATCGAACCCGTACTCCCTGGCACCGCGCCTTGCCACGAGAGGCCGAACGCTTGGCACACTGCCACTCAGCCAACTAAAAAATTGGCTATTGTAGTAGTGTCTTCCACGAAAGGCGCTCTCAATGACTATAGCATAGGGTAACGATCTCAGACCGGAAATAAATTGTATATTTGTACTTTCCTATTAATGCAAGTATCTCCCAGTAGGGCTGAATACTTGTGTTGTAGACAAACATTTATTGGACGAAACAGCACGAATAGTAGTTTCCAGTGGTTATATACTGGTAACAAATAATAATACATAAATATTCTTCTTATGGACCCTTCTGCTATTATGTTTCCTAGTATTTCTAACATTTCCTGAATCTCTTTTTTCGTAGTCGACTGTTGTGTGTGCTTTCCTCGAAGCATTTATCAAAGACTTGCTGTGTTGTATGTATGTCTCACCACGCGGCCAAACTATCTGTTGCTTTGTTTGAATTCACGGCGGGAATTATTTCAAACTCATAATATTTGAATAAATGTCCCCTCTCTTTGATAACGTTTCCTACCATCAAACAACAATAAAACATGGAGTCAGTTATCACTTTTAATGAATGTTTACTCCCGCACACTTAGTGATGTTTGCTTTATTGAGTTTACAAAAACGAAGTGTTTGACAAAATGACTACTTTCGTTTCTATGTTCTTAATCATGTGATCGCCACATGATGATAAATATTTACTCGAGTCTGTGGAAATGATCAACAGTGGTCGGAATGTTGATCTAAATAAATAAAGCTGCGTCTTATCGTAAATAATTACCAACAGCACAATAGCAGAACACATGTTATATCTGCAACAAACCAAAAACATTGACCAGATTGCAAAGTTTAATTAGGAAGAAGAGTTTCTTATTGGAACGGAATATATAAGGTAAAAGAGGCAGATGCAGACCAAGACTAACATGGACGAGTAACACCAAAAGATGGACAAGTCAGCCTATGACAATCTGCACCATCAAAGCAAGAGACATAGTGGAATGGCGCTCCATGATAGCCAACCTTCGATGCGGAGACGGCACACAATGATGATGATGATGATGTTTCTTATTACATAAAGTTACCGTTATTTTTATGCCACTTTTTAGTGATCTCATCTGTGTATGATTCATTGAAACCATCATTAATGTACATCAAATAATAAAAATGATGATATTTGTGGTAGAAAATATTTCTTTAACAGAATAAGACTAACTAGAAACTATTTGAAATATATCTTCTCACAATCGATAATTGTAAAAAATAATAAAAGTCAAACATTGAAATTAAGCCACACGGTTTAACTGCGATGTGACAAGGCCCTTTGGAGGAACACAATCATTACTCTTTCAAGATAAACCGACAAGGATGCACTTTTGACTGGTACATTTGGTAAACACTCTATATATTAAGTTTCTTACCTGCAAATAATAAGAAAATTACAATATTTGAGACAATAATCATTCTTTGAGACAGACTAAACATTATTTGAGATAGTCTAATCATTGTTTGAGATAATAAATCATTGTTTGAGACAATAAATCATTGTTTGAGATAATAAATCATTGTTTGAGACAATAAATCATTGTTTGAGATAATAAATAATTGTTTGAGACAATAAATCATTGTTTGAGATAATAAATAATTGTTTGAGACAATAAATCATTGTTTGAGTCAATAAATCATTGTTTGAGACAATAAATCATTGTTTGAGACAGACTAATTGTTGTTTGAGACAATAATCATTGTTTGAGACAATAAATCATTGTTTGAGACAGACTAATTGTTGTTTGAGACAATAATCATTACTTGAGATAGAATAATTATTGCTTGAGACAGACTAATCATTGTTTAAGACAGTCTAATCATTGTTTGAGACAGAATAATTATTGTCTGAGGCGGAATAATCATTGTTTGAGACAGACTAATCATTGTTTGAGACTGACTAATCATTGTTTAAGACAGACTAATCATTGTTTGAGACAGACTAATCATTGTTTGAGACAGACTAATCATTGTTTGAGACAGATTAATCATTGCTTAAGACAGACTAATCATTGTTTGAGACAGACTAATCATTGTTTGAGACAGACTAATAATTGTTTGAAACAGACTAATCATTGTTTAAGACAGACTAATCATTGTTTGAGACAAAATAATTATTGTTTGAGACGGAATAATCATTGTTTGAGACAGACTAATCATTGTTTGAGACAGACTAATCATTGTTTGAGAGGTAATAATCATTGTTTGAGAAGAATAATCATTGTTTGAGACAGACTAATCAGACTAATCATGTTTGAGACAAAATAATCATTATTTTAGACATAATAATCATTGTTTGAGATAGACTAATCATTATTTGAGACAGACTAATCATTGATTGAGATAGACTAATCATTGTTTGAGACAGACTAATCATTGCTTGAGATAGAATAATCATTGTTTGAGACTGAATAGTCATTGTTTGAGATAGACTAATCATTGTTTGAGATAGACTAATCATTGCTTGAGACAGACTAATCATTGTTTGAAACAGAATAATCATTGTTTAAGACAGTCTAATCATTGTTTGAGACAGAATAATTATTGTCTGAGGCGGAATAATCATTGTTTGAGACAGACTAATCATTGTTTGAGACTGACTAATCATTGTTTAAGACAGACTAATCATTGTTTGAGACAGACTAATCATTGTTTGAGACAGACTAATCATTGTTTGAGACAGATTAATCATTGCTTAAGACAGACTAATCATTGTTTGAGACAGATTAATCATTGCTTGAGACAGACTAATCATTGTTTGAGATAGACTAATCATTATTTGAGATAGACTAATCATTGTTTGAGACAGAATAATTATTGCTTGAGACAGACTAATCATTGTTTGAGACAGAATAATCATTGCTTGAGACAGACTAATTATTGTTTGGTTTCGATGTTGTTTGGGAAAGTACTGGTTCTCCAGTAGTTAGTTCATTGGCAATTGCAGCGAAGTTGCTCCTCTTTAGTCGTACAATTCCGGAACCAGTTATTCTTTGGTGCATGGGGTGACTAAGGAGCCTTCTATATTTCTCCGCTTGTTGCAATAATTTAGTGACCCGTCTGTCATCTAAGGGTTATAAACCTGTTACTGTTTCCAGAGTCTTGATAGGTGTAGATTTCTTAGCACCAGTGATGATAAGGGCAGCTTGGTTCATGTGTTTTGTTAATTTTACTAAGGTGTGAATTGGAAACCATAGCCCAGGCTGTGACTCCGTGCTCTAGAACTGGTCTGACTCTTCCTACGTATAGTCTTTTCAAAATATTGCTGTCTGCCCCCCCCCACCCCAATCCATTCCTGCCAATATCTTCATAATATTTATTCCTTTTCTGGCTTTTTCCTTGCTCTCTCTATCTGATTTTTCGGCTCCGGTTCAAGTTAAATGGGTACCGGATTCTGCAGCATAATACCGACCACATGTGCTGAAGGTCTGTAAAATATAGGGTCACTAACATATTTCCCTATACGCCACTTGGCGTGATACTTACTTTACTTACTTTTATTCTGCGATTCATGGTGACGCTAAGATATGTTGGATGTTGGTCAATATGGAGTGTATGGTCTTTTATCTTCAAGTTTGCAGAGAGTGTGTTTCTTGATAGGCTGAAAATTGTATATGTAGTTTTTTTTTTTTCATTGTTTGGTAAGAACCAGGTGTTCGTCCACATTTCAATTTCACCTAGGGCATCTTGCATCTTGGGTCCAGCCACCGACATACTTTCCTCGCGAGCCCATAACGCCAGATCATCTTCGTATATTGCTGAGTGTATTCTGGGTGGATTGTCCATTACGATGTCAGTTATGAAAATTAAAAAGAGTGTTGGAGACAAGACTCCGCCTTGTGGACACCTAGTTCGATAGAGACCTTCTTACTTAGTTGACCTTGAACTTGTACTCTGGCCGTTCTATCCTGAAGGTATTGAGAGACCCAAATGAATAAACGACCCTGGATGCCAAGTCTAAAAAGCTTGTTCTCTAAACCCTCTTGCCAAACCCTATCAAAAACCTTCTCCATGTCGACACACACTGCCAGTGTTTGTTTCTTTTCTTGTAGATCATCCTCTATTTCCTGTGCAATGTAGGTGACCAGGTCTTCAGTTGATCTGTGCTGACGGAAGCCCCTTTGTTGTGGTACGATTTGTTGTTTTGTCTCCAAATGCCACATAATTCTTCTGCTAACCAGCCTTTCCATGAGTTTACTCAGGCAGCTCAGTAGGCTAATTGGTCTATAGCTACTTGGGTCTAGTGGGTCTTTCCACGCTTGAGGATGTGCCTTTCATAGCTTCTTCCCAGATTGCCGGCACATGACCTCTCTTCCAGCTAGCATTTATTATCCTTAGAAGCTGGCTCTTGGCATTCTGTCCCAGATTTAGGAGCATTTCGTTGGAAATTCCATCTTTACCAGGGGAACTTTTTCCCATTCCTCCACTTTTTCACCTTGAACATTGGACTCCTTATATCCCCATCTTCCAGAGTGGCTGTTAAAGTCTCCTACTACCAGACACTTTGATGGTGTTATTTCCACTGACTCCAGCTTCAGTAATTTGTCACTTGGACAGTATATTTAAATATAATATATATTAAATATTAAGGACTCAGCCTTAATAGCAAAAAGACAGAAGTAATGGTAAGAACAAATACAAAGACATCACCTCGGTTGAAAATAAAGACAAGTGGAACAATATTAAAACAGGTAAATGAATTTAAATATTTGGGAACTTTGTTAATCTCAGACGGAAGGTGTACAAAAGAGGTGAGATGCAGAATGGCTCAGGCAAAAGCAGCTTTCCAAAAAATGCGGAAGATACTATGCAATCCATTTTTGACAATATAAACAAGAAAAAGTTCTTAAATGTTATGTAGAGCCAGTCTTAACATATGGATGCAAATCATGGACAATGTGACAACAGACAAGAAAATCACTTGAGTCTGTGAAAATGTGGTTTTACAGAAGAATGTTGACAATACCATGGACGGCTAGGAAGAGTAATGAAGATGTTCTGAAAGCAAAAAGAGAGCTAAGTTCCAATATTATGAAGAAATAATCATCATTTTTTGGTCATGTAATGAGAAGAGAACAACTGGAATATATTGTAACAACTGGAAAAATTGAGGGACGAAGAGATAGAGGGAAGCAAAGAGAAAAAATAACAGACAGCTTAAGAGAATGGCTTGGCAGAAGGTCAACAACAGAAATGATAAATAGCTGCCGAGATCGAAAGTTGTGGAGAGACATGATCACCTACGCCAGTAGGCCCGGTACTTGATGATGATGATGATGTTGGTGATGATATTAAATATCCTCATACTATTATTATTATTTTTTTTACTTTCCTATTCAATCTTTCTGTCTGATACACACGAGTATGAACCCACCCGCACCCACACCTACGAACGTTACACACACACACACACACACACACACACACACACACACACACACACACACACACACACACACACACACACACACACACACACACACACACACACACACACACACACACACACACACACACACACACACACACACGATATATTTAGGTCCATAACAAATCGACACTAAACCTTTCAGCGTTACCGGCTATGGGTTGTACGACTTCTGCTGAAATGCGAATATGTGGTTCTCTGGTGCGAACGCTCTTTAAATTGTTTACCTTTCAAAATGATATTACCGTTTCATTTAGAACTTCAAACATCACTTTACTGATGAGCTCTGAAATGAGATGTCTGGGAGCTACAACGTTTATATCTACCACCACACCTATGGCAGTACTAGAGCACAGGCTCTAAAACTTATAGTACCCACGGGGGCAAGGAAAATAAAAAAGAAATCGCGGGTGCCATTATCCAAATTTATTGTTAACAACGGCTACTCATATATAAAACAATATGCTTGTCGCACATTTATTGTGTGTCCATTTTCAAAGAAAAACTAATATGGAAAACTTACCAACTAAATGTTGCACACCTTCTGAAGATTAAAGGCAAATTGAGTATTAAAAAAGAAAGCATAAGACTACACTGAACGTTTAGCTTTGCATTTCTTTTCTGTTAGATTTTCAAAGTTGGGGACGTATGATGACGTCCCTACTCACAAGCAAGATGAGAATCACTCTGACTGTTTCGTGACTTGATTACGTTCATTGTTGAAAACATTGACTCAAAGTCCACAAGAAACGCTGTTGATAAGTTATGAATCCGTGTTTCTTTATGACTGTACCCTTCCCTGATCTATGGCTAGTTAGATCCCATGTCTAGCCCACTCGGGTTACGGCAATAAACAGGAGGTCACGTGTGCACTCGCGCATGTTAAAGAACTCTTGACAGTTAAAATGGAAAAGAGCAAGCCATAAATATGACCTCTAATAAATATGACCTCTGATAAATATGACCTCTATTAAATATGACCTCTAATAAATATGACCTCTATTAAATATGACATCTAATAAATATGACCTCTAATAAATACGACTTCTAATAAATATGACCTCTAAAAATTATGACCTCCAATAAATATGACCTCTATTAAATATGGCCTCTAAAAATATGACCTCTATTAAATATGACCTCTAATAAATATGACCTCTAATAAATATGACTTCTAATAAATATGACCTCTAAAAATTATGACCTCCAATAAATATGACCTCTATTAAATATGACCTCTAATAAACATCGTAGATATCTGACCGTGTTACGGAGTTCGTGCACGTGGGCCAGGATTTTCCTCAGGGGGATATCGGTGCATGTTTGAATTAGTCCGGTGCGCAATGATGATGATGATCCTAACAACAAAACACATAAACCAACAGTAGTTCTCAAGTAGTTATGCAACATGCCTCTTAACCTAAAGATCTGGAAGTCGCACGAGGGCCGCACATTGGCCAACATTTTCCAAATCTTCACATCCCCTTATTACTTTGTTAGCGTTAGAGATAAACAATCTGTCCATCGCATAGTGACACCATGACGTATCAAGCACAACGTTTGACGACAATGGATGTACCTACAACGCTTGATTCACTGAAGTTCGCAGCCAGGTGTACAAATACCGTATCACTGTATCAGAATCATGAATGTGGAGCCTTCTGGTGACTTGCCACAGCGATCCACATGAGAGAGTGGGAAGTAATAAGCGGTCTAACAAAACCTACGACGGTTATAAACAACGCTCAAAGATATAACGTAGCTTGCAAACAAAACTTGAAAATAAGGGACGTATTCAATCCTCAAAGTGGGACCTCCGGTTGACTTACACATAGCGATCTACATTAGAGAGCTGAAACTAATCAGCCTCCAACGCAACTCTATTCAATCATCTTGGAACCGGAGTTCGCTGTTTTCTAATGACTTAGACGATTCACAAGTAACATACGTTCTCCAGACGCAACAAAGAGTGTCAAATCATGTCAAAGCTTTTCAAATAAAATTCTACTAAAGACAATAACGGGCACTCGACAAAACGATCTTTATTCTCACTATGAGCCATCAATGCCAAATCTAAAAGTTTAACTCAATATTGGGTTCAATGAGCTTTCAACAAACACTACGAGAACATTTGATGAAAATGCCGACAACTAAAACGAAGGACTTACGAAAGATTAGAAACATTAAGAATCATAGCCACAGTATGAGAAGCCTACACCAGAGCAAAAGACAACAGACTTATCTCCCCTCGACGCTGAAAGGCAAACACGAAAAGAAGAATAAACTTCAACACATTCATTGAGGCCGTAATATTAACAGTGAGCTCCAATGTGCACGGTAGATGTTTAAAACGTTGACAATGGTTCTATCTGTATGTGATTTCCCATTGCATATGACAATATTATATACAAATGAAAGGGTGATAAACCTCACCAATTTAGGAATCCTGTAGACATTCCCTTGATGATAGTTACTTCAGTGAAAAAACCCCCGACTGGAGGTACAAAGGAAACATCAGAATGATTGATGGGAATAAAATTATTAATGGGAATGAAATGATTGATGGGAATGAAATGATTGATGGGAATAAAATGTTTGATGGGAATAAAATGATTCATGGGAATTAAATGATTGATGGGAATGAAATGATTGATGGGAATGAAATGATTTATGGGAATAAAATTATTAATGGGAATGAAATGATTGATGGGAATGAAATGATTGATGGGAATGAAATGATTGATGGGAATGAAATGGATTTTTAAAAATTAAATGAGAATATACGAACAATCATCATACCAGAAGCATGTAACGACACAAGCAAGAAAAACTAAGTTCAATATAAATTAGGAAAACTATTTTATAGTTCCAAGGAAATAAAACGAAACAGACAAAATAAGAAACAAGTACAGATCGAGTCTTCATTGAGAGCTCATCAATAGATTAACCTTTATTAGAACATTTAAAAGACAAGAAAAATCCAGCCCATCAGAAGCCGGAAATTCATTTGATGAAATTGCTGAAGACTTTCTAGCTTCATTACCAGGACGACCCAGTCGGTATTTCCGGGTTTCTGTCCAATGAAACCAGCTGTTGGTTCAGTAGTTATTTTCACATCAGCCTGGATTAGTCATGCCCAAGATTTCATAGTTTCGTGAAGTATTGATCAGGAAGCTTCAAAATATGTCCCTCTATACGGACAACAATCACACACGGACTGTCAATGTAAGACTTGAAATCAGTTCATTTTCGTGGATACATGACACGCGAGACTGCATGGAAAATGCGATTATGACATAGCAGTTAGTCACAGTATTTTATGTGACCAAGCACTCAGAAAAGCGAGACAAGAGCTGACCAAGAAGAAGGTGGTTTCAAGACATCAAGGAGACATTCAACTTGACAACAGAGAAATGCAAGATCTCACTATATATATTATATATATATATATATATATATATATATATATATATATATATATATATATATAGAGAGAGAGAGAGAGAGAGAGTTATTGTGTTATTTGCGGGTCATCATCATTGCACTCCGAACATGTTATAGGTGTTTAGATCCCCTCCTCAATTCCCAGCGACTGACGACTCCAGTTCTATGTTGGTTGATAAGTCTTCTTACACGGCCACTAAGTTTCTCATTTCTGGCTGTGCCCATCTTAACTCCCATTTCCATCATCCGAAGAAGTGGCGTGGATCTGTGTTTGTCGAAGTCCTGTGCTCTTCCCACATCTCAGAGGTCATTGATGATGTCCGCCCGATCCATTGGTTACCCTTCCTCAATGACAGCGCAGCTAGCCAACCTATCCACTCTTACATTTACCCGTACTACCGCATGTCCAGGGACATAGACAAAGGTGACCTTACGTATTTTGGATTTCTGCAACGACTGCATTATATATATATATATATATATATATATATATATATATATATATAGAGAGAGAGAGAGAGAGAGGTTTCTTCCGATGTGGTTTGATGAAGTAACATTGTGCAAAGAGATTGCGTTATGATGATGATGAGTGTCTTGATATTTTTTTTTAACAATAAGTGTTTTGTTTTACTGGGAAACTGATAGCGAAATTTGGTATATACAACACCAGGTCATTTTCTTCTATTTTACTGTCACTTTCAATCATTTAGTTAAATACCTAACAATATTCACAAATGCTGAGATGATGACACATATGAATTTAACATATATGTGATGAGAAGAGTTATACATGCGAAGAGAACTATTCTACTAGAAGAAGATTACAAGTACCTTAAGTTCTGATTTACTTGCAGAACAAATATTGGTTCAACAAAGAATGTGTTTATCAGCAACATCATCACACACCAAGGAAGCTTTGCAATTTGCTATCAGAACAACACTATACACAAAATAGTGATAATTTAAAAAAAGAAACTTCAGGGGCATCTGTTGCTAAACAAGGGCATGTGTTTGAAGGCTGCAGGCATGTGCCTCTATTTGCCTTTAACGCTGTCAGGAACACACGAACTAAGGTCAGAAGTAGCTGTAGTGAACTAAACAAAAATGGAGACAGATTTTGGACCTCATATATCAGCGTGTAAGACTAAAGCAACTGGCGACTCATAACTGGGTGATACCATCATCCTGCGAAAAGGAACCCCACTAGACCTCCCGAAATAACACATCACACTCCTCAATGTGAGTACGGATCGAAGTTGGAAGATGTATTCGGTTCCAAATTAAGCCGTGCCAAGTCGGATGTATTAGGTCGAAATGTAAAATATTGATTAGAAAGCGGTACAACCATTGACACAACACAACCAACATGTGAGCTTGGAGTCTTCATCATCATTAGTACCGTAACCTGGGCGGTCGTTAGTTACTCTTGATGACGTCATCATAAATATGTCTCTTCCAACCTAATGATTAAGAGCTTCTTTCTGAAATGAGGAAACTCTAATCCACCCTCCGATGTTGTCACAATAAACGTCATTAGACAATAGACAAACTGTTCCTTAAATAGAAAGTGCCCTGCGTCGTGACAAAGAGCGGAGGAAACGTTTTCTGACGAAGTTTTTCTTGTGATCGGTTACTAGCCACTCGATGCAGGACATCCAAAACTAGTGTGTTGTATAGAGAGCTGTACTAATACTTGGGCTGGTCCTACTAGTGTTGGGGTGCTCGCGTCTCCACCTCAAGGTGTCGAACACAGCGGCAGCTATTGAATTATTTGTTTCCCCAAGTGACTCCTAATGTCGGTCAAATTATGTAACTAACCTTATCGGAGACGAACAGTAAAATAAAAGTCCCGTGTTAAAACTGAGAAAGTAAAAGATGGAAATCGAAAACAGGAGGCTCTATGCCGTTGCTTGGGCCAAATGTATTTTATAAAAGTAAAGTAAAATTGCTATGATCTTCATAATATTTAACCGACTTTCTGTAATTGTCCTGGCGCGCGGTTCGTGAAGTTCCACCACTGGGCTAAGAATGTTTTGTGTTAACAGAAAAGAGAAAAACGACTTGTAATAGACATAGACTGAGGATATTGATGACTGTTATAATACAAAGAACGATAAACTCAAAATAGTGTCAATGGTTACATAAATATATGTGTGTAACATATAGCATATTCCATGTACGCCTCAAGACATAATGCAGGAATTCCTTACTTCTGATCTTTTCTTGCTAACAAAATCAAAGAAGACTGCCTTACATCAATTACCAGTCAGATTGATTTTGTTAATTCAACCGCACAGATTATTTACAGTGACAGCACAACATTAATCATGCAATGAGCAACACGTAGCAGAAACCATAGTAATCTAGGGTGAAAAGAGAGACATCAAACAAAATTCGCATCTTGTTTCTGAAATACAAATGTGTTTGGGTGGGGGGGGGGGTGGAGAGAGAAACAAAAACTGTTTATTTGAAAATATCATATTTTTATTGTGTGATATACTGGTCTGTGTATGCGTTTTTATTTTTATTTATTTTTTTAACATCTATTTTGATGAGAAATAGATGACGAATCTAAGAAAGGCACATTGGGAAAGTTAGCAGACGTTTAAGACTTCAGGTTAAGTTTAAGAGAATGTCAACGAACAATAAAGACGGTATTAAGGTCCAAGAAGCGGTAACGATCACCTCGCACAGGATCAAGATGGGAGAGATGGAGACTGGCATTTATGGGTATTGTTATGAAATGTAAGATGGCAGTGTACCTGATGTACGTAGATACATGAATGAAAGAGAAGTGAAAGAAACACATGA
This sequence comes from Megaustenia siamemsis, assembly GCA_032433765.1. Lineage (NCBI taxonomy): Eukaryota > Metazoa > Mollusca > Gastropoda > Stylommatophora > Ariophantidae > Megaustenia > Megaustenia siamemsis. The sequence continues at coordinate 94,536,626 of JAVIAB010000051.1, forward strand.
TTGACAATAACTGATGTTTTAATGACATCATCGCTGACGCTACAGACGATTTTTACGAGGTTTATTTCTTTCCTGAGATTAAGGCAGGCCGTCGTGCCTAGTGTGGTGCAGACAAACTAAGATGAAGTAATGGCTTAGTATTTACTGAACGTAACACTCAGATGTAGAACTGAGGTGAATGAAGACCTGCTTCATAGCGGGATAGGTGTGGCTAAAGTGATACTTGAAATGTGATAGGTAAAGGTACAGGTAAAATACGAGACTGGAATCGGCGTTTTAGCACGCGAGTTTCCACTCATTTGTACTCGGCCGTCTATCCAGAAGTGTTCGTAGACTTCTGGGCACTGTCACTTCAAACATCGAAGCTCACGATGCGAGGCGACAGCTTTCACCTTCCCAGAGTACTACCCTGGTACCCGTTTCTGCCAGAGGCTGGGTCGACCGCGGGGGATATTTTTTATTTCCAACTACGAGTACAATGCAGACTGCTTCCAGTTGGAATCGAACACGGGTCCGAACGTCCGAACGTCGGTAGCCCAGTCGGGTGGTTTTCCCAACTAGGCTACTGAGGCCCCCGAAGGATATGGTTTACATAGTAAAATTATATCTCGGATGTGGTTCTGTGGTAAAGAAGTACCTCAAATGTGATTTTTTAGTTAAAGAATATCTCAAACGTAATAATTGTGGTAAAAGAAAACCAATAATTGGGTTACAAATGGTAAATAAATATCTGTGTTTGACATATGTGATATAAGTGTTAAATAGTCACGTGATAAGACGTAAAGAGCCAAACACAACATAGCTAGTCTTTAACAAACGTGTCACAACCAGACTCAAGAGACCGACCACGAAAAAGATGAATTTATGGAATAATAGAAACAAAAGGAAAGGTAACAGCAGAGACCAACAGAAGAACAAAAGACAACATATTATATCTCCTGTCGACGCTGAGAGGTAAATGAGGAGGAATGAAGAAGAAGATGATTAAATAAAATAATGTTGGTTGTGTAACATAACGCAATTATACCAACATATTTATGTGTGTGTATATATATATGTATGTGTGTATATAGCAGACCACCGTGAAAGAAAATGGAGCCTCATCACGTAACATTACAAAGAAAGCCATGGAGAAAATTTGTGGGGCATGTTAAAAGACACAACAGCCTAATGAAAGTAATATTGGAAGGGGAAATACAAGGTAAAAGAGGCAGAGGCAGACCAAGACTAACATGGACGAGTAACATCAAAAGATGGACAAGTCAACCTATGACAATCTGCACCATCAAAGCAAGAGACAGAGTGGAATGGCGCTCCATGGTAGCCAACCTTCGATGCGGAGACGGCACTCAATGATGATGATGATGGCAATGATGATAATGATGATGATGAGTGTATGTATAGTCCTTTCTAGACAAAGGCAGCACAAAGGGCAGACATTCTAGAACGTCTATTTCCTACAATCTCTGTTATAAAACCTTAGACCTGCACAGGACCCGCATTGTATCTTACCTGTCCCCTGGTGCAGCATCTCGGGGCGGCAAATTGATGTTACATAATTAGGAATGAACTTCACAATGAAATGTTCTCCCCTCCTTAAATGCACTTCGGTGTCATTTCTGGTTTCATTCATGAAATATAAAGTTTGTCTGTCCGTAGATGAATGCAGTGGTCCACACTCCTGTTCTTGGCGAGCTGTTCAATCTGGGCGAAGGAGCTGATGACTGTTGTTGTTATCTCTCCCCTCAGTGATCATTTGAGTGTTTTTCAGGTCGACCTCCTTTACTTTTACCCTGTGGTTCCCATTTAAAGGATTGCTTTGAGCTTATTCTGTTGTCTCTTTTCATCACATAACCAACATATGACCACCTTCTCTTCATTATAGATGCTATTTTGGATGCTTTATCATTTCTATAATTGCTGCACTAGTCTTTAATTCAAGCCACGGTAAGCAGCATTTTCCTGAGACATTCGTTTTCAAGAGCATCCAATTTATTTTCGATGTCTTTTGTTGATTTCCAACTCTCACGTGCATAAGTTAAGTTAGATAATACATTTTATTTGAAAATCCTGAGCTGTGTATTGCGCTCAGTAATTTTGAATTTAATATTATGTCATCTGAAAGCCTTGGTCGCCTTCAATATACTAATTCTAATATCTTACCTTGTGTCTCATTAATCTATGTAGTTTCCACGATATACAAAGTGATCTATTTCTATTACTGCTCTTCCTTCTATGTATATTTTACTCTTCTGGATATATAATGTGTGTGTATATATATATATATATATATATATATATATATATATATATATATATTATAGTGAGATAGAGAGAGAAAGAGCAAAGACAATGCAGAAAGTTTCTGATGAAGTGAATGGACCTGTCTCATCTGTTCTGTACTTCTGTCAGGTGTCAGGAACAGCTCAATCGACTGGTATGTGTCACTCAGGAAAGTGCCCCACGGTCCTTTGGATCACAAGGTCAAAGCTCTAAAAATGTCCTTACATGCAGCTTGAAATGTGATAAACGCATGACTCGGGTGTGATAAACATTTGTCTGACTCAGCTTGGAAAAGCATTTCGCTACGATGTGATAACAGAAAAAATTGACTCAAATATAATAAATAGATGTTCACTCACTTGTGATAAATTCTTGACTGAAATCTGATAACTGCAGTCTATCTCATGTCATGTAGTGCATTAACTCTGAGCTCTGAATGAATCGGACATTAAAGAACCACACTCTACGTTGGCAGTGACACATACCACGTGACACTCGGTGATAACTAAGATTAGATGCACATTCTAAACTGCAAGTCGTTGACATTCTGCTATCACCTCAGATAATGTGCCGTCTCCCCACTGTCGATTTTTCTATGCCACTGAAAGCCTCTTACACACTTGTGCTCTCTCTATCCATCTACTGCTCTGTTTATTTACGCCATTTATTTCTCATTAAGTTTACTTCAGTTACGTTCCGTTGTTTATATTCTGTGCCCCTGAAATGCTAAATCGTGTGCACACCAAAAAATTTAAATAAAATGAAAAGATGAACCATGCGCGTTGTTCATTATTGATAATGAAAACCACAATTTTGTTCACATTTCGCAATTTCCTGAAACTTCTTTAAACTTGTGATTATTTCGGAAAACTCGTGTTCGCCTCCATCTTTACCGAGCTACAAACAGGTGCATTTAAGTGCTGAGAAAGATAATCCACATTTAGGGGGTGATTATTTTTATTGCCGAGAAAATTGTGTTTATTGCAACACTTGTATTTCCCGTTTTAAGAGTTCACAAAACTGCTGCCAATTGCAGTTTGGAAAACACACACACAAAAAAAACATGCATTTGGTTGTGATGAGAGAGAGCAGGGAAACGTGACACATCGGCCAGACTGTGCAGACCGTTCTTGACTTCTTTATTTTTTTCTGTTTCTTTCGTTCTCTCTTGTTCTGTTTTTCATTTTTGTCCTTTCTTTTTTTCTTTCTTTTATAATGATTTCCCTTTTTTTCTATCATTATTTCTTTCTTTCTTTCCTTTTTTGTCTTATTCATTCATTGTTTCTTTATTTCTTTTTACTGTTGGCTCTCAAGGTCAGTACAAAACGTAGTAAATAGGTCGATATTATGTTGCTGACTTCATCGTGATGTCTAAAGTGATGTTGATATTCGTCTTCTAAATCTGCCTTTCCTCTACCCCAGGCTTCTACTTGTTGATGCTCTCGGAGACCCGCCATTTGAAGGTAAAGGTACTACATGTTGAAACCATCTGATCTGTTCTTGCTTCAAATTCAACACTGAAGTATCCATGAAACCATTTGATCTGTTCTTGCTTCAAATTCAACACTGAAGTATCCATGAAACCATTTGATCTGTTCTTGCTTCAAATTCAACACTGAAGTATCCATGCAACCATTTGATCTGTTCTTGCTTCAAATTCAACACTGAAGTATCCATGAAACCATTTGATCTGTTCTTGCTTCAAATTCAACACTGAAGTATCCATGCAACCATTTGATCTGTTCTTGCTTCAAATTCAACACTGAAGCATCCATGAAACCATTTGATCTGTTCTTGCTTCAAATTCAACACTGAAGTATCCATGAAACCATTTGATCTGTTCTTGCTTCAAATTCAACACTGAAGTATCCATGAAACCATTTGATCTGTTCTTGCTTCAAATTCAACACTGAAGCATCCATGAAACCCTTTTATTATCTCATTATGTTTATTTTTTTTATTTTGAATCTTCTAGTCACATTCACCGTCCTTCTCAAGCATCCAATTATCGAAGTTACTCCTCAGCGTTCCCTCATAACACCCCTGCAGCTGTGCAGACCGTAAATTATTAATTTTGTTTGTGTGAGTGTGTGTGTCATTAGTTCTGGCCTAGCTATTAATGAGATCAATTGATTCTGAGTACAAGCTTGGTAGGTGCAGCATCAAAGTGTTGGTACTCGCTTGACGATCGTTCACTTCTGAAGCTACCGAGTTGAACTACCGAGTTGAGCTACCGAGTTGAACTACCGAGCTGAGCTACGGCGTTGAGCTACCCATCTGTACTACAGAGCTGAACTACCGAGTTGAGCTACCGAGTTGAGCTACCGAGCTGCACTACAGAACTGAACTACAGAGTTGAGCTACCGAGTTGAGCTACCGAGTTGAATACAGAGCTGAACTACCGAGTGGAGCGACCGAGTTGCGCTACCGAGTTGAATTACCGAGTTGAACTACCGAGTTGAACTACCGAGTTGAGCTACCAAGTTGAACTACCAAGTTGAACTACCGAGTTGAACTACCGAGTTGAGCTACCGAGTTGAACTACCGAATTGAGCTACCAAATTGAGCTACCGAGTTGAACTACCGATTTGAGCGACCAAATTGAGCTACCGAGTTGAACTACCGAGTTGAACTACCGACATAAGCTACCAAATTGAGCTACCGGGTTGAACTACCGAGATGAACTATGAGTTGAACTACTGAGTTGAATTACCAAGTTGAACAACCGAGTTGAACTACCGAGTTGAACTACCGAATTGTGAACTACCAAGTTGAACAACCGAGTTGAGCTACCGAGTTGAACTACTGAGTTGAACTACCGAGTTGAATTACCGAGTTGAGCTACCGAGTTGAACTACCAAGTTGAACTACCAAGTTGAACTAGCGAGTTGAACTACCGAGTTGAGCTACCGAGTTGAACTACCGAGTTGAGCTACCAAATTGAGCTACCGAGTTGAGCTACCGAGTTGAATTACCGAGTTGAGCTACCGAGTTGAGCTACCGAGTTGAATACAGAGCTGAAAAACCGAGTTCAGCTACCGAGTTGAGCTACCGAGTTGAGCCACCGAGTTGAATACAGAGCTGAACTACCGAGTTGAGCTACCGAGTTGAGCTACCGAGTTCAATACAGAGCTGAACTACCGAGTTGAGCTACCGAGTTGAGCTACTGAGCTGAATACAGAGCTGAAATACCGAGTTGAGCTACCGAGTTGAGTTACCGAGTTGAATTACCGAATTGAGCTACCGATTTGAATTACCGAGTTGAACTACCAAGTTGAGCTACCAAGTTGAGCTACCGAGTTGAGCTACTGAGTCGAGCTATCGAGTTGAGCTACCAAGTTGAAATACCGAGTTGAGCTACCTAGTTTTCAGTGACCACGACCTTAACTTAGGTGATATGAAATACCTAGTCCTGTCTGAAATACCTAGTCCTGTCTGAAATACCTTATCCTGTCTAAACAAATATTCCATGTTAACTTTGAGCACTTGAAGAGCTCTTATTCGCTTGAAACTGAAATGTGAAGATTACGTGCTGAGAGCCTAGCTACATTTGATGTCGCAACATTCCTACCACCAACTGAACGAGACTAACCAACCATCTAACGTTACACCACTGAACGAGACTAACCAACCATCTAACGTTACACCACTGAACGAGACTAACCACCCATCTAACGTTACAGAACTGAACGAGACTAACCACCCACCTGACGTTGCACCACTGAACGAGATTAACCACCCATCTGACGTTACACCAATGAACGAGACTAACCACCCATCTGACGTTACACCACTGAACGAGACTAACCAACCATCTAACGTTACACCACTGAACGAGACTAACCACCCACCTGACGTTGCACCACTGAACGAGATTAACCACCCATCTGACGTTACACCAATGAACGAGACTAACCACCCATCTGACGTTACACCACTGAATTCCAAACGGTGCTAGAAAGTTCACGCGCTGTTTCAAGGTCATGTCTTGTGTGGTCGGAAATGAGATTGGAGTACAAATGGTTCTTGGCCGAGCACTTGTTGGAGATTCTTCACACAAGAACGATTAAGCAATGAAACTCTATGTCTTATTTGAGCAACCGAGTTGGTAAAAGATTTCCGTTTCAAAATGGTGGAACGTTTCGCGTTCTCTTAATCGCTGCAGAAAATACATCGGGGGTTTGCTTAATTTCGGCTCTCTGATGCAATTTTCTGTGTTTAAATCACAATGATGTTCTATTTAGCAAATCTGCGCCGACGAAGTGGACAAATCTGCGACGCTGAGTACATACAGCAATGTTTCTTTTTGACAAGTCAAGTATTGTAAAAGCGACCTTCACCTTCTAGTGTTGGCATGTGGTTTACGTCATATTGAGTCCTGTTCAATGGCGACGTTGGAATTGTTTGACGCAAGTTATTTACACGCTGAAATACAATGGATGGACCGTCAAGTCGACCGAAGATTTTCCTCTTTGGGGAATTTGCACCGTGTTTCGTTCGTTGTACGCTAACCGCAGGGTCCGTTGTTTAGATGTGTGACGGGGATAATTCGACGACTGTGTGTTTATATGTTCGGTTGGTGTCAAGACCGATGTCCTAACACCATCAAGCGCTATACATTTTTTGTTCTCAATATGACGATCATCATTTTCGGGAAGACGTGATCTTCCATGGTATATGGTGGATAGGCGGCAGGAACCATTGAAGGCTATGTCTGAAAAGTGTTCCTTGTTGCAGCTTCCTCATATTCCAAGTCTGGCTTGTTGCAGGAGTTACTGAGTTAAGTGCTATGTGCACACCGTGAGCTGTGTGTCTCATCCGTTTTGATCATGTTTCGATATTCCAAATGTTTACGATGAATGATGATATCGTATGACAGGGAAGAGTTGGCTGTGTTCACTTTCTGCGCGGTTTCGCCTTATGTCTTTTGGCGTGTGCTGAGACTGCTACGATGGGGACTACAGTTACCTTTCTTTGTTTGGGAGATGATATATTAATTCGAATGATTACGCTGGCACGGGCGGTTGAGCAATTATGGATTTTAATTTGTTTGCAGTGATACCGAGGCCTTCCATAACCAATAACCAATAACCAATGTCTTATTTGTTTACCTGATGTAGTAACAATGTTTTTGTCAAAATGAGGCATCAATATTTGTCTTCAAGGTAACGAATGTTGAGTGTTGTAGTTGCTATTTGATATCATCGACGTAGAGCTCTAGGAGTCGTTCTTGTTTACTTTTGTCGGCAATATCCACTTGCGAGATAGAAATGCGTGAGATGAACTTGACATAGGCTACAATAAAACATCGAAGTGCGAACGGGCCTAACTTTGAACTTTCCTGAGTTTCAATGTCAAATTCGAGAGAATTTCGATCCGGCTGTCAAACAATGCTTCTACATTCAGACTGCGCGTGCTCAGGCAAAATGGCACCTGTAAATACATTTGATTGTGCACCCATGCCATCTCTAACGATTATGTGTTGTAAGTGCTATTTTCCTTGTGTGGGTATTTGCCTACGACTAGCTATTACGTTTAGCATCCAAAAAAAGTATGGAAGCAACGAGGTCAAGAGAGACCTCGTATGGACGATAAAGGTTAAAAGAAGCAAGAAAATGGTACATGTGTCGCGGATCTGGAAAAGTGGACCAAAATCTGCAGTGATAAGAGATAGAAGAGCGAGAGCGATAAGACCAGAAATACATGACGTAAAAGTACCTGGTCAGTTCCTTGACCTGGTCAGTTCCTTGACCTGGTCACGAAAGGATCTCCCGTCTTCGCCAGTAACCGTTCCCTTTCAGTCCACCAGCCATCTTCGTTCCTCAATACGCTGGAGTGAAATAAAGTTTCATTTGATTATATAGTTTTCAAGTACGTTATTATTTAAATGTATTTTTGATGGCATTGAAATGTGTGACCTCTGCCTGAAACTACGTCTATATGTCGTTTATCATACAATATCGGTTAGGGTATGGGAATGGATTATTTCAGTCTCAATAATTTCTAAAGGGAAAATCAATTCAGTATTCGAACAAAACAGAATTAGAACGCCAACATGGAACGAATTAAATTCTAATTATGAAGCACCACTGTAATTACATCAGGAAAGGTAAATTAGATTATTTTTTTTTATTCCAGTTCGGACTAAAATATGTTTCTTTGGCATCTGAGTAATTGATGTTTTTAAGCTTTACGAAGTATTACATTTTTCCCATCTGAACATACAATATGTTTAATTTTAACGTAATCATTCCTCAAATAGAACGAGAAAACACAATGTGGTCATTCTCTTAGAATCTGGTGTACTTCTCTTTTGCAGTGGTTCTCACTCGCAACCAATCTCGGCAGCATTCGCAACCAAGCTCGACAACACTGGCAACCAAGCTCGACAACGCTGGCAACCAAGCTCGACAACACTGGCAACATAACTCGACAACACTCGCAACCAAGCTCGGCAACACTGGAACCAAGCTCGACAACACAGGCAACCAAGCTCGACTACACTGGCAACCAAGCTCGGCAACACTGGCAACCAAGCTCGACTACACTGACAACCAAGCTCGGCAACACAGACAACCAAGGACGACAACACTGGCAACCAAGCTCGGCAGCACTGGCAACCAAGCTCGACAACACTGGCAACCAAGCTCGACAACACTGGCAACCAAGCTCGACAACAATGCCAACCAAGCTCGACAACACTGGCAACCAAGCTCGACAACAATGCCAACCAAGCTCGACAACACTGGCAACCAAGCTCGGCAACACTGGCAACCAAACTGGGCAACACTGGCAACCAAGCTCGGCAACACTGGCAACCAAGCTCGACAACACTGGCAACCAAGCTCGACAACACTGGCAACCAAGCTCGGCAACACTGGCAACCAAGCTCGACAACACTGGCAACCAAGCTCGACAACACTGGCAACCAAGCTCGGCAACACTGGCAACCAAGCTCGACAACACTGGCAACCAAGCTCGACAACACCGGCAACCAAGCTCGACAACACTGGCAACCAAGCCCGACAACACTCGCAACCAAACTCGGCAACACTGGCAACCAAGTTCGGCAACACTGGCAACCAAGCTCGAAAACACTGGCAACCAAGCTCGGCAACACTGGCAACCAATCTCGACAACACTGGCAACCAAGCTCGACAATACCGGCAATCAAGCTCGACAACACTGGCAACCAAGCTCGGCAACACTGGCAAATCCTCTTGAGAGTCAGTGAAACATTAGAGGCACTCACAAGGAAACATAACACATTTAGACGTCTAGAAATATCGATCGTGGTCCAGTGTTAGAATATTTTAGTCATGAATGTCTTGAGCAGAAATTTATTGTTTTACAAAAAGGAAAGAAAATATTGAACTATAGTTTTACTATGGAGTGTGGAGTACAAGTGTAACAAGAAATGTGTGTCGTATCTGTACCTTACTACTAGATTAAGGACAAACATACGAACATACAGAAATACTAACATATAAACATACGAATATATGTATGTAATGGAAGAATATTTCAGTTGGAGCTGAGGCAGAAAGGTATATATATATATATATATATATATCAGTGGCGTATACTGGTTTTGGGGTCTGGGCTACCGCTGACAGCTACCGCTGACATAATAAATAAAGACATACATTATATTCAGTAGCCTAACAGGAAGTAATATTTGCTAATGACATCACTACATTTTAAATTACTTACTTATTTATATGTAAACTCTATCCGTCTTGTTTGGAACGAAAATGTCTCGATGACTTTGTCATTGAAAGTACTGTTGGGTTGGTTTCTAAGTTTCTGAAGGAATGATTTCTCAACGGACATTATTGCCAAACCAGATAAGCGTTCTTGTGTCTGAGTTGATGGACAATAAGATTTGATTCTCTTGAGAGCAGAAAAAGTTCTTTCTACAGATGTTGATGCGCATAACGTTGTTATAAATAGGTAAAGAAGTTCCGGTAATCAGACATAGTTTCACTTTCACTTTGTGACGTTTCTGATTGGCTAGAGCTAAAAATAACCCATGAAACAGCATTTTGTATAGGTAGCTCTCGGACGTATTATTTTGATGGGAATTTTTGAATGTCAAGGTTATTAATTCTAAGTCGGAGAGAAGAGAAATGTACCGCTGCTGATTAGCGGTTTCTTGTACTATTTTTTTAATAGTAGTTTCGGCTTCATTCACAAACATTATAGCGGCCATAGGAAAACCTTGCTTTAATAAATACGAATTAAAGCAAATAAATCATATTGGCCTACGAAATGTGTAATAGAATATTCGAAAATTTTTAATATAATTATTAAAAAAAAAATATAATAAATGATCATTTCCTTTTGTATTTCGTTAATATGTTCAGGCTACCGGCGGTAGCTGCGGTAGAAAAGATAATACGCCACTCATATATATATATATATATATATATATATATATATATATATATATATATATAAAATCAGTAACATGCACACATATGTCTTCTGTATGTATGTTTATACATAAATATTTGTGTGTGTGTGTTTGTGTGTGTGTGTTTGTGTGTGTGTGTGTGTGTGTGTGCGTGTGTGTGTGTGTGTGTGTGTGTGTGTGCGCGCACAAGACTTCGACAGCCACAAATCCACATCACTCTTTCGGATGAAAGAGATGGGAGTTAAGATGGGTACAGCCAGAAATGAGAAACTTGGTGGCCGTGTAAGAAGACTTATCAACCAACTCAGAACTGGAGTCGTCAGTCACTGGACACTTCGGGACTTGCTATGAGGTTATCTGAGCACCAATGGATATGTTTGGAGTGCAATGATGATGACCCGCAAATAACTCAATATGTCTGTGTGTGCGTGTGTTTATTTTGCGACGGGTCGGAACGCGCCCCATTAAAATCTATGGACTTTAGCACACGTTGTTTTAAATAACCATTAGATAACTTTAATACAAATACACACACACACACATATATATATGTATATAATGTGATAGAAGTAATATAAATCCGACAAATGTAAATACATCAGAGCCTCATATATCTCATTTAATACAAATTTCTTGCTTAAAAGGATGGGGTCATAGAGTTCCGGTAAACATTTTTGTTATAAAAATGGAACTATATACATTATATACAAAACAATGCAATCTCCTCCATAATTATTAATATATAACGCCCTCTTCCATGGAATAAAAATATGTGATTTATGTCTTTATTGAACAGCATGTGTGATTTAATTTGATCGATTTTGTTATTTGGATAAGAAATGAGTATCAGGAAACTACTCGTACTAGATGGGCACGTTTCCTCAGACAACCTGCCAGTAACAAAGAAACAGATTGACTTTCCATTTTGTGGTTCTACTTTAAGTCGTTCTGCTTTACATGAAAATGACATCAGTCGTGACATTCCCCATAACTTTCTCAGCGTCCTGATTTTGTGTTTTCTTCTTTTTGGCTGTCCTCACTGACTCACATCTATTGTATATGTGTTGTCTTCTATTTGGCTGTCCTCACTGACTCACATCTATTGAATATGTGTTGTCTTCTATTTGGCTGTCCTCACTGACTCACATCTATTGAATATTTGTTGTCTTCTATTTGGCTGTCCTCACTGACTCACATCTATTGAATATGTGTTGAATTCATTTTGGCAGTTCTCACTGACTCACATCTATTGAATATTTGGTGTCTTCTATTTAGCTGTCCTCACTGACTCACATCTATTGAATATGTCTTCTATTTAGCTGTCCTCACTGACTCACATCTATTGAATATTTGTTGTTTTCTATTTGGCTGTCCTCACTGACTCACATCTATTGAATATTTGTTTTCTTCTGTTTGACTGTCACTCTGGAGAAACTAATGTTTTGTGGTAAATCCATGAAAGAAACTCCAAAACAAGTGAGACATTCTGTATTATCGCTATTTTTTTAATGTAACAACTGCAAACACTGTATTACAACATTCAACAAATGGGTAGATATGACAACGGCACCTAGGCCATACAAAGTCCGTAGCACGCACAAACCAAGCTTGGAAAAAGTTCATCGATGGAACACATCGGAAAGACAATTGGACTGATAGATGATATTTGTTGGAATAGTGTTTACATTTAAGAAAAAGAGATTAGTTCATCACCGATGAGATAGGAATATATTAGAAAATTGTCGTTAACCCGTGACGAAAATGCTGATTTTGTTGGAAAAGATAAACAGGTGTTGCAGTGGAATAGTTAATGACGACATGCATGAAGGAAGCAAGGTTCCCTGTGTACTCTGTGAGATAAACAGATGTTACAGTGGAATAGTTAATGACGACATGCATGAAGGAAGCAAGGTTCCCTGTGTACTCTGTGAGATAAACAGTTGATATTATCTTAGATAGGATCAAGGTCAGAATCCTTGTAGAGAATTGTGGTGCTTCCTTACTGCACATCATACCATAGAGTCGACATCAACGCAGAAGCTACTATCCTCCTGTGGACTTCCAATACACAACTGAGCTCCAGAACCAATGGCTCCCTTGTGAGTGGATGACACAGGACATAAACATTAAGGAAGATGTTTTAATCTCCTGGTTAATATAAATCTGGCTTTGCATTCAACTGTGATGAAAAGAAACTTCTTGAAGACCATATACAAATACATATAACTTTTATATGCAATATGTATAATTGTTAAATGTTAATGGTACACATTTATGTCATTGTTTAATGGCGAGACTCTTAATGACGCAATCCTGTATGTGTTTTATATGTTGACACTTTTCTTGGTAACAAAATGCAGCACTGAATTTGTAGCAACTCTGACATCAGCATTGACAAGCTTAAAATGATAACCTGCAGAAATATCAAGAGAATCAGCGAGCTAGCGGAACCATCGGCGTGTATATATTTGTTTACCAGTTGAAAGAAGAGATTAAATGTCTATGAATTACCCTGGAGAACGGCAATGCGAACATTAACAACGAATACGGAGAGATACAAGTTATCTCAATTGGGACTTTCCTCTGCTGGAGTCTCGGTAAACGCTCTCTATGCATGCATTAGCCTGTCATAACAATCAACTTAATAATGTTGTGATCTGGGCTGACATCATCATTAGCCTGTCATAACAATCAACTTAATAATGTTGTGATCTGGGCTGACATCATCATTAGCCTGTCATAACAATCAACTTAATAATGTTGTGATCTGGACTGACATCATCATTAGCCTGTCATAACAATCAGCTTAAAAATGTTGTGATCTGGGCTGACATCATCATTAGCCTGTCATAACAATCAACTTAAAAATGTTGTGATCTGGACTGACATCATCGTTAACCTGTCATAACAATCAACTTAAAAATGTTGTGATCTGGACTGACATCATCATCTTGTGGAACAAAATTATTCACCAAATTTAAATACAGCGAACCTACCAGCCATATATATTTAGTAGCCGTTTGTCGTAAACTGAGATAACGTAAAAGAGTTCTAACTTTGATTTCATAAAAAAAAAAGAAGCTGGATCAAGAAAGATACTTGTCATAACCCCTGTCATGTTGCATTACGTATAAGGTGCATTCTAACGTACATGGTTTTGGTGACCAAGCCACATTTCTAGCTATGTGCTCAACAATACGTCAGGCCGTCCTTCTTTCAAAGAAACTAACCTTGACTCTCCCTTTAGGTTCGGTGAATCTATCTATCTATCTATCTATCTATCTGTCTGTCTGTCTGTCTGTCTGTCTGTCTGTCTGTCTGTCTGTCTGTCTGTCTGTCTGTCTGTCTGTCTGTCTGTCTGTCTGTCTGTCTGTCTGTCTGTCTGTCTGTCTGTCTGTCTGTCTGTCTGTCTCTCTCTCTCTCTATCTATCTATCTATCTATCTATCTATCTATCTATCTATCTATCTATCTATCTATCTATCTATCTATCTATCTATCTATCTATCTATCTATCTATCTATCTATCTATCTATCTATCTATCTATCTATCTATCTATCTATCTATCTATCTATCTATCTATCTATCTATCTATCTATCTATCTATCTATCTATCTATCTATCTATCTATCTATCTATCTATCTATCTATCTATCTATCTATCTATCTATCTATCTATCTATCTATCTATCTATCTATCTATCTATCTATCTATCTATCTATCTATCTATCTATCTATCTATCTATCTATCTATCTATCTATCTATCTATCTATCTATCTATCTATCTATCTATCTATCTATCTATCTATCTATCTATCTATCTATCTATCTATCTATCTAATCTATCTGTCTGTCTGTCTGTCTATCTATCTATCTATCGTCCTTTCGAGCCAAAGACAGCACATAGGGCAGAACCAGAATCTCAAAAACAGAAACCTTGCGTGCCAAAATGACACATCTTGCAGAGATCACTGCTTCTAAAATCTATGTTTCTGTTTTCATAACAATACTTAAGGACAGCTTGTCAAGCCATCGATCAATCTCCATAGTCGCCTCTTACGATATGCCTGGAAGGTCACAGTGTATTCTTTAATTCCCTCAAAATGAGGCCCTGGCAACACACAGGATAATAAGCCTACTACAGGAAGGAAACATAAACCCAACCTCTGGTACACGTAGACAGGTTTATAACCGCTGTTTTACCATGACTTTCTGTAATAATAATTGTTAAAAATTGTTAAACAATGCAGCTCTTTTCTTGTCTTTCTTTTTGCTCATAGCAAATTTATAAGTGCTGTGTTTTGTGTCAAACGCTACGTAGTTTTCATCTTCAGAACGCATTTAGTCTCGAATATTTCCCTAGCAAGGGTTATTCTTGATTTCCATGTAAGGCAACAGTTGTCTGCAACCAGAGTTGCTTCTCCTTGAAAACCTACACAAAAAGTACCTAAAAAGTAACAAATGTGAAAGGAATGTATTCATTGACAAGACACATCGAGAAATTGGAAACTTTACTGCTAAATAAGTTACTATTTGATCTCTATAGGTGGTTGATTAGATTATGTCATATGTAATTGCTCCACTGTAATAACTTACAGTCAAATACAATGGTAGATACAAACTAGCAAGATGCACAAAAACCTTCACTTATAACTAACCGTGTACCGACATATGTCAACAAGTAAGAATATTTCACCTAAATGTCACCGATATTTCTCTGATAAAGTGCACTGCCAGATAATAAGAAACTATTTTCGTCATAAAATATCTTGGGTCTTTACCAAATCACTTGGATTTTCCCCGAATCTATTTTTTTTAAGATCACTATATTAGAGCGTGATACGAAAGCGCCTCGTATGTGTTGCTATATTCATTTCTGCTCAGGTTTATTTAGAGCAACAGAAGCAGACGGTAATGAGATCACTGCTGCGAAGCGCTGACGTATTTACTGCAACAACGTCCCGTAGAGTGGCAGTGCTTTGTTTTGATTAGGGCATGTCTTGGGATTGTGTTATTATCAGTGATTGTGATATAATAATTTATGGGTAAACATAAATACCTGACCTCACTGCTTTTCAGAGCAGAGATATTGTTCAGTCCAGGGCTTCTCAATTTGAGCAGCAAGTTACAAGGAAACGTGACAGTCTTAGCTGAAAGACCAGTGGTCTTCAAACTTGTCATATTCAGAACCCTATTTTATAACCTTTGTGACGGAACATGTCATTACGGCCTATTAATGTTTCAAATGAAAAAAAAACCTTGTTTTTCTCCTTGTTTTTCTTCTTTCTTTCCATCCCATTATCTTGCGGGTAATTGGGGCACCACTGACACGCTTAGACAACCTGGAGATAGTTGGGGCACCACTGACACGCTTAGACAACCTGGAGATAGTTGGGGCACCACTGACACGCTTAGACAACCTGGAGACAGTTGGGGCACCACTGACAGATGTAAACAACGAAAAGGGGGGGGGGCGGTGTAGTTGGGGTACCATTGACAGACTTAAACAGCCTGGGGTAGATGAGTCCCTACTGACAGACTTATTCAATCTGAGGTAGATGAGTCCCTACTGACAGACTTATTCAATCTGGGGTAGATGAGTCCCTACTGACAGACTTATTCAATCTGGGGTAGATGAGTCCCTACTGACAGACTTATTCAATCTGAGGTAGATGAGTCCCTACTGACAGACTTATTCAATCTGAGGTAGATGAGTCCCTACTGACAGACTTATTCAATCTGAGGTAGATGAGTCCCTACTGACAGACTTATTCAATCTGAGGTAGATGAGTCCCTACTGACAGACTTATTCAATCTGGGGTAGATGAGTCCCTACTGACAGACTTATTCAATCTGGGGTAGATGAGTCCCTACTGACAGACTTATTCAATCTGGGGTAGATGAAGCACTTCTGACAGACTTATTCAATCTGGGGTAGATGAAGCACTTCTGACAGACTTATTCAATCTGGGGTAGATGAAGCACTTCTGACAGACTTATTCAATCTGGGGTAGATGAAGCACTTCTGACAGACTTATTCAATCTGGGGTAGATGAAGCACTACTGACAGACTTATTCAATCTGGGGGTAATTCTGGCACCACTGACAGACTTATTCAATCTGGGGGTAGATGAGTCCCTACTGACAGACTTATTCAATCTGTGGTAGATGAGGCACTACTGACAGACTTATTCAATCTGGGGGTATTTGGGGCACTACTGACAGACTTATTCAATCTGGGGGTATTTGGGGCACCACTGACAGACTTATTCAATCTGTGGTAGATGAGGCACTACTGACAGACTTATTCAATCTGGGGGTATTTGGGGCACTACTGACAGACTTATTCAATCTGTGGTAGATGAGGCACTACTGACAGACTTATTCAATCTGGGGGTATTTGGGGCACTACTGACAGACTTATTCAATCTGTGGTAGATGAGGCACTACTGACAGACTTATTCAATCTGGGTGTATTTGGGGCACTACTGACAGACTTATTCAATCTGTGGTAGATGAGTCCCTACTGACAGACTTATTCAATCTGGGGGTAGATGAGTCCCTACTGACAGATTTATTCAATCTGTGGTAGATGAGGCACTACTGACAGACTTATTCAATCTGGGGGTAATTGGGGCACCACTGACAGACTTATTCAATCTGTGGTAGATGAGGCACTACTGACAGACTTATTCAATCTGGGGGTATTTGGGGCACTACTGACAGACTTATTCAATCTGGGGGTATTTGGGGCACCACTGACAGACTTATTCAATCTGGGGGTATTTGGGGCACTACTGACAGACTTATTCAATCTGTGGGTATTTGGGGCACCACTGACAGACTTATTCAATCTGGGGGTATTTGGGGCACTACTGACAGACTTATTCAATCTGGGGGTAATTCTGGCACCACTGACAGACTTATTCAATCTGTGGTAGATGAGACACTACTGACAGACTTATTCAATCTGTGGTAGATGAGGCACTACAGACAGACTTATTCAATCTGGGGGTATTTGGGGCACTACTGACAGACTTAAACAACGGAGGGGGGAGTAATTAGGGCACTACTAACAGACTTGAGCAACCTGCGAGTAATTGGGGCACTACTGACAGACTTAAACAACGGAGGGGGGAGTAATTAGGGCACTACTAACAGACTTGAGCAACCTGCGAGTAATTGGGGCACTACTGACAGACTCAGACAAACTGGGTTATTTAAAAAACCGCTGACAGACTTAGACAACCTGTGGTAGTTGGGGCACCACTGACAGGCGTAGACAACCTGGGATAATTGGGGCACTACTGAAGCACTTAGACAACCTTATACATTTCTCTCTATCTTCATTCATTCTTTGACTCCGCAATGTCAAGGCCTGTCCATTCTTTGGTATTCTTTTTCCAGATCTTTCTTTGCCTACCCGTCCTTCTCGCCCCTTTCACATTTCCTTGCAGGATGGCCTGTGAGAAAAATAATGGGAAAGGTATGCATAAACACGAGGAAAAATTAAAAAATAAAAAAAAAAAAAAAAAGGTATGTAAGAAGCTTTACGTGACAAGTGGACGACACAGACTAAACAACGTTTCGGCTCAATAGGCCTTCATCAGGAACAAACAATAAAAAACACACACACACAAATTAATAACGAAACAACCAAAACAAAAACAATCGAAATGTGTTAAAGAAAACAACAACAAAAAGTAAAACTATCCTGTCAAATCCAAAATAAAATCGTAACCAAGTGCGGCTGTCGTGAACGTCGAAAATCGTGCGAAAAAGTGCGTAAATGTAAACAGAACCAGAGGAGTAAACACAAGGGTCAGTGTGCAAACACAAAGGAGAAAGAATCGAATAGTAGTCTGACAGGTGTAAAAAGACGCTAAGAGTGAGATGTCTGAGAGTGGGGTACAGTAAAAATAAATGAGGGGTAAGAAGCACAGAAAAAAAAATTTTTATAGAGGAGAAAACCGAAGTGTCTCATAAGGGACTAGAGGAGAAGAACTATAAAAAGTATGGCATAGTAAGTAGACCAAAGAACCCAAATATGTGTAGTAGAGAAGGCTATGCAAAAGGGAAGGAGCAAGCAAAAAGAAACTATGCGTATGAGTGTGATACATTCATACCTCTCGGGGTCAGCGAACCATACTGGACTATAAGGCGATTTTCCAAAGTATAGCGGCTGCGGTCGCCAGAGTGACAAAGGACAATACCAGTGACACGGATGTCGTCTTTGCCCTTGTGATCAGGGGAGTTGAAGTGGGAAGATATCGGAGTACCAGTATTTTGTTGGACATCACGTAGATGTTCACAAAATCTTTCCGCTAATCTTCTTCCAGACTCACCAATATAGGTCATATGGCATCGTTGGCATATGATGGCATAAATGATGTTGCGGGACACACATGTGAAGCTATGCTTGATCTCGAACCGTCCATTAGGGAACAAAACCGAGTCAGCAGGGAGCACATAGGCACAGGTAATACAGTTTCGACCACAAGGGGCCGTACCGAAGTGTTGAGGGTGGGAGCAAGGGAGATGGCTCCTAACCAAAATATCTCTCAAATTCCTGTCGCGCTTAAAGGCGATCATCGGGGGATCACTAAAAAGTAGACGGGTAGTGGGATCAGAGAGGAGAATGTATGCATAAACACACACACACACATACACCCACACACACACACAGACACACACACACAGACACACACAAACAAATTGTTGAAGAAATCACAGCTGATTTGGACGAACCTGCAACAAACGTTAATGCACAAAATATAAATGTGGTAACATCAGAGAAATAGAGGGAAAAATAAAACGAGAGATAGTGATAGGAAGTAATGATAATTAGAGAAATGTGTAAATTTAGCTTAAGTCATCGAGGATTATCTTCATCGCATATCGAACAGCGGTCCATAAGTGTTCAGATCGTACATAAAAAAAAAACTATCTTTACGACACATAGTACCATTGCTTGTGTATGTCGGGGGGCAACGATAGAACCAGAGGGATAAAGGCCGCTTGGTCAAGCAGTCGCCACGACGTGCGCGACTCAGGATTTTTATTTCAGCCCCGATAGAAAAAAAAACCTTTCTGTCTACCGCGGGCTTCGAACACCGTACGTCAGCTTTTTAGCCAGCGGAACAGTGGTTTTAGCCGCACGGCCACACATCGTACGTACGTAGTCAGACATAATATGTAAGAGAGACATAATAACATCCTCTAAATAATACTAGTTGATATTATCTTTATTTTAATACGACACTTATTCTCTAATGATTATACATTACAAGTTTAATATCGTGAGAGATGTACATGTTTGTAGTAATAACTAATTCTGTGTTATACATTTATTATGGACAGTAAAGAAGTGTATGCGCCGCGATAGCTCAGTGGTGAGTGAACTGGACTACAAAGGACAAGAGGTAGGGTTCGATCCCAACTGACGGCTTTTAGGTTCACCCAGCCTTTAATGGGTACAGGATTTTTGTTCTGGGAAAGTAAAGCGGCGCGGGCGTAATACCGACCACAATACCCCAAAAATCATGTGCCGAAGGTCTGTAAAGTGTATGGTCACTAACACCATATTCCCTATACGCCACTTAGCGTGACCGGGCTACTTTAGTTTTGTTACAGTAAAGAAGTGTAATAAAATCATCATCATCATCGAGTGCCATCTCCACAACGATGGTTGGCTACCATGGAGAGCCATACTGCTTTGTCTCTTGCTTTGATGGTGCAGGTTGTCATGGGCTGGTTTGTCCATCTTTTGATGTTGCTCGTCATTGCTATTCTTGGTCTGACTCTGCCTCTTTTACCTTGTATTTTCCCCTCCAGGATTACTTTTTAGTAGGCTGATGTGTCTTTTAACATGGCCCAAAAATCGCATTTGTCTTGTTTGAATTGCGTTTAGTAGTCCTCTTTTCATTTTTAGTTGTTTTAAGACTTCATGGTTTGTTTTCTTTTCCTTCCATCCAATTCTACCTATTCTTCTATATATCCACATTTCAAAGGTAATAAGATAAGATTAGCTATATATATATATATATATACTAATTTGTTACATTATATGATTGAGAAAAATGATCACATTCTTATAGAGAAAATAGCGCTAGCTGAAAACAATGTGATTTGGATAGACCTGAAACGCAATATAGTATTGTTATATACAACATCACACTATAATGGAGAATTAAAAAATAAAATTTGTTTTAAGATTGATTTCCACATTTTCTAACAAAAAATTAATAGTTATTTGCTCATCATCTCACATTCATTCTCTTTTTACTTTGAGTTTAAATATTTCTATTCTGTCAATAGAACATTCTGTCGTTAATCTGTGAACTGGAGTGATCCTAGTTGTATAACATTAAATCAGACTCTAAGTCACATGTGTCAAATATTTTATGTGTTCGCTAGGTATTTCATACAAAAATATTTTTGATGACTACATATGATTTGTCCAAAAGGTATTTCATAGAAGGCGTTGATGACAACATGTTATTTATCCACAAGGTATTTCATAGAAGAAGTTGATGACAACATGTGTTTTATCCACAAGGTATTTCATAGAAGGCGTTGATGACAACATGTGATTTGTCCACAAGGTATTTCATAGAAGGCGTTGATGTCAACATGTGATATGTCCACAAGGTATTTCATAGAAGAAGTTGATGACAACATGTGATATGTCCACAAGGTATTTCATAGAAGAAGTTGATGACAACATGTGATTTGTCCACAATGTATTTCATAGAAGAAGTTGATGACAACATGTGATATATCCACAAGGTATTTCATAGAAGAAGTTGATGACAACATGTGATATGTCCACAAGGTATTTCATAGAAGAAGTTGATGACAACATGTGATATATCCACAAGGTATTTCATAGAAGATGTTGATGACAGCATGTGATTTGTCCACAAGGTAGTTCATAGAAGAAGTTGATGACAACATGTGATATATCCACAAGGTATTTCATAGAAGAAGTTGATGACAACATGTGATTTGTCCACAAGGTATTTCATAGAAGAAGTTGATGACAACATGTGATATATCCACAAGGTATTTCATAGAAGAAGTTGATGACAACATGTGATATATCCACAAGGTATTTCGTAAAGAAGTTAGTTATGGCTATGTGTAATCTGTTCACTAAATATCTCATAAAAGATATTGATGGCTACATCGCTTTTCATTAATAAATGATTGGTGACTTTTATATGAGCAGACGTGATTGGAAGTTAGTCATTAAAAAAATTATTTGCTTTCATACATGCGTACAAGTGATTTAGAAGTTAGACATGCCTCACGTACAAGTAATTTAGAAGTTAGACATGCCTCACGTACAAGTGATTTAGAAGTTAGACATGCCTCACGTACAAGTGATTTAGAAGTTAGACATGCCTCACGTACAATTGATTTAGAAGTTAGACATGCCTCATGTACAAGTGATTTAGAAGTTGGACATGCCTAACGTACAAGTGATTTAGAAGTTAGACATGCCTCACGTGCAAGTGATTTAGAAGTTGGACATGCCTCACATACAAGTGATTTAGAAGTTGGACATGCCTCACGTACAAGTGATTTAGAAGTTGGACATGCCTCACATACAAGTGATTTAGAAGTTGGACATGCCTCACGTACAAGTGATTTAGAAGTTGGACATGCCTCACGTACAAGTGATTTAGAAGTTGGACATGCCTCGCGTACAAGTGACTTAGAAGTTGGACATGCCTCACATACAAGTGATTTAGAAGTTAGACATACGTCACGTACAAGTGATTTAGAAGTTGGACATGCCTCACGTACAAGTGATTTAGAAGTTGGACATGCCTCACGTACAAGTGATTTAGAAGTTGGACATGCCTCACGTACAAGTGATTTAGAAGTTGAACATGCCTCACGTACAAGTGATTTAGAAGTTGGACATGGGAGTAAAATGACGGACACAATGCTCAAGAAATCACAACTGATTGGGGAGAACCTGACAAGGACGTAAATGAGCAAATAAGGAATGTGACAACGTCACAATGTTGGAGTGAAGACACCTTGTGACAGAGTGAGGGAGTAACGATTGTTAAGTGATAATAATCTGCGAGAGAGATATAGTAAGTGTTATATTAGTGATACTGAGAAAGACAGTGAGATAGACAAAGAGGTAGAAAGCGATTATTGAAGAAAGATGATACTTGGATACATTATTAAAACCAGTACCGTCCTCATCCCTCCTACATAAACTCTGACAGCCATATTTCCAAGCATGAACAAAAATGTTTACCTCAAGCTAAAAATTGGCGTACGTCTTTTGCTTTCCATATAGGCAGGATGGAAAGAATAGAAATACTCGCTCGTTAACTTTTAACTTGATAATGTTTTGTTTAATCTCTTGAATTAATCTGTTAACATATTCACAACTTTCATCATGTTGTCTTACATCTTCAAGTTCATTTTTCTCTACATCATCATGTGCCATACCGGTTGGCGTAGGTGATCATTTCCGTCCACAATCTTCCGTGGATCGTATCAGTTCTGTTGTTGACTGTTTTCCATGGCACCAAGCTATCCAGTATTTATTCTTTTTTGTCGCCCGAGATCTCTCTTTCATTCTATTTTGCCAGTTGTAACCAAGTATTCCAACTTTCCTCTTCTCATGATATGCCTGATGAATGTTGATTGCTTCTTTGTGCTGTTTTTTAGGAGCTCCTTTTTCATGTTGGCCTCTGAGAATTTCCTCATTTGTCTTTTTAGCTGTCCAAGCAACTTTCAATGTTCTTCTGAGAAATCCCATCTCTGTGGCCCTTTATTCTACATGCACGAAATTCATCAAAGAGAAAAGTTTGCTCTTTCAAAACCGATAAGAAACGATAACTCTTCTCGCGCTGACATTTTGGAAGCTTCAAGGTTATCTTTAAAACCTTTACTTTGTTACTTCTTTTTATTCATTCACATTTTTTAATTTTCCAAAATATACATCGACAAATTCCATCCACCATTTCAATGCTAATATTAGCTGGCTAGACACGTGACTAACTCAACAGAAATTCACGTTAAATCTGTATTCTGTGCAAACAACATAAACAAACAAAACACTTTGTAAAGCGACATTTTTGTGTTCTGTCCACGTATGTCACTAAAGCGTAAATGGGGGATGCAGGTTTCTGCCACACTTCACGCATTTCGCACCAGTCGTTGAAAATTGATGCTACTACATTATTTATAAAGGACAGTTCTATCATGTAATACTTAGTATTCCTCGCAAACCGTTCGGGCAGTCGAAGTGATGTGTAGTGGCATGTGGTTTGATTCATTCTCTCGAGATGACTAATCCTTGCCATTGTTTCTTTCACGCCCATGGTGCAAGATCTAGATACAACATTTTTATGTTGTTGTTGCTTCTCTATTAGAGTATCATTTTTATGTTGTTGTTGCTTCTCTATTAGAGTATCATTTTTATGTTGTTGTTGCTTCTCTACTAGAGTATCATTTTTATGTTGTTGTTGCTTCTCTATTAGAGTATCATTTTTATGTTGTTGTTGCTTCTCTATTGGAGTATCATTTTTATGTTGTTGTTGCTTCTCTATTAGAGTACCATTTTTATGTTGTTGTTGCTTCTCTATTAGAGTATCATTTTTATGTTGTTGTTGCTTCTCTATTAGAGTATCATTTTTATGTTGTTGTTGCTTCTCTATTAGAGTATCATTTTTATGTTGTTGTTGCTTCTCTATTAGAGTATCATTTTTATGTTGTTGCTTCTCTATTAGAGTATCATTTTTATGTTGTTGTTGCTTCTCTATTAGAGTATCATTTTTATATTGTTGTTGCTAGTAGTGCTAGTGGCTGTGAACCCAAGGGAAAAGTGCTCTCGCTCTTTCTCATTCAATGTAAAGCAAAACAAAATTCTATGAAACATGCACCGAAAAAAAATTTTTTTTTTTCTTTTTCGAATTCGCTATTTTTTTTCGAACTTCATTATTTTTTTGGGTGGGAAAATTTTTTTTTTTTTTTTTGGGTTCGTCAGTTTGTCGAAACGGTCTACTGTTTCTGAGAGATTAACCTCAGGTAAATTCAAAAGAGACTCGGTGCTAATCGGCTTATCGAGCGGGGTCGTCTCTCGCGGTGTGTTAGATGAAAATATTTGTGAAAGAGTATTTTAAAAGAGTATATTTGTGAAAGTAAAAATTCAGAATTATTTAAAAAATATGTATTTGTGAAAGTAAAAATCTCAGAATTATTAAAAATAAAAAAAAAATAAATAAAAACAATAAAAAGTCTCCCTTCAGGATTCGAACACGGGTCTACTACGTGACAGGAGGCGACGTGTAAAAAATGCTGACAAACAATTATTAGTATCGTTAGCGTCATGTACCAGATTATAGCGATTTCTCTCTATTGCATATCCAAGCTAACTCAAGTCAAATAAAAATCATCATCATGTGCCTCAACACTATCCCTTCATGGCCTATCATCATCATGTGCCTCAACACTATCAGCATGTGCCTCAACACTATCATCATGTGCCACCCTCAACACTATCAGCATGTGCCTCAACACTATCATCATGTGCCACCCTCATCATCACCCTTCATATCATCATCATCATGTGCCTCAACATCACCCTTCATGGCCTATCATCAAACCACACAAACTCTCTCTCTCTCTCTCTCTCTATTGCATATCCAAGCTAACTCAAGTCAAATAAAAATCATCATCATGTGCCACCCTCAACACTATCAGCATGTGCCTCAACACTATCATCATGTGCCACCCTCATCATCACCCTTCATATCATCATCATCATGTGCCTCAACATCACCCTTCGTGGCCTATCATCAAACCACACAAACTCTCTCTCTCTCTCTATTGCATATCCAAGCTAACTCAAGTCAAATAAAAATCATCATCATGTGCCTCAACATTATCCCTTCATGGCCTATCATCATCATGTGCCTCAACACTATCATCATGTGCCTCAACACTATCATCATGTGCCTCAACACTAGCATCATGTGCCTCAACACTATCATCATGTGCCACCCTCATCATCAACCTTCATATCATCATCATGTGCCTCAACATCACCCTTCATGCCCTATCATCATGTGCCTCAACATCACCCTTCATGGCCTATCATCAAGCCACACAAAGTATCAACCATCTCTCTCTCTCTCTCTTACACATTCATGGTAAACCAAAACAAAATTCGTTCTATATTTCACAACTTTATTAATACAACAAATATACGACACACATATATTACTGTCCGGTTGTTGATAATTTTAAGCGTCTGGACGGGCCCCTCGAAGCCGAAGTATCCACGGGGCGAGCAAACGATAAATGATACGGTCGTTTACGTGCTGTCTCGATGAAGAAGGCACAAAGTATCAACCCCTTCATGCCTATCATCAAACCACACAAAGTATCAACCAGCGAAATTCTCTCTCTCTCTCTCTCTCTCTCTCTCTCTCTCTCTCTCTCTGTCTCTCTCACATTCATGGTAAACCAAAACAAAATAAATCACTAAGATTTTACCACCATAAAACACAAAATTAGGGTCATATTAAAAAAAAAGTCGACCTTAAAACCATACAAATCTACTCACATAGTCATACTAGTTAGACACATCAAACAGATAATTACTTCCAAACTCCAAAAAGTTAGACCAAATCACGCCTCGATCGTTCTTTAACATTACCTCGAGCGTTCTCTAACATTGCCTCGATCGTTCTTCAACATTACCTCCAGCGTTCTGTAACATTGCCTCGATCGTTCTTTAACATTTCCTCGAGCGTTCTCTAACATTGCCTCGATCGTTCTTTAACATTACCTCGAGCGTTCTCTAACATTGCCTCGATCGTTCTTTAACATTACCTCGAGCGTTCTCTAACATTGCATCGATCGTTCTTTAACATTACCTCGAGCGTTCTCTAACATTGCCTCCATCGTTCTTTAACATTACCTCGAGCGTTCTCTAATATTGCCTCGATCGTTCTTTAACATTGCCTCCAGCGTTCTCTAACATTCCCTTGCTCGTTCTCTAACATTTTCATTAGTTGGAGTCTTTGTGTTGCCTTCTTAGTGAGATTCTCTACGTGTTTCTTCAGGCTCAATTGTCAGTCTAGTTGTATTCCTAAAAAGCTACTCACATACTGATACTAGTTAGACACATCGATCAGATAGTTACATCCAAATCGCAAACATTTTACCCCAGAACACAAAAATTTAGGGTCATACTCAAAAAGTCGACCTAAAAATCCCAAAAAGCTACTCACATAGTCATACTAGTTAGACACATCGATCAGATAGTTACATCCAAATCGCAAACATTTTACCCCAGAACACAAAAATTTAGGGTCATACTCAAAAAGTCGACCTAAAAATCCCAAAAACTACTCACATAGTCATACTAGTTAGACATAACGAGCAGGAAGTTATATTCAAGGTCCAAAATGTTGGACCAAATCACAACGAACCACGAACCACGAACCACAACCCCACGAACCACGAACCATCAACTCACGAACCATGAACCACAACCCCACGAACCATGGACTTAACGAACCATCAACTCACGAACCACGAACCACAACCCCACGAACCATGGACTTAACGAACCATCAACTCACGAACCACGAACCACAACCCACGAACCATCAACTCACGAACCACGAACCACAACCCCACGAACCACGAACCATCAACTCACGAACCATGAACCACAACCCCACGAACCATGGACTTAACGAACCATCAACTCACGAACCACGACCCCACGAACTCACGAACCACAGACTTAACGATCCACGAACCACAACCCCACGAACCCTGGACTTAACAAAGACAGCGTCGAGGAGAGATATAATTTGCGGTCTCTTGCTCTTCTGTTCGCCTCTGCTGCTGGTATGTTTCCTAGCGCTTCTAATTGTACATCGACCCATCCTTGTTCGTGGTCGACAGTTGGGTCTGATGTTCTCACAACATTTTGCTGAAGGCTCGTTGTGTTTTTGATCTGTCTGCCCTGTCACCTAGCCAAACTATTTTATCTGTTGTTTCCTTATATATTCTATGATGGGGGATATTCCTAGCTTTCTTCTCAGTTCTTAATTTCTGAGCTTATCTCTCAGACTGTTTAATGTCATTCGTCTAACACATTTCATCTCTGAGATCACAAAAATTTAGGCACATACTCAAAAAGTCGACCTCAAAACCATAATAAGCTACCCCCACATTCATCTAAAAGTTACACCAAAACCGCACCAGATTTGCAACGTGCAAGAACATGCACAAGTTTGACACGCGAACCAGTTTGGCACGCGAACCAGTTTGGCACAATGCACTTTCGTAAGGGGCGAAACAATCATAAAAGTGATTATCAAGAGGCGTAACAATCATAAAAGTGATTATCAAAGTAAATTTTTGGTATGGTATTTTGGGATCGAGGCGTGATTTGGTCTAACTTTTTGGAGTTTGGAAGTAATTATCTGTTTGATGTGTCTAACTAGTATGACTATGTGAGTAGCTTTTTGGGATTTTTAGGTCGACTTTTTGAGTATGACCCTAATTTTTTGTGTTCTGGGGTAAAATGTTTGCGATTTGGATGTAACTATCTGATCGATGTGTCTAACTAGTATGACTATGTGAGTAGCTTTTTGGGATTTTTAGGTCGACTTTTTGAGTATGACCCTAAATTTTTGTGTTCTGGGGTAAAATGTTTGCGATTTGGATGTAACTATCTGATCGATGTGTCTAACTAGTATCAGTATGTGAGTAGCTTTTTAGGAATACAACTAGACTGACAATTGAGCCTGAAGAAACACGTAGAGAATCTCACTAAGAAGGCAACACAAAGACTCCAACTAATGAAAATGTTAGAGAACGAGCAAGGGAATGTTAGAGAACGCTGGAGGCAATGTTAAAGAACGATCGAGGCAATGTTAGAGAACGCTCGAGGTAATGTTAAAGAACGATCGAGGCAATGTTAGAGAACGCTCGAGGTAATGTTAAAGAACGATCGAGGCAATGTTACAGAACGCTGGAGGCAATGTTAAAGAACGATCGAGGCAATGTTAGAGAACGCTCCAGGTAATGTTAAAGAACGATCGAGGCAATGTTAGAGAACGCTCGAGGTAATGTTAAAGAACGATCGAGGCAATGTTACAGAACGCTGGAGGCAATGTTAAAGAACGATCGAGGCAATGTTAGAGAACGCTCGAGGTAATGTTAAAGAACGATCGAGGCGTGATTTGGTCTAACTTTTTGGAGTTTGGAAGTAATTATCTGTTTGATGTGTCTAACTAGTATGACTATGTGAGTAGATTTGTATGGTTTTAAGGTCGACTTTTTTTAATATGACCCTAAATTTGTGTGTTATGGTGGTAAAATCTTAGTGATTTATTTTGTTTTGGTTTACCATGAATGTGAGAGAGAGAGAGAGAGAGAGAGAGAGAGAGAATTTCGCTGGTTGATACTTTGTGTGGTTTGATGATAGGCATGAAGGGGTTGATACTTTGTGCCTTTTTCATCGAGACAGCACGCAAACGACCGTCATTTATCGTTTGCTCGCCCCGTGGATACTTCGGCTTCGAGGGGCCCGTCCAGACGCTTAAAATTATCAACAACCGGACAGTAATATATGTGTGTCGTATATTTGTTGCATTAATAAAGTTGTGAAATATAGAACGAATTTTGTTTTGGTTTACCATGAATGTGAGAGAGAGAGAGAGATGGTTGATACTTTGTGTGGCTTGATGATAGGCCATGAAGGGTGATGTTGAGGCACATGATGAAAGGCCATGAAGGGTGATGTTGAGGCACATGATGATGATATGAAGGTTGATGATGAGGGTGGCACATGATGATAATGTTGAGGCACATGATGCTAGTGTTGAGGCACATGATGATAGTGTTGAGGCACATGATGATAGTGTTGAGGCACATCATGATGATAGGCCATGAAGGGATAGTGTTGAGGCACATGATGATGATTTTTATTTGACTTGAGTTAGCTTGGATATGCAAAAGAGAGAGAGAGAGAGAGAGTTTGTGTGGTTTGATGATAGGCCATGAAGGGTGATGTTGAGGCACATGATGATGATGATATGAAGGGTGATGATGAGGGTGGCACATGATGATAGTGTTGAGGCACATGCTGATAGTGTTGAGGGTGGCACATGATGATAGTGTTGAGGCACATGCTGATAGTGTTGAGGCACATCATGATGATAGGCCATGAAGGGATAGTGTTGAGGCACATGATGATGATTTTTATTTGACTTGAGTTAGCTTGGATATGCAATAGAGAGAAATCGCTATAATCTGGTACATGACGCTAACGATACTAATAATTGTTTGTCAGCATTTTTTTACACGTCGCCTCCTGTCACGTAGTAGACCCGTGTTCGAATCCTGAAGGGAGACTTTTTATTGTTTTTATTTATTTTTTTTATTTTTAATAATTCTGAGTTTTTTACTTTCACAAATACATATTTTTAAATAATTCTGAATTTTTACTTTCACAAATATACTCTTTTAAAATACTCTTTCACAAATATTTTCATCTAACACACCGCGAGAGACGACCCCCGCTCGATAAGCCGATTAGCACCGAGTCTCTTTTGAATTTACCTGAGGTTAATCTCTCAGACACAGTAGACCGTTTCGACAAACTGACGAACCCCAAAAAAAAAAATTCCCCCCCCCCCCCAAAAAAAAAAAAATAATGAAGTTCGAAAAAAATAGCGAATTCGAAAAAAAAAAAAAAATTTTTCTGTGCATGTTTCATAGAATTTGTTTTGCTTTACATTGAATGAGAAAGAGCGAGCGTCACTATTTAATATTAGCACACCTTACTACACGACACATGATGTTAGCGATATTACAATAACACACCTGTGCCGACGAACTCGTTCCCACCCGCGAGCTAGTCGTATTTTCCTTTTCGTAACAAACTAACCTTCAACGTCATTGCTTGTCAGCATTTTTTTTTACACGTCGCCTCCTGTCACGTAGTAGACCCGTGTTCGAATCCTGAAGGGAGACTTTTTATTGTTTTTATTTATTTTTTTTTAATTTTTTATTTTTAATAATTCTGAGTTTTTTACTTTCACAAATACATATTTTTTAAATAATTCTGAATTTTTACTTTCACAAATATACTCTTTTAAAATACTCTTTCACAAATATTTTCCTCTAACACACAGCGAGAGACGACCCCGCTCGATAAGCCGATTAGCACCGAGTCTCTTTTGAATTTACCTGAGTTAATCTCTCAGACACAGTAGACCGTTTCGACAAACTGACGAACCCCCCCCAAAAAAAAAATTCCCCCCCCCCGCCCCCCCCAAAAAAAAAATAATGAAGTTCGAAAAAAATAGCGAATTCGAAAAAAAAAAAAAAAATTTTCGGTGCATGTTTCGTGCAAAGTCGGTGCCAAATCTATTGTCTTTCGGTGCATGTGCGTACACTTTTCCCTTGGGTTCACAGCCACTAGCACTACTGTTGCTTCTCTATTAGAGTATCATTTTTATGTTGTTGTTGCTTCTCTATTAGAGTATCATTTTTATGTTGTTGTTGCTTCTCTATTAGAGTATCATTGTGCCGTCTCCAGAAAATCATTCCAACATTATCCTACCTAAAGCCATAGAACGGACTAGAAGACTAACCCACATCGATCAGAATATGGTACTGGGTGAGTGAAGAATCAGAATATGGGACTGGGTGAGTGAAGGATCAGAATACGGGACTGGGTGAGTGAAGGATCAGAATATGGGACTGGGTGAGTGAAGGATCAGAATATGGGACTTGGTGAGTGAAGGATCAGAATATGGGACTGGGTGAGTGAAGGATCAGAATATGGGACTGGGTGAGTGAAGGATCAGAATATGGGACTGGGTGAGTGGAGGATCAGAATATGGGATTGGGTGAGTGAAGGATCAGAATATGGGACTGGGTGAGTGAAGGATCAGAATATGGGACTGGGTGAGTGAAGGATCAGAATATGGGACTGGGTGAGTGAAGGATCAGAATATGGGTCTGGGTGAGTGAAGGATCAGAATATGGGTCTGGGTGAGTGAAGGATCAGAATATGGGACTGGGTGAGTGAAGGATCAGAATATGGGTCTGGGTGAGTGAAGGATCAGAATATGGGTCTGGGTGAGTGAAGGATCAGAATATGGGACTGGGTGAGTGAAGGATCAGAATATGGGACTGGGTGAGTGAAGGATCAGAATATGGGTCTGGGTGAGTGAAGGATCAGGATATGGGACTGGGTGAGTGAAGGATCAGAATATGGGACTGGGTGAGTGAAGGATCAGAATATGGGACTGTGTGTGTGAAGGATCAGAATATGGGTCTGGGTGAGTGAATGATCAGAATATTTGACTGGGTGAGTGAAGGATCAGGATATGGGACTGGGTGAGTGAAGGATCAGAATATGGGACTGGGTGAGTGAAGGATCAGAATATGGGACTGGGTGAGTGAAGGATCAGAATATGGGACTGGGTGAGTGAAGGATCAGAATATGGGACTGGGTGAGTGAAGGATCAGAATATGGGACTGGGTGAGTGAAGGATCGGAATATGGGACTGGGTGAGTAAAGGATCAGATTATGGGACTGGGTGAGTGAAGGATCAGATTATGGGACTGTGTGAGTGAAGAACAAGTACGCTTGGAGGGCGACAGCGAGCAACTCACAATCAGCAAGTAGCAGAAATGATCAGGGTATACACTTTACGCAATCTTTTTGAAACAACAGCTAAGCGGATATTGGAATGCCCTGACTGCTGTGGTGCTACCTCTTGACACCAAACCAAGAAAACCTATCTAAATCTAACCTATATATTATTTCACAGCTCTACCATTTTTTCTCGGTCACATTCCAAAAATGTAATCAACTTCCCGCGAAGCGTATGACGTTTGTAGCTAACTGCAAAGGTTCCCCCATTACATGCGATATGTGGCATGCTTTACAGTGTGCCCTAAGTCTGGCTTTCATTATTAACTTATGTCTTAGTTGTTCTCCGACAAATTGTACTTGTGTTGCCTTTTCATTTGAGTCTACTGAACTATCTTTGTCTCTGTAAGATTTTCTTAACACATACTGGGTGGATATCTTCGGTCAACATAAAAAAAAAGGAAAAATTTTCAAAGACATAGGCCTTCCCACACACATCAAACATCAGATAGAGTGAAGGCTTTCCCACACACATCAAATATCTGATTGAGTCAAGGCTTTCCCACACACATCAAATATCTGATTGATTCAAGGCTTTCCCACACACATCAAATATCTGATTGATTCAAGGCTTTCCCACACACATCAAATATCTGATTGATTCAAGGCTTTCCAACACACATCAAATATCTTATTGATTCAAGGCTTTCCCACACACATCAAATATCTGATTGATTCAAGGCTTTCCCACACACATCAAATATCTGATAGAATCAAGGCTTTCCCACACACATCAAATATCTGATTGATTCAAGGCTTTCCCACACACATCAAATATCTGATTGATTCAAGGCTTTCCCACACACATCAAATATCTGATTGATTCAAGGCTTTCCCACACACATCAAATATCTGATTGATTCAAGGCTTTCCAACACACATCAAATATCTGATTGATTCAAGGCTTTCCCACACACATCAAATATCTGATTGATTCAAGGCTTTCCAACACACATCAAATATCTGATTGATTCAAGGCTTTCCCACACACATCAAGTATCTGATTGATTCAAGGCTTTCCAACACACATCAAATATCTGATTGATTCATGGCTTTCCCACACACATCAAATATCTGATTGATTCAAGGCTTTCCCATACACATCAAATATCTGATTGATTCAAGGCCTTCCCACACACATGAAATATCTGATTGATTCAAGGCTTTCCCACACACACATCAAATATCTGATTGATTTAAGGCTTTCCCACACACATCAAACAACTGATAGAATCAAGTCTTTCCCACACACATCAAATATCTGATTGATTCAAGGCTTTCCCACACACATGAAATATCTGATTGATTCAAGGCCTTCCAACACACATCAAATATCTGATTGATTCAAGGCTTTCCAACACACATCAAATATCTGATTGATTCAAGGCCTTCCCACACACATCAAATATCTGATTGATTCAAGGCTTTCCAACACACATCAAACATCTGATTGATTCAAGGCCTTCCAACACACATCAAACATCTGATTGATTCAAGGCTTTCCAACACACATCAAACATCTGATTGATTCAAGGCCTTCCAACACACATCAAACAGCTGATTGATTCAAGGCCTTCCAACACACATCAAACATCTGATTGATTCAACGCCTTCCCACACACATCAAACATCTGACTGATTCAAGGCCTTCCAACACACATCAAACATCTGACTGATTCAAGGCTTTCCCACACACATCAAATATATGATTGATTCAAGGCCTTCCCACACACAAAAAAAACATCTGATTGATTCAAGGCTTTCCCACATACATCAAATATCTGATTGATTCAAGGCTTTCCCACACACATCAAATATCTGATTGATTCAAGGCTTTCCCACACACATCAAATATCTGATTGATTCAAGGCTTTCCCACACACATCAAATATCTGATTGATTCAAGGCTTTCCCACACACATCAAATATCTGATTGATTCAAGGCTTTCCCACACACATCAAATATCTGATTGATTCAAGGCTTTCCCACACACATCAAATATCTGATTGATTCAAGGCTTTCCCACACACATCAAATATCTGATTGATTCAAGGCTTTCCCACACACATCAAATATCTGATTGATTCAAGGCTTTCCAACACACAACAAATATCTGATTGATTCAAGGCCTTCCAACACACATCAAATATCTGATTGATTCAAGGCTTTCCCACACACATGAAATATCTGATTGATTCAAGGCTTTCCCACACACATCAAACATCTGATAGAATCAAGGCTTTCCCACATACATCAAACATCTGATAGAATCAAGGCTTTCCCACACACATCAAACATCTGATAGAATCAAGGCTTTCCCACACACATCAAACATCTGATAGAATCAAGGCTTTCCCACATACATCAAACATCTGGTAGAATCAAGGCTTTCCCACACACATCAAACATCTGATAGAACCAAGGCTTTCCCACACACACAATGACAATATTCTGATGACACAAGCCGTATCTCAAACAGTACAAAGAGATTTTTAAAAATTAATGAATTTGTCTCACAAAAAAACAGAAAAGAGCAAAACCCTTTACCTAAATATAGGAAAAGAAAAAAAAACAAGGTAATACCCAACGACAATGCAAACAAGTAAACGTAAAATCACCATCAACAACGATGAACTTGAAATTGTAACAAACTATGAATATCTGGGATCTAGAATACATAACAATGGACTGACAGAAGAGGATCAAAAGGAGACAAATAATTGCAACACAAAAATGGAATGCCGTGAAGACATTCGACAGAATACCATAAAGGCAGTAAAATATAAACTATTGAGGGAAAGTATGATCTCGATAGCAACAAATAGTTGTGAATCAATGACAATCTTGCAAAGAATAAAAATTGATAATTGTAAACAAAATGCTGCAGAAATATCATTATGATACTTTAGATAAGAAATCTGAAACAAGTGCAACGTTTCAAATACTTGGGCACAATAATTACATCAGATGGGAGATGCACCACAGAAATAAAAAGCAGAATAGCTCAGGCCAAAATAGCATTTCAGAAAATGAAAAATATCTTATGCAACAAATCTATGTCAATAAAAATGAGAAAGAGAGTTCATCGGTGCTATATAGAACCAATTCTGACCTATGGAAGCGAATCATGGACAGTAGACAAGAGGAAAGTTGGAATACTTGGTTACAACTGGCAAAATAAAAGGAAAGAGAGATCGCGGACGACAAAGAGAGAAAATACTGGATAGCTTGGTGTCATGGTATGGAAAACAGTCAACAACAGAACTGATACGATGAACTGTAGATAGAACATTGTGGAGGGACATGATCGCCTACGCCAACCGGCAGGGTACATGATGATGATGAGATAAGAAAATGAGCAATGAGGACATACTAAAGGGCGTTAACATCGAACAGAACGGCTTATTTTATTTATTTATTTTGTTTTGTACGCCAGCTTTTACCTCTGACGAAGTCCCTAGAGACTAGGAACTGAATTTTGCGTGTTAATCCATTTTTCCCTGGCAGCCCAGGGGTCCCTCGCCGCACAGGCAGATAACTCCGTCTTCGGAGGTACTCATATTTTTTCTGTCGATGAGTAATTCACGTTTCAAGCCGGGCCTCGCTGCTGAGACCAGGGGTGGTTGCCGCAGAGAGAAATCATAGATAAAAATTCCAAGTGGTGGAGCCAGAATTTGAACCCGCAACCTCTCCGTTTCGAGTCCGGCGTCCTGCCACGAGACCAACCAATCCCCCAGAACGGCTTATAAACAGCGTCTTACTAAGGAAATTAAAATACCACGGCCACGTCAAACGTCAAAAGACACGGTAGGCTGGAAAGAATAATAATGGAAGGCATGGTTCCTGGAGGACGAGACAGGGGCAGACCAAGAAAAAGATTGTTTCAAGACATCAAAGAAACTTCGACGAAGACAACAGAAAAGGTTGGAGATATGACTAGAGAAAGAGAATCTTTTTAACAGGCTGTGATGTGTACAAGGTTCTGCAAATGACACACAAGTTGACGATGAATGTTTATAAGTTATATTTTGTCAACCCATCTTTGTGGTCGGTCCTTCGATCTGGTGTTCTCATAGTGTTTTCCAAAAGCGTTGTTGTCGCATATTTTTATCTTTCTGTCTTATAACATGGCCAAAATAGTTTTACTTTCTAGTTATTTATGTATTCAATAGATTTATTTGCGTTGTAACATTTCATTGCCTGCAGCTTTTAGTTTCCACTTGCTGGAGCATTTATTCTTCAAATTCTCATTATCCAGAAGTGAGTGTCGTTTATTTTAATTGACTAGCGGTTAAAGCGGCCAAGTTTGCTACTAGATTAAGTGTGGTAGGACTTTCATAACAAGCTCGTTCATCGCTGCAGCGAGCAATAGTTTCGTAGCAAGCTTGTTGATGTTAATTCCCTGCTTGTTTGTTATACCTGTCTGTTAGCGTTTGCACTGACTTGTTTACCTTGATTGCTGCTTATTTAGACTATCTTTATGTCGATTATTACAAACTAAATTAAAAAAAAAAACATCATGACGCTGTAGGTAAATACAAAAATAAAGCTTATAGAATGTTTAAAAGTATGTATACTGATAATTCCTGTGGATCGCTGTTTGAACGCATTTCAAAGCCATTTTTTCTATTACCATATCATTTTTCTGAGCGACCACCAGAACTGTATATCCACTCTAGTTCCCAAATGTTTGAGCCTCACGTTCTACCACATGTGACAAGGTCACTGTGAGGGTTGTATGAACAAGCACAAAGTTAACGTGTGTCAACTTTCTCTTACTTTTCTATGTTACTATTACTACTACAGCAACTGTTAATACTTTTAATACTGCTGTTACTTCTACTGACACTTTTATTACTACTGTTAGTATGTAACAGTATTACGTAGGAGATTCCTTTACTCCATGGGATAGTGGTAGAGATGTAGAGTGCAGGGGACAACCAAATACTTCCGGACAAAGCGGATAGAGGATAGATCATATGAGTCAAATTTCTTGAGAAGCGGGAGGATCAAAGGGAGTGAAATCAGCTCGATCACTCAAACTTAAAGATGGACAGGAAATTGTGAGTGTTAATAGGATGCACAGTTTAGGCAAGGCGGCTAGATCAAAGGGGTATCAAATGGGTATCACAGGAGTATCACAGGGGTATCAACGGGGTATCCACGGGGTATCCACGGTGTATCAAAGGGATATCAACGCGGTATCACAGGGGTATCAACGGGGTATCAAAGGGATATCGGTAGTTCAGATAGTATGGGGACAGGAAATCACATAAGTTTTGACACAATGATTCCCTGGGCGCACTTCCGGTCAGTGGCGAGGTGAGACACAGTGACACTTTAACAACTTCCTGTCACGTGGGCACAGACACGTAGGCACAGACACGTAACCGATGTAGAAGATAGTGTTTATACAAACATCCCCATGTAAGACAAGTCAGTGAAGGGCAGAATCACAGAAAGATCAACACGGTAGTTTATATCAGAAGATTTTTTGTGTGTGACTTGATCGGGAAAAAAAAGAATATCAGAGGATAAAAGTAAATTAGTTGAGAACCTACCGCCAAGTGTATAGTCAGCTAAATAAAAGTAAATTAGTTGAGAACCTACCGCCAAGCGTATAGTCAGCTAAATAAAAGTAAATTAGTTGAGAACCTACCGCCAAGTGTATAGTCAGCTAAATAAAAGTAAATTAGTTGAGAACCTACCGCCAAGCGTATAGTCAGCTAAATAAAAGTAAATTAGTTGAGAACCTACCGCCAAGCGTATAGTCAGCTAAATAAAAGTAAATTAGTTGAGAACCTACCGCAAGTGTATAGTCAGCTAAATAAAAGTAAATTAGTTGAGAGCCTACCGCCAAGCGTATAGTCAGCTAAATAAAAGTAAATTAGTTGAGAGCCTACCGCCAAGCGTATAGTCAGCTAAAAAAAAGTAAATTAGTTGAGAACCTACCGCCAAGCGTATAGTCAGCTAAATAAAAGTAAATTAGTTGAGAACCTACCGCCAAGCGTATAGTCAGCTAAATAAAAGTAAATTAGTTGAGAACCTACCGCCAAGCGTATAGTCAGCTAAATAAAAGTAAATTAGTTGAGAGCCTACCGCCAAGTGTATAGTCAGCTAAATAAAAGTAAATTAGTTGAGAACCTACCACAAGTGTATAGTCAGCTAAATAAAAGTAAATTAGTTGAGAACCTACCGCCAAGTGTATAGTCAGCTAAATAAAAGTAAATTAGTTGAGAACCTACCGCAAGTGTATAGTCAGCTAAATAAAAGTAAATTAGTTGAGAACCTACCGCAAGTGTATAGTCAGCTAAATAAAAGTAAATTAGTTGAGAGCCTACCGCCAAGTGTATAGTCAGCTAAATAAAAGTAAATTAGTTGAGAACCTACCACAAGTGTATAGTCAGCTAAATAAAAGTAAATTAGTTGAGAACCTACCACAAGTGTATAGTCAGCTAACTAGAGTCCTTACAATGGGACAAATCTCTCTTGAAGTAACGTAGTGAACTCGTCTCTTGGCAAGATGTTAAGTTGTCGAAGTTTAACTGTAAGGAAATAAACCACTGTATGAACAGTTCAAACGTAGCCAACGACCGTCGCCTCTGTAGCCTCTAGGCCATACATTAGAAGTGTCTTAGAGCAGCTCAACGACAAAGATTATCACCATAAAAAGTCATCTATAAAACATCATAGGAAAACCAGTGATGACACATTGTCATGTTGTAATTGAAGAACCTGATTGATGACTGTTCTAGTCTTTCAATAAAAGCATATATGATATGTACGACCTGGTTCTTGTCTGTCGATTTTAGTTAATGGTGTTATCATTGAAGACACTATCATCATCGTCATCAACTACCGAGCCTGATTATCGGGCAACACCACCAGTCCGACGGAGCCTCCACTCCAGATTCTGTCTCTTCTTTATAACAACTACCCTTACTATCACTACGGTTACTACTCTTTCTATTACTACCATTAATACCATTGCTATTCCCACTTTTATTACCCTTATGATTTCCACCCTTCTATTACTACCCTTACTATAACAACCCTATTTTGCCTGGTCAGTGAGATTTATAGTTGGTCATCCTGCCTTATCATTTTAGTCCATTCGGAGAGTGACCACGCTCTGGAACACAGGGAAGTGACCCTTTTTTTAAAATTTCCTATCTTGAGTATCTAGCATATTATCGTCATGTAGTTAGATTTGTTAACACATCCTTATATATATTTTTGTGTCTGTTATTTGTTCCAGCTGAAGGCCTACTTGGCCGAAACGTCGACTTTTGTTTTGTCCATTACCACGTAAAGCTCCCTGAATCTTCATGTGCCATATCGGTTAGCGCAGGCGCTCATGTCCTTCCACAATTCTCTGTCCACAGTACATCGTATCAATCATGTTGTTTGACTGTCTACTGATCCAAGCTATCTAGAATCTTGTCCATTTGTCGTCCGTAACTTCTTTTTCCCCTGTATTTTTCAGTTCTAACTAAAAACCCCAATGTTTCTTTTCTCATGTTGTGGCTGAAGCATGTCGATTGCTTCCTTCTGATGTTCTTACTGAACTCTATTTTTATGTTGGCCTCTATTAGAACTTCCTAGTTAGTCTTTTTAGCTATCCAGGGAACTCTCAACATTCTTCTGAAAAATCCCATCCCTGTGACCTTTAA
Source organism: Megaustenia siamemsis (assembly GCA_032433765.1). Lineage (NCBI taxonomy): Eukaryota > Metazoa > Mollusca > Gastropoda > Stylommatophora > Ariophantidae > Megaustenia > Megaustenia siamemsis. Next base: position 94,576,730 of record JAVIAB010000051.1, read on the forward strand.
TCGTGGTTTCATTTGTTTGTCTACTGTCAATGATTTGTTTACACATATCAGCTTCTTAATACTTAGTCTATTTCTTGGGACGCATTAGAAGGACGCGTGAGTCTATTGATTTGTATTATTTCTGTTTGACTGAAGTTGCGATTCAGTTGAGTTGGAATTATCTCATTTGGGTAGCTTGCTTGCGTTCGCTTCATTCCCGGCGTAACTAGGCGGCATCAATCAGTTTGGTAGAAGGTTGCTCTGTGAATGACCGAATTGTGAACAAATGGGTTATCGATCATCGCGAAAATACGTGATTGTTATTGATTTTAGCTCAATCGACAAAATGCAGAGAAATTAATAGGATTAGGTAGCTAGAGTGGTTTGACCTTGAATTATAAATAGATCATTCGTTTGTCTCTCTCATTATACATTCTGACCTTTGATTGTGGTTAATTATCTGACTGTGTGTTTTAGTCACTATGCATGCAATGGTTCTCATTATATGTATATGTGTGTGGTGTGCGTGTGTGAGTTTGTGTGTCTATGTGTGATATATGTAGTTCCAAAACGATTGTTATTGGGTAATGAAGCGTTAGTGACGTCACTGTTATAAGGAGGGGTAGCCCTGTCCCAGTGTTTGTTAATTAGTAATAATAAGGACCTCGAGCACCACGAGCTGAACACACGGAAATGTGTCAGGCTAAAGAGAGGCTGATCATGGGTGCAATGAGCAGAAGATGTCATCAAACAGGTCTGTGGGCTTACCTATATCAACGCAGGCGAAGAGTGGATAACGTAACGGTGCCTATATCATTCAGTTGTACATTTGCATGTAAAAAAAAAAAAAAAAAGTAAAGTACCCCCGTCACGCCAAGTGGCGTATAGGAAATATTGTGTTAGTGACCCTATATTTTACAGACCTTCAGCACATGATTTTTGGGGTAATGTGGTCGGTATTACGCCCGTGCTGCTTTACTTTCCAGGAAAAAAATCCGGTACCCATTTAAGGCTGGGTGAACCCGGAAGCCGTCGGTTGGGATCGAACCCTACCCCTTGTTCTTTGTAGTCCAGTTCACTAACCACTGAGCTATCGCGGCTCCACATTTGCATGTATTGTCACATTATTTTTATTTACAATCATTAATATATATATATATATATATATATATATATATATATATATATATATATATATATATATATATATATATATATATATATATATATCTTATACTCTATACTCTATACTTATACTTTCATATTTCCACGTTTCACCTGTCCTCTAACATGTAACACATCTCTCTCTCTCTCTCATTTCACCATCTCATATCTTATCCCTACTACTCCTTAACTTACCTGTCCCAATCATCCTAGATGTGGTAGTATTTACCTGTCCCAATCACCTAGATGTGGTAGTATTTATCTGTCCCAATCATCCTAGATGTGGTAGTAGTTACCTGTCCCAATCATCCTAGATGTGGTAGTAGATACCTGTCCCAATCATCCTATATGTGGTAGTAGATACCTGTCCCAATCATCCTAGATGTGGTAGTAGATACCTGTCCCAATCATCCTAGATGTGGTAGTAGTTACCTGTCCCAATCATCCTAGATGTGGTAGTAGTTACCTGTCCCAATCATCCTAGATGTGGTAGTAGTTACCTGTCCCAATCATCCTAGATGTGGTAGTAGTTACCTGTCCCAATCATCCTAGATGTAGTAGTAGTTACCTGTCCCAATCATCCTAGATGTGGTAGTAGTTACCTGTCCCAATCATCCTAGATGTGGTAGTAGTTACTTGTGCCTCATCGTTTCTTGTCGTTGTTCTCGTTTTCTGAAGAAGGTCGCGTGTAGACCGAAACGTCAGTTTTTGTTGTGTTCTTGTTTTGTAAAGCTGTCATCATACCTTATAGTAGTGTATGTTACACCCCACTACTGGCTATTTGCTACCAGCTGTCATCATACCTTATAGTAGTGTATGTTACACCCCACTACTGGCTACTTGCTACCAGCTGTCATCATACCTTATAGTAGTGTATGTTACACCCCACTCCTGGCTACTTGCTACCAGCTGTCATCATACCTTATAGTAGTGTATGTTACACCCCACTACTGGCTACTTGCTACCAGCTGTCATCATACCTTAAAGTAGTGTATGTTACACCCCACTACTGGCTACTTGCTACCAGCTGTCATCATACCTTATAGTAGTGTATGTTACACCCCACTACTGGCTACTTGCTACCAGCTGTCATCATACCTTATAGTAGTGTATGTTACACCCCACTACTGGCTACTTGCTACCAGCTGTCATCATACCTTATAGTAGTGTATGTTACACCCCACTACTGGCTACTTGCTACCAGCTTTACAGCAGCACTGTAATTATTTGCCTGTTCCTTAAATGAAGCTGCTTGATCCACCCCGTGGCACACATGACCTCTCTCGCTGTGTCTTTGTGATCATGTTGCTCTCCATGACATCAAATGAAGATGTCCTCCCTGGAAACACTCGCTTCAGTTCCTACGGATGAGAGGATTACTTGTAGTTAACCCCCGGACAGGCCTGCTGTGGAGTCTTCGCTTCCCTCCCTTCTCTGTTCGTTCAGCAGCGGTTACGTTATGTTGTTAAGCTCGTTACCTCCAATTTGGGGGCCTCGGTAGCCTATTTAGGAAAACCACTCGACTGGACTACCGACGTTCGGACAACCCGTGTTCGATTCCCGCTGGGAGCAGTGTGAATTGTACTAGTGGTTGGAAAAAAACTACCCCCACGGTCGACCCAGCCGTTGGCAGAAATGGGTACTAGGGTATTACCCTGGGAAGGTGAGGAATGTCGCCTCGCATCCGAGTTTCGATGCTTGAGGCGACACTATATAGAAATCTCCGAACATTTCTGGATAGGCGACTGAGCACATATGGGTGGAAACTCGCGTGCTAAGACGCCGGTTCAAGTCTCGTACTTTACTTACTTACTTTACTTATCTCCAATTTCATCCAGAACTAGTGAGAAATAGGAAGCTAGAAATGAAATCTCATCAGCTGGACTATACAGATAGATAACATACCAATAGAAATAATAGCAGCAGCAGGAGAAACAGGAGTGAAATGACTGCACATAATATTTACTGCAGCATGGCACCAACAACAAGCCCCAGAAGACTGGCAACAGGCAATTATCGTATCAGTGTGGAAAGAGAAAGGTAGCAAAAGAGACTGTAATCAATATAGAGGTATATCTCTTCTCAGCCATGTAGGAAAGCTATACGCCATATTCGTGGAAAAAAGGCTGAGACCAATAATAGAACTACAATTTGGCGATTCTCAAATGGGGTTCCGAAAATACAGAGGATGTACTGACTCTCTATTCACATTAAAAAAGCTTGCTGAAAAAAAAAACCACAGAACACAATCAAAATGTGTACTTAGCTTTAATTGACCAGGAAAAAGCATTCGACAGAGTAAACAGAGAACAACTGTGGGAGATACTAACAACATACGGAGTAAGCCAACATCTGACCAACTTAATTAAAAGCCTCCACGTCAACAGCAGCTGCAGGGTCAGAACAGCAGCAGGCTATACAGACCACTTCGAAGGTAGATCAGGTGTACGACTGGAGTGCGTACTATCCCCCCTACTGTTTATTACATACATGGACTATATATGCAAGTTAGCCAACCAATCAGAGATAGAGGAGATCAACGAGCTTTTATTTGCAGACGGTCAGACACTAATACATGAAACAACAGAAGACCTACAAGAACACTTAAACAAACTCAACAGCTCAGGCACAAAATACAACATGAAAATCAACACCAACAAAATAGAAATCATGAATGTCGCCAAAAATAAACAGAACATCAACATAACTATAGAAGGCAGGCAACTAAAACAAGTAGAGGAATTCAAATACCTAGGAAGTTTAATGACAAACGATAATTCACAAACAGCAGAGATAGAATCAAGATGCAACAAAGCTTGTCAAATCATTGGACAGTTATCATCACTATTGTCCAACAAGGAAACAACTCTGGAGGCAAACGAGCACTATACAATACAATCTTCATCCCAACATTGTGCTGATCGCAATGTCAGTCTTGGACGCTAGATGCAAGAACAATAAGAAAAATAACCTCTACTGAGATGAAATGTGTTAGACGAATGACAGGAAACAGTCTGAGAGATCAGATCAGAAATGAAGAACTGAGAAAAGAGTTAGTATTAGACCCGTCATAGAATATATAAAGAAACAACAGATAAAATGGTTTGACCACGTGGCAAGGCACAGTAATCAAAACACAACACAATGATCCCTCAGTAAACGATGCGAGAACACCAGACCCAAGGGTCTACCACGAAAAAAGATGGATCGATGGAACATTAGAAGCAAGCACTAGGAAACATATCAGCAACAGTGGTGAATAGAAGAGCAAAAGACTGCAAATTATATCTCCCCTCGACGCTGAAAGGCAAACGAGGAAGGAAAGAGGAAGTTCAGCTAAACATTTAAAACATGAAATTAGCCAGATATAGATTAAAGTAGAAGAATTAGTACATTCTGGACAGTTTTAAAGTACGAAGATGTTCTGGTAGAGATACTAGTTAGATGTAACTGGATAGCAAGTGTATATTGTTTCTCTAGAGTATGTGTGTCTGCTGTGAGTGGTAATTTCAGGTCCTTGAAGTGTTGAGTTATGATGTTTTTCTAATATCATTAAACCTGTTAGAGTGCTGGGTAGTTTTGTGTCAGACTCTAGAAACAACATTACGGAGTCTATTTTTACATTTCGCCCCTATCAGGAAGATATCCACTACATTATGTCTGTCTCTAAACTCAGAGCGATTGTCTGTCTCAAAGCTGATTGAGACTGTCTGTCTCTAAACTCAGAACGACTGTCTGCATCTATACTTATTGCAACTAGTCGCCTCTAGACTTACTACGACTGTATTTCTCTAAACTCAGTCTACAAAATTTGTGGAGTGGTCTATATGTGAAATCAAAGTAGCCAACTGTCTCTGAACTTTGAGCCATTTTAAATCTTTAGTCTTGCTTCATTGATGCACACAGTCATACAAGGAATGTCTTATATTAGCCATAACTAGAATGTAGACATTTGGCCTAAATATAAGATATAATTCCAACAATACAACCAGCTTCCGAGGTATCGATCAATTGTATTTGATTGATTCATATAGCGCATGTCACCGACAAAGATCTGAGAACCCCTCGGTATGCAAGTCGAGAGTGTAGCCACCTAAACTATGGAGTTCATTTACTGACGATGGCCAATAACTAAAGAGCGTTAGTTAGTGAGCGGCCGACCAGTCAACGGAACGGGTCTAACCAAGAGCTGACAGCATTTCATTCACTTATCTCAGAAAATAATCGTTGACGGCCGATCTGAGATTGTCGAAATGTCGATAGAATGTAGTATTTGTTTTGTTTCTCTGACTGATCTATAGTCGTTATTCATTGACAACTGATTCTTTGAGCAGTGTTTTAAAGAGACATACTTTTAGACTTTTTTACTAATGTTATTCATTAGTCTATCGGTGTGTTTACTAATCTACCCGTGTACTGTCTACCTACTTATTTATTACTCAATATCTCATGGAAGTGGAAAACATGGGTACTAACTAGTTCAGATGTTAACAACAATGCCATTATTTGGTTAATAGAAGGATCATGTATACACCCTGTACAGATCACACACACAAAATAAACTCGTATTTTTTGTCTATCTGTTGTTCCTCCGAGCCAAGACGGAATTTGAACAGAAATTCTAGAATCTTCACAAACAGCCATCTTCGCTATTAAGCGTAACACTTTGCACGGGACTCTAACAGCATCTCCACTCACATCTCCACTCATATCTCCACTCACATCTCCACTCACATCTCTACTCACATCTCTACTCACATCTCCACTCACATCTCCACTCACATCTCCACTCACATCTCCACTCAAATCTCCACTTACCTCCTTGTTCTGGGTAATCCTCTCAATCTCGACAAGAGAGTTGATGCCCGCAGTTGCTGCCTCTTGTGTCAATGTTATTTTTAGTGCTTTTCCAGGTTAGACACGTTTTTCTTTTTCCCGCTGTTTCCCAATTCAGGGCTTCCGTTGTCTCCTCTCATCACGTTGACGATATGTGCCCACATTCTCTTGTACTAGTCTTGATTTCATTGCATGGTATACGAAATATTTGATTAATATCTTAACTGAAATTAAATATAAATCTAGCTAGTGAACCTGATTAAGCAAATAACAAACGCCGAAGATTTTGACTATATTAAAAAAAAAGTAAAGAGCTCCGTCACGCCAAGTGGTGTGTATAGGGAACATGGTGTTAGTGACCATACTTTGTATAGACATTTAGCACATGATTTTCGGGGTTATGTGGTCGGTATTACACCTGTACCGCTTTACCACTCCCAGAAAAAATCCGGTACCCATTTAAGGCTGGGTGAACCCGGAAGCGTCGGTCAGGATCGAACCCGACCTTATGTCTTTTATAGTCCCTGTCACTAACCACTGAGCTATCGCGGCCTTGACACTAGCACTATAATAATCGTGAAAGAACATGCAATTATGGGTGGGGTTCATAGAAAGTGGAGACGGGATGATCGAGTTAAGGTTAAGAATTTTTTGTAGAGTACACTAGACAAGGAGAGAAATAATCACAGACAAGAGAGTGATAATATCTTCACCTGAACAGGCCATCGCATGATGATGATGATGTTTCTACCTGCACCAAACTATTTAGAGTGCCTATAATGTCTAAATATCTACATCACTATCCATGTATCTGTTTCTATCAGCCTATCTACTTATCTATTATGTTTCATTGAGTTCACTTATCCAGACCTGATGGAACAATAATTTTGTCCAGGAATTATTTCAGACACACAATGACCTGGCAAACGTTCATTTTGGCTCCAGTGAAGAGAATAACAAAGCACCAACCACATTGATTAGATAAACGTAACATAGTATGTATAATGTGCGTTTTGTTATATGTTCTACACAATCTTATTATGTTAATGTGCTTGTTCTTGTTTAGCTATTTGAATAGTTCCTTCAATATCACGGATAGCCTTGTCAACATGGTGTTTAGATACCTTATTTTATGAAAATTATGTTCGTGATTTGTCTGAAGATTTTAAATTCACCGACCGAAGTTGATTAATTATGTGTGAATACATTCATTTATGCCAGATGGAAAAATAGCCCCGCCCTCCCAGTGCCACGTAGGCATAACTGATGTTAGTGCCCATATCTTTACCGATGACACGTACTGCTGTCAGTATCAGTGCTCTTCTATGTCCACTTATTGCTGTCAGTATCAGTGCTCTTCTATGTCCACTTATTGCTGTCAGTATCAGTGCTCTTCTATGTCCACTTATTGCTGTCAGTATCAGTGCTCTTCTATGTCCACTTATTGCTGTCAGTATCAGTGCTCTTCTATGTCCACTTACTGCTGTCAGTATCAGTGCTCTTCTATGTCCACTTACTGCTGTCAGTATCAGTGCTCTTCTATCTCCACTTATTGCTGTCAGTATTAGTGCTCTTCTATGTCACTTATTGCTGTCAGTATCAATGCACTTCTATGTCCACTTATTGCTGTCAGTATCAGTGCTCTTCTATGTCACTTATTGCTGTCAGTATCAGTGCTCTTCTATATCACTTATTGCATTCAATATCAGTGTTCTTCTATGTCCACTTATAGCATTCAATATCAGTGCTCTTCTATGTCCACTTATTGCTGTCAGTATCAGTGATCTTCTATGTCCACTTATTGCTGTCAGTATCAGTGCTCTTCTATGTCCACTTATTGTTGTCAGTATCAGTGCTCTTCTATGTCCACTTACTGCTGTCAGTATCAGTGCTCTTCTATGTCCACTTACTGCTGTCAGTATCAGTGCTCTTCTATGTCCACTTATTGCTGTCAGTATCAGTGCTCTTCTATGTCCACTTATTGCTGTCAGTATCAGTGCTCTTCTATGTCCACTTATTGCTGTCAGTATCAGTGCTCTTCTATGTCCACTTATTGCTGTCAGTATCAGTGCTCTTCTATGTCCACTTACTGCTGTCAGTATCAGTGCTCTTCTATGTCCACTTACTGCTGTCAGTATCAGTGCTCTTCTATGTCCACTTATTGCTGTCAGTATTAGTGCTCTTCTATGTCACTTATTGCTGTCAGTATCAATGCACTTATATGTCCACTTATTGCTGTCAGTATCAGTGCTCTTCTATGTCACTTATTGCTGTCAGTATCAGTGCTCTTCTATATCACTTATTGCATTCAATATCAGTGTTCTTCTATGTCCACTTATAGCATTCAATATCAGTGCTCTTCTATGTCCACTTATTGCTGTCAGTATCAGTGCTCTTCTATGTCCACTTATTGCTGTCAGTATCAGTGCTCTTCTATGTCCACTTATTTCTGTCAGTATCAGTGCTCTTCAATGTCCACTTACTGCTGTCAGTATCAGTGCTCTTCTATGTCCACTTACTGCTGTCAGTATCAGTGCTCTTCTATGTCCACTTATTGCTGTCGGTATCAGTGCTCTTCTATGTCCACTTATTGCTGTCAGTATCAGTGCTCTTCTATGTCACTTATTGCTGTCAGTATCAATGCACTTCTATGTCCACTTATTGCTGTCAGTATCAGTGCTCTTCTATGTCACTTATTGCTGTCAGTATCAGTGCTCTTCTATATCACTTATTGCATTCAATATCAGTGTTCTTCTATGTCCACTTATAGCATTCAATATCAATGCTCTTCTATGTCCACTTATTGCTGTCAGTATCAGTGCTCTTCTATGTCCACTTATTGCTGTCAGTATCAGTGCTCTTCTATGTCCACTTACTGCTGTCAGTATCAGTGCTCTTCTATGTCTACTTACTGCTGTCAGTATCAGTGCTCTTCTATGTCCACTTATTGCTGTCAGTATCAGTGCTCTTCTATGTCTACTTACTGCTGTCATTATCAGTGCTCTTCTATGTCCACTTACTGCTGTCAGTATCAGTGCTCTTCTATGTCCACTTATTGCTGTCAGTATCAGTGCTCTTCTATGTCTACTTACTGCTGTCAGTATCAGTGCTCTTCTATGTCCACTTACTGCTGTCAGTATCAGTGCTCTTCTATGTCCACTTATTGCTGTAAGTATCAGTGCACTTCTATGTCCACTTACTGCTGTCAGTATCTGTGCACTTCTATGTCCATTTATTGCTGTAAGTATCAGTGCACTTCTATGTCCACTTATTGCTGTAAGTATCAGTGCACTTCTATGTCCACTTACTGCTGTCAGTATCTGTGCACTTCTATGTCCACTTACAGCTGTCAATATCAGTGCTCTTCTATGTCCACTTATTGCTGTAAGTATCAGTGCACTTCTATGTCCAC